>ML781979.1:562088-609346 GCA_009831015.1 Picea engelmannii | reverse complement strand
CATTAGTGAACCTTTGGTAAAGGTTCTTCGATTGGTTGATGGTGAGAAGCCCGCAATGGGCTACTTGTATGAGGCCATGGATAGGGCCAAGGAAGCTATCTACCGGTACTATGAGAACAAGGGGGAGGAAGGACTGACCAAGATAGCTTAGATATGGGGTGTGATTGATGAGCGATGGAATAACACTCTCCATCGTCCCATTCATGCAGCAAGGCTCTACATCAACCCTGCATTCGCTTATGCTTGTGGATTTATTTTTGATGGTGAGGTCATTGATGGTTTCCTCCAGTGTGTTTAAAGGATGGTGTTGACTCCAAGATTTCTAGACAGAATGAGATATATAGGATGGCATCCGAGATGTTGGGCTATGATATGGTTGTCCAAGATAGGACCACAAGGATGCCAGGTAAGCTTCAATTTCAAATTTTGTTTATTCCTGTCTATATATTATATATGACATTTATTACTTGATGGAAATATACTAATTTAATGTTAAAAGGGAAAAAGGGTTAAATTCTACTCCTACCTTTTTAGTTCTAAGTAAAAAGAGGAAAGAAGGAAAATCAAAAATTAGGAAACTAGGGAAAAGAGGTAACATAAAAAGGAAAAAGGGGAACTTAAGGGAAAAAGCGGGAAGTCAACTTAGTAAAGAATCTACATTTAAGAGCCTTCTAATTTTAAACTGAATTAGCAATTTCATAATAGGGAAAGCCTTTAAAACCTGTAAGGGAATCTAGGGACACCTAGGAGTGATTCTAGGAGTAACTCTAGGTGGGTGAGGGAAATAAAGATAATTACTTAATTAAAAAAATTAATTAATGGAGGAATAAAGGGGATGGCGACACTTGTACGAAGAGGAAATTTTAGGAAATTTATTTTTAAAACTTTAATTAATTGAGAATTTAGGAAAGAAAAGAAGTTCGAAACTCTATAAATTGAAAGAAGGAGAAGGATGAAGGATCATCTTTTGTTTGCGTAACGTTACGCTGTAGAAATAGCGACTTGACTAATTCACTTGTGGGGAGTTGGGATACCCAGCTCGGAGAGGAGTGGTAGCTCGGCCTTGCGAGGCGAGCTGGGAGCTAGACAAAACCTCTAGATAATGTGTGTGGCCCCTTTGCGGCTCGAGGGGCTAAGGGGGAAGAAGAGTACCCCTAGCGTTGGCTGGGAGGTACCGATGTAGTCTCGACGGTTGGCGAGCGGGAGTTGCACGGAGTGCGCGGACGTCACTCGGAGCAAGCGAACAGGCAACGGTACGCTTTTTCGGTTGATTGATATAATGTTGTAGGATATATGTTTTAGATCTACATGTGTTTTGGGTAGGTAAACTGTTGTCTAGTTTCATGACTGAAATTTTTATAGCCTGGCTGAATGATTGGTTGATTAATTCCGTGACCTTCGTCTTCCCGCATGTCGTGTCTGCCCTGTGTGTTGATTGTGACCTTGAGGTTGTTTATCCTTCGTCCCTAGCTCACCAGTCCTCGCCTGAGCAGTCGGCCAGGAGCCTGATCTACGGTCGTCGCCTTAACGTTAAAAGACCTATGGATCTCAACACCCTGCTTTTCTGTGCGAGGATGGTGAAGCGAACGCTAACCTTTCCGCCGTCTACCTCTGTGGATGTCCTTGCCCAATTGTTGACTTGCGTCCTTCAGTACGGCCTTGGCGTTTAGATTATCTTGCGTCCTTCTTGTTTAATTTCTGCGCCTTGACTGATAGAATCCCTGCGATCCCTTCGATAAGTTATCCTTATGGCTTTGGCGTTCTTTTACTGTAGTCAGCATCATTATGTGGTATCCCATGATGTGAAAAGATTTTAACTTCTATCTGCGTTTGTTCATGTAGATTCACTGGTTTTTATTATTCTGCGTTGTCATTATGTAATGGAGGTAAACACCGTACCTCTGCGATGGAAATTTGGTAACAGATGTAAAAATAAAAAATAAAAGAGAAAAACATGTATATTACCTCTGCTATTTTAAACAGTGAATGGACGAAAAAGGTTTTACTTCTGCGGAAAGTTTTGTGTATTGGATAAGAAGAATTTATTTATGGGTGATTTGAATGTATAAATCTTAGCGCATTAAGATGTTGAATGTTAACCTCGATTTGAGTGTCTAACTCAGCAATTCGATTGATGGTTTAACTCAGCAATTCGATTTGAATTTTAACTTCGATTTGATTGTTTTACTCAGCATTTCGATTCGAATGTTAACCCCATGAGTATGACCAGCAGACCAGCGTCTCCTTTTTATCCCTGAGGTACCGCGTTTAAATTACACACTGCCGCCCTTTTCTGAAATACAGTAAATGTTTACCTGGACGCGTGGGATTTACCCTTGAACCATCTACAATTTTTTTTACTGGATTGCTTGCGTAGTTCTGAGTTATGGGTAGCGTTTGTATCACTTGCTTAAGTAGTTTTTAGCTTGCGCTTCCCGTTGTGGGGTTGTGGTTCCTTTTAAATAATGTTGCACTTGGTTTGTAAACTTATAATTGCTTGGTCTACTTGTGTCGGGCGAGATGTAGACACCTCCTAGTTCCTCAGAACAGTCGCCATCCCTGAGACCTTAAATGGTCAAAATCGATGGGAACCTGGGCTTGAGCGTTGCTTATGTGTCCTGGAGGTCCTAACCATTGCAGGGTAGGACGGGCGGGTAGATCGTCTTGTATTTGCTGGTTGTTTGTCGTTCATTGCTTCCAGATGCTTGATGTGCATCTTAGGTCGTCATGTTGTTGTTGCAATTGCATGTGTCATGTTCGTCGTCGCGTTGCGACGCAAAGTGTAATGCCTTTTTACCCTTGTACACACGCACACACAAAAAATTTTGCACTTATGAGAGGTTGTTGTCTTGATGAACAAGAGGTCTGTCACAGACCACAAGGATGCCAGGTAAGCTTCAATTTCAAATTTTGTTTATTCCTTTCTATATATTATATATGACATTTATTACTTGATGGAAATCCAAAATACAATTCGTTGTCTTCCTTTCATTTTATTCATTGTAGATGTATGGTGGAAACACCATGGTGGAAAGCTCCCAAAGCTGCAGAAACTTGTCGTTCAAGTGCTTAGTCAAACTTGCAATTCTTCAGGGTGTGAGCACAATTGGAGTGTCTTTAAAAAGATACACTCCAAGAAGCGCAACAGGTTAGAAGTGTTAAAAAATGCAACAATCAAAATTTAAATTGTTTATATTTTTTTTAATTTTAATTTTTACAATTTAGTATTTACTGTTTATTTACCATCACTAACTATAGCTCTGAATGTTCATACAGGTTAGGTACCCAGCGCCTTAATGACTTGGTATATGTCTACTACAATCTAAGGTTGTGGGTGAAGCAACTTGACAAAGAACCTGACATAGAAGCCATTTCATTGGATAACATTGACACCACCAACCAGTGGAGGGTGGAGATTTAAGAGCCTGAGATGGAGGAGGCCCCCGAGTAGTTGGAGGAGCATGCAAATGATTTAAGGGAGGAGGGGACAACAGAGGAGGAGGACGACGACAATATTCCACTTCTAGTGGATACAGACACTGAGGAGGAGATTGGAATTCCAATGGATCCAATGCCACCACCACCTCCATGGAGAGCCATACCTGGAGTTGGACTTGGGTCTGTTGGGACTGGGAGGAGGCAACACACTTTTCCTTCCACCTCGTCCCCATCACTTACCACCTCAGATGGAGCAGCTGGAGCTTCCACTCCAAGCTCATCTGGAGTACCTCCACGACCACCTACTGCTTCCAGAAGAAAAGTGGTGCCCTTTACCCGTAAAAAGGCTAGAGCAGCAGCTGCAGCATGACCTAGAGGGAATCAATGATTTGGATTCCTATGATCTATCATTTTCATTTTATCATGTACTATTTAGTATCTAGATGCCTCGTGATGATTCATCTCATGAGATACATTTATTTTGATCATTTGATGTGATTTTGTATCTACTATCATCCTATCAGGAACATGGTTCAGAATTTTCAGTTTAGTAACGATATGTGACCACTTGACATCTTATGCATCTTATTTATTGGTTGTATTTTCATATTTATGTAGCAATGTGTTTATTTGATGTTGTTGTTGCTTTACAAGTTTAAAAAATTGAAAAAAATGAGTGTTTTTTGTATTTTTTTGAGGTCTTGCGACATTTTCCGAGATATTCCAATATTTTCCGCCGATGTCGCCGAGAAGTTACATTCCGGATCCTCGCCGACACTTTCCCCGACAAGACATATATAGCATTGCATCCAAATATAGTAAGGAGACCAAGCAAGAGCATGCAGAAGCCACATGTGTGGCCCTCCAAGTATGCCACACGCCCCTCAATAAAACTACTCCATAACCACCTCCAATAAAATAATGTATGTGCCAAGTCAAAGAGGTGAGGGCATCCCAATGAAGGTCAAAATTGAGAAGTGTAACTAAAATATACATGCAATAAAGATGAGAAAGCACCTAAGAAAGGTGTGCCCTAGAAAATTGTGCATGTAACTACCTCAACCACCCAACAAATAATATAATATCTTTATGTGAAGTGTGCCCTAGGAAGAAGTGCCAAGCTGGTTAGACCTCATCAATATCCGTGACAAAACCATGTGTTGTTTCCCAATATCATCAACAAATCCTACCAAACCATGATCATGAGCACAAGAGACAATGTGCTTGAGGAGAATGTGTCAACCTCTCCAACAATAAAAAAAAATGCATGTAAAACTTGGAAACTATGCCCAAGAGAGGAGTCCATAATAAAGCCTCAAATAACCTCAAAATAACCCCTTCAAGTGTGAACAATTACCAAGTGATGTAAGGCACTCAAGCTATTAACCTCCAAGGTAATAAAATGGATTAATCTAGGCATTGAATGGTTAAATCAACCTCAACATGTGTGCACAAAGGTTAATGTTGAAATAAACCATAGTCCAACCTCCCAATAGTCACCAACAAATTAAATCAACATGAACATTTGTGCCAATGAAAGGGGGTGTGCTCCAACAAGTGTTGTACCATGGAAACAAGATGTATCTCCTAGCAAAGACCACCATGATAACAACATAATGACAAAATAGAAGCTCCACCTAGGTTTGAACCTAGGGTGCACCACCAAAGGACTATAGCATGATAAATACCTCCTCAAAACTTAAAGAAAGGCTTGATCATCAAAGATGTAAATAGCACCCCCCTCCCCCCATCTAACTCAAACTTAGGAAAAAGTACATCAATGAGGGTACTAACATCATCATACACATTTCCATCCAGGTGATGTCTAGCAAATGTTACAAGTGTCAGTGTCAAGTCATGTCACCTAGGGAAATTCCACCAATGCAAAGTGCACTACCACAACACATCCATCTAACCACATCAACATCATAAGAGAAGGGGACAAGAGAAAAGTATTAACTCCTTCTAGCAACAGGTATGTCCCCACCACACATCAACACAAGAGGACCATGTAGAACACCCCCTCCTAGAGACAAAACAACATCATCACATCAACATACCAAGCAAAAGTCACTAGGAAACTCCAAAACTGTTATGAAACATCTACCTCCTAACACCATCATCTAACCCCTTCGGAGGCTAGAACCATCATCCATATCCAAGATAAGCATATCAACAACGCCAAAATGTGATAGCATGCTCCACAACCATCAAATATGCAACCAAGGGGTGATCAACAAGGCAAGCACATGTGAAAAGACCACCAAGCCAGCAAGCATAATCATCCAACAAAGGAGAAGTGAAGACTTCCCCAGGCCAAAGACCTCCAATGCCAAGGAGAAGAAGCTCAATGAAGGTGTATCCCCCCCAAGTCAATCCAAAAACTACAAGGAACCAACAGCAAATCTCCATCAATGTGATGAAAATCACAATGTGGAACCTCATACAATATGAGGTGTAATAGGTATGAAAGGCAAATCCCTAAATATGGTACTGGACCTCCTCCAAATAACACCTAATAAACCTAGGAAGAACACCTAAATACAACCTGTAATGACCACTTCACAACCTGGTATATCCTCCAAGAAAAGCACAGCAGTTTAGCATAAATAACACCCTAACCAAGGTGCATCTCTCTGGCTATAAACAGCAGCATGAGGATATGGATAAGGGTCCTCAAATCAGCACTTCAAATCAACTCAGAATAGAAGCACAAAAGCAGTGAAAAACAGGTCTAAGGAAGTGCCCTTCTACCAATAATAGCATATACTATAAATGAACAATCTCCCCAAAGATAAGTGCTCTGTCCTGGCTATCTAACCCATAAACCATGACCATATGCTGTTTATCTGTCCTCTTCAAAGCTCTGATCCAAACCTGAGGTGAAAACACCTGAAGTCTACTGCAATATCCTCACGAACCAGCCCATGTGAAGTGCCAAAACAAATGCTGATATCTTCTGTACAAGCTTCATGCCATATATGTATCACCTGCTGGCCATTGAACTCCACAAATCTGCATGTCACGACTCACAACAGCTAGCAAAGATGGTAATCAAATGCCAGTTCATGCTGATATATCTGTCAACACTAGCAACCCAACCACACATAGGTCCACCATTAAACCAAACTCCTCAAGCACGGCACACTCATCTCCAAGACAAGACCCAAAAAAACACCTTGCTTGCTGGCCAAGCAAACCCCATCCAGTCAACAATGAATATACATGTACTTGCTTTGCTTGAAGTCAAGGAAACTCTTGCATGTACTTTTCTTACACCCAAGCAATCTAAAAATAAATTTGTATCCATGTGCTTGGTTGGGTGTCGAGCAATCTCCAAAATTCCAATAATAGACTTGACCTTGCCCTGCCAACCAACTGAAACCTGCATGCATGACACTTTACAAACATAAAAACCTTCCAAAATAGCAAGTTTCCAAAAATAGAAAGTTGCTCAAATGGAAAGATATCCTCCCGCAAGATCCTCGGTGCCACACACCTAAAAAGTGACTACATGTACCATGCATGCATAAAACCATGCCAAAAATGGAAATCATTGTCCCCTCCTCCAAAAACTGAACTGGGTATAGTGTCTCTGATATCAATCTGAAGATGTCTGAAAACAGAACTCAGCCTGATCGAATCATGGTACCCAAAAATTCTCCTCTTGAACGTGCTCAGTCCAACACAGAAATTTGCAAAAGCGGCAAAGTTTAGTGTTAACAACCTCAACATTTGCCATGCATTTGTACAATGTACATGATGTGCATGCCCTATATTGTCCAAAGTACAATGTACCTTTGTTGAGCACATATACCCTGCACCAACAACCATTCCCTGTACCAACAACTGTATCATTCTCCTATCCTGCTCCAATCAATTTTGATCCCACCAAAACTCATCATACCCTCTAGTGAATCTATTGAACAGTGAGATTGTTCCATGGGGTCTATACATGGGTCATTACCAATCCTTCCAGAAGGGCAGGATAGGATATAAAGCTCCATCTTGAAGACTTCTGGTTCTAGGACCATTTTGCCAAGTTCCAAGAAAGCATATTCCTATATTGATCCAGATATGATAGGCCTAGTTGATTCATCTCGAACTTAACAAGGAGTAGGTGTGAGTATCTTACAAATCCTCCCAAGTGTGAAAAACTCTCTTAGAAAATCACTTGTCTGCAGCAAACCAACCTGCCCTCTTGGTTTGGGAAGTTCACTTAACTTGGCTGAAAGGATCCAATTCATTCCTTGGACCTTCATACTTGTTGGGTATGTGTTATATTCTTTGCATGGTTATCTACATGCGTTGTTCGTATGCGTCAAAAGCATCAAGGGCTCGCAAGGGGGCTGACAAAGCCCCCCCCCTACCAGGGGGTTGAGGGGCGGAGCCCCCAACCAAAAATTTTGGGTTGTTTTTGGTCTGTTTTTGGGTTGTTATTGGTCTGTTTTTGGCATGTTTTGTGTTTTTCGGCCCATTGTAATATAATCTTGAGCAAGGGATTAAGGTTGTAATCTAATTAGGGTTAATGGATTAGGTTTTTGGATGCTATGGAATACCTAAATATTATATTATGTATAGTCAAGTTAATACAATGAAGAATATAGAGGTGTGGCTCTAAGGTTTGTTAGTTTTCCCAGTTAAGGGTTTCCAGGGTAAATCTCTATGTATTGTGTATATGCCATTGTTGTTCTTTCTATTTTCTTAAGAATTTGTATGCTTTGTTTCACTTCAAAGGTTTAAAACTTACATTTGGTGTCAGAGCAAGATTATTGGCTTCAAGGGTATGCCTTTGTTGCTAAGGGTTCAACTCAGTTTTTGATAGAGCGAGTTTATCTTGGGTCTGTGATAAACCCGGTTTCAATGGGAATTCTGCAATAGTGATTCTTTTGTTGAAAGAGAATGGCGAGCAGTTCTAGAATCGAGATTGAGAAATTTAATGGTCAAAGCTTTGAGCTACGGAAGCTCAAAATGGATAACCTTCTTGTAGACAAAGAACAGTGGGTTGTTGATGATTGCAGCTATGTGAGACATTCTCCAGCTTACAAACCTATGAGATGTGGATCATTGCAACTATGTGAGATATTCTCTAGCTTACAAACCTGAGAGAAAGCCCCTGAGAAGGGTGTGCGGTTCCTATCTGAGACAGAGTTGGAACGTAGAGATGACCTCCTCCATTCAGAGAGTTGAGAAGAACTCCAGATGATTCTCATGTGAGAAAGGTGATCTGCAGATTTGGACGTGCATGTGGTTGAGCACAAGGTGAACGTGTGAAATCCCAAAGTGTTGGGTGCATCGTCATGAGAAAAGAAATAAAGATGATGTATTAGCCTCCTCTGAGCAGAAGAGTTGACAAGAAACTCCAGATGACTCTCATGTGTGATGCAGTGGGAAAGAAGATCTGTTGAGTGGATTTGGCTGGGTTTTCTTCCTTTGTTGAGAAGGGTTTCCCAGGATACTTCTTGTGTTCTTGTGCATGGTGTTTCTTCTTGTGATCTTGGTTGTTGCAACATTATTGTTTATGGTTAAGACAAATGCAAAATTGAAATGAACTACATGCTTAACCTAGCTTATTGAAAAATCAACATGGTATCAGAGCATAGGTCTTGAAGAACCCATTGCACAAAACTTCAAGGCAAACCGTCCTCCTTTTGCAGAACTGTACAGCCCTCCTAGGGTTTCCAAAAATTTCGTATGGCCCTCCTTCTTTCTCAGTTTCAGCCCTTAATACTTGGGTGTTGGGGCTATTTTTGGCATAGGAGAGTACGGTCTCCTCCAACGCACCTCCAGAGACTCTCAGAATGAAATTCCGAGCATTTTCAATTTTTGACCATAGGGTTTCTAGGGTTTCGCTAATTTCTGCAGAAATTTCAGTATTAGGATTTCTGCAACTCATTGAAGGAGGTCTTCAGCTCACGAGTGTTCTCTCATCTTTCAAAGGCTTATTGTTGGCAGTGATAAGTCCAACAAAACCTAAAAGTGTTAGCCTAGCCTAGCCTAGCCGTTAGGTTTTCTAGCCGAGTAGACAAAGGGTTGTGAAGAATCTAAAATTATGATGAGCAAAACTATGATGGAAGTTAAGCTTGATGGATCAAGCAACTTCAAGTTTCTGGAAGACAAGACTTCAAAGGAAGACTTATTGTGGGTAATAAAAAAAAAAAGGTGTCACTGTGACATACCTCCTTCATGAAGATGTCAAGAGGACAAATATCAGCCAAGAGCCATTGGAGAAATCATATCAGCACCCTCAGGTATGCACTTGTATATATATTATGTGTATCATTGTCATGAGGGAAATTGCAGGAGAAAGGAACCTTTTGCTGAAGTCGTGGATCCAGAGGTATCTCAGTGCATTCAAAGGAACAACACACTCAAAGTGAAGACTCCAGGTTTGATTGTTGAAATTGTAATTCCTCTAACCTATATTTCTAAAGTTTGCTACATTACAAGTAGTTGTTGTAGTTGTGACAACAATCCTTAAACTGTTTTAATTCTAGAGATGCACTCATTATTCTTGTTTTGGTTCCTCTTGTTTTCTTGTTCCAAACAAGTTAACAATAAAGGAAGATGTTTATCCTTCAGAGGCAGTCACTTGACTCAGAGGGAGTCAAAACTAATTGAGAAAGAGGAAGAATAGAACCATCATTGGGGAAACCAATAATACATGATCGGAATCTTTCTATGATTCTATGGGCAGAAGCATGCATGACACAGTATATGTTCAGAACAAGAGTCTTCACCAGACTTTGAAAAACATAACGCCCGAAGAAGTCTTCACCGGAATGAAGCCTGAGATTGAACACTTCAGGTTATTTGGGTGCCCAGTGTATTTTCATGTACCCAAAGAGAAGTAGTCCAAGCTAGATCCTTTAGAAAGAAAGGATACAGTGAATCTTCAAAGACATTCCAAATCGACATCCCTGGTCAGAGACAAATTGAGACAAGCAGAGACGTTGTCCTCGAAGAAGAGATACTCTTTCAAAAGATCCAGAGAATCTCAGACAGAAATTGACAGTAAGACAATACCTTCTCCCCCTTCAACAGTTTAGAGGGAGACAGACATTATTCCAGTTGCTCCAATTGATATGTTCAGAGATATTGCAGTAGGGAATAAAAGGCCTACCTAGACTCACTCTGCAAGAGGCAGAGAAACATACAAGCCTCTCAAGGCACATCCCGAGAAAGCAAAAGAGAATTTCGAGCTATCCTTCAGTCATGAGCCACTTCATTGATGTTGAGCCTCCTTGTCTTAGAGAAGCAACAAGAGAATAGGTATGGCAAGATGCCATAACAGAAGAATACCAGTATATCTTAAAGAATGATGTATAAGATATTATTCAAGGACCAGAAGAGAAGTCTATAGTAACTTCCAAGTGGATCTATAAGATCAAGCATGTAGTTGATGGAAGTGTCAAGAAATACAAAACGAGATCTATAGCCACAGGTTTCTCACAAACAGAGGGAGTTGTCTATGATGAGACACTTGATCCAATAAACCCGATACACTTCCATCCGTACTACCATCCATGAGTTGGAAACTATATCAGATAGATAGATTTTTGATGAGTTTAGATTTCAGCAAGAGTGTTGTTGATCCAAACCTATGTTATTATAGTGTTGGTGACGAGAGCCTGATTTTGATGACTTATTCAGAAAGCCTTATTGTTGGATACAAGTAATCCTTGACTTCTGAATTCGAGATTATTATTGGATAAATCGGTGAATGCGGACATAAACTAATCTCCCTAGATCCACCTGGACCTAGAACAAAACAAGACAGGACATGACACTTTTCCTAGGTTGCTACCAGGGTGTGGAAATTGGAGGTTTCCGCAGGCTATGTATAGAGTACAGTGCGGAGGTGTTTGTAAATCAAGAAATTTTGAGAAGAGGGCAAAGGATCTAAGTGGATTTTTAAATCCAGAGAGTCTGAATGGATCTCCCACAGACTCAGAGACTGATTTCAAGTGAAAAGAATAGGTAAAGAGCAAATGGCCAACAAAAACCACAATCAAGTCGTAGTCCCCAGTGGGGATAAATCAGTGAATGCGGACATAAACTAATCTCCCTAGTTCCACCTGGATCTAGAGCAAAACAAGACAGGACATGACGCTTTCCCTAGGTTGCTACCATTGAATTTATCACCAAAGGAGTGTATGACATACCTTTATATATTGCTTCCCTATATCTATGTTGTCCCTGCTTCGCTCCAGTGCTCTTGTGAGATCAGATCTGCAATGACACAAACCAACCAAAGTGAAAGCAGCAATTGTAGATTCAATGGAAACCTAAACACGTGATCAAGGAATCATGTAATAAAACACTAATGATTTTATGGGAAAGAAACATGCCACTGTATCATATTAAGTAAAAGTGGAAGATACAACCAAATTGCCTTGATGTCACAAGTTCCCTTTCGGTGGTCCTTTGTTCCAACACATACATACACTTGCTCTGAATTTGCATGAAGATAGTCCACAAAGCTTGATGGACAAATGGAGGCCTCAAGCATCAATTGTATCAGGATTCTTCATACAATCTTCAGCCTATTCTTTGCTCAAACTTGCTTGACTTTGCGTAACCTTTTCCATGAGAAATCCATTATTATATAGGAAAAGGTGAAGTGGTTACTAGGATGAGGATGATCCCACCAAATCAGAGAAGCCAGTAAGATCACAACCATACGGACGCCACCTCACATTCTAGAAGATTATCCTTCTAGAAACTTCGTGAAACTTCTTCCTTTTCTTAGCTTCAAGCGTCGTCGCACCCTGCCTATATAGCAACATGCGGAAATCCCGCAAGCCAGGCATAGAGCAACCTGCGGAAATCAAGGATTTCCGCACTGTGTACCACTGTCAGCCTGCGGCGTCATTCTAAAAATGTGCCTTGTAGGGGAAGAACTCAGCCATTTTCCTCACGTGAAAGATTGTTTTGGAAGCCTGAACACATGCCTATGGGGTCATTATCAGAGTGACCAAAATAATGTGTAACAGAGATGAAGAATATGAGTATGATGCACTACTTCTTGGGACAAGAAGTATGACAGAGGACCGATGATATTTTCCTGAGTCAAGAAAAATATACAGTGAAAATATTAAAGAAGTTCAGTATGACAGAATGCAAAATCCATCGTGATGGATTTAAAGAAAAAGATTGATGATGATTCAGACGAGACTAATCCATAGCTGATTGGATCACTGATGTATCTAGTTAACACCAAACTTGATTCATGCCATGCAGTGAATGTGCTTAGTCATTTCATGAGTCAACCGAGACGGACTCACTAGACAACAACAAAACATGTATTGAGATATATACAAGACACAGTTGAATATGGCCTAAGATATGCCTCCAGTGTGAACTTGAGTTTGCAGGATATGCCGATTCAGATTGAGCAGAAAGTACAGTGGACCAAAAGAGCACATCCAATTGTTGTTCTACCGTGAAGGCTGCCATGGTTTCTTGATACAACAGGAAACAAAACTCTGTGGCCTTGGGTACCACAGAGGCAGAGTATATAGCATCGAGTGTGCGAAGCAATGTGGCTTCACAAGCTTCTTACAGATTTACTTAACCATGAGATGGATCCTATGATGATAACCAAGAGTCGTGTGTAAAGCTCCTTGAGAACCCAGTGTTTCCTGATGGATCGAAACACGATGAGATGAAATATCCTTATATCAGAGATATGATGTAGAGGAAAATCGTACACATGCAGTACCTTCCTACACATGAGCAAATTGCAGACATCTTCACCAAACTAACTTGATGAAGAAAGCCTCCCCAGTTGAGAGGGAGTGTTGATGACTCCAGCCAAGACAAAATTCAAAGTACATCCGTGTGAGACTTGGCATGATGAAGAATGTCTCTCTAGCTGAGAGGGAGTGTTGATGATTGCAGCTATGTGAGACATTCCCCAGCTTACAAACCTGTGAGATGTGGATCATTGCAGCTATGTGATATATTCTCCAGCTTACAAACCTGAGAGAAAGTCCCTGAGAAGGGTGTGTGGTCCCTATCTGAGACAGAGCTGGAACGTAGAGATGACCTCCTCCATTCAGAGAGTTGAGAAGAACTCTAGATGATTCTCCTGTGAGAAAGGCAATCTGCAGAGTTGGACGTGCCTGTGGCTGAGCACAAGGTGAATGTGTGAAATCCCAAAGTGTTGGGTGCATCGTCATGAGAAAAGAAATGAAGATGATGTATTAGCCTCCTCTGAGCATAAGAGTTGACAAGAAACTCCAGATGACTCTCCTGTGTGATGCAGTGGGAAAGAAGATCTGTTGAAAGGACGTACCTGTGGACGAGCACAAGTGAACGTGTGAAGAACTGGTTCTTCTGTGTAATGCAGTGAGCCAGAGATATGGACATCCCTATGGATGTGCCCCTAGTGGATGAACACTAGTGGGTATATAAGATCCCTTGCTATATTATTCAAGAGTCAGACCTGCCTGTAACCCTAATTGTAATGTAAAGGGTATAGGTCAGCCCCTCCTTAATGTGACTAGTAATTAATGTAAAAGATAATTAATCTGGTTAATATTAATTATATTATAAGCTAGTGAGGTCGGCCCTGTTGTGCCAATAGACACTTCTATTGACAGGTTCAGGTTAGTATAAGTAAAGGTAAATTCCCATTTGAGGAAACATATCCTACACACAAGTTTGGAAATTTCAGCAAGTACATCTTCTTGGGAAAACTGCACACCTCTCTTGGGTGCTAGTCTTCTAGGGTTTGAGCACCCTCTTGTGTGCTAAGTCTTATTGGTGGTGAAGGTCTTTCTCTTGAAGAATATAGCAAAGGATTTGGCTGGGTTTTCTTCCTTTGTTGAGAAGGGTTTCCCAGGATACTTCTTATGGTCTTGTGCATGGTGTTTCTTCTTGTGATCTTGGTTGCTGCAACATTATTGTTTATGGTTAAAACAAATGCAAAATTGAAATGAACTACATGCTTAACCTAGCTTATTGAAAATCAATAGTTGTGGATCCTGGTACTACACCTACCGGTATGGCGGCAGCAGACTGGATGAAGTTGGACAAGAAGGCAAAGAGTATAATCCAGTTGTGTCTTTCAAATTCAGAGTTACTAAATGTCTCAAGAGAAGCTACAGGCAAGGAGTTATGGGAAAAGTTAGGGACTTTGTACCAGTCTAAGTCCCTGGTAAGCAAACTTTTCCTTCGAAAGAAGTTGTACCTCCTGAGAGTGAATGAGAGACTCTGTGACAGAGTATCTAAATGCCTTTAACACTATGGTAAGTCAATTGTTGTCTGTTGATATTAAAATTTATGACAAAGATAAGTGCATTAGTTTATTGTGTTCTTTGTCAGATTCATGGGATGTCTGGTTGTAGCTATTGGGAGTAATGCAACCACATTAAAGTTTGATGAGGTGGTTGCATCCTTGGTATCGAAAGAAACGAGGCGGAAAACCATGAATGGTCACAGCATGGATGTCTTATTTATAAGAGGTCATCTCCAAGATAGAAGTAAAAATAAGTCTTGGGGGGGGGAGATCTAAATCTAGAGGTAGATCTAAATCTCCAAGAAAATATTTAAGAAAATGTTGGAAATGTGGTATAGTTTGGCATTATAAGAAGGATTGTATATCTAAAAATGTTGATAAAGGGAAGCGATCTAATGATGTTCCCTTCACAGAAGGAAAGACCTCCTCAGAAGGAGGAGGGGATGTGCACTTGGCTTCTACAAGCACACATTCAGATCATGATGTATGGTTGATCGACTCGGGTGCTTCTTTTCATATGACTCCTCATAGGAAGTGGTTTTGTGAATATGAAAATTCTAATGGAGGTGATTTTTTCTTAGGGGATAACTCGACAACCAGAATCACAGGATGTGGAAGAATTAAGTTGTTGCTCAAGGATGGAACACTCCCTGTGGTTTTGCACATTCCAGAGATGGCTAGAAACTTGATATCCATAAGTATGATGAGTGATGTTGATGTACAAACTGTGTTTGAAAATAAAACTTACAAAATGGTTCCAGGAGCAATGGTGTTGATGAGGGGAGTTCAAAATGGAACTCTATACACACTATTTGGAAGCACTATCACTAATGGGTGTAACAATTTTGTTGTTCCTAGGGGTGGAAATGAAGAAGACAAAACCCCTATTGTCTCTCGAGAAAAGACAAAGCTATGGCATTAAAGACTAGGACATATTGAAGAGAAGGGCCTTCGAGCATTACATGGTAAAGATATGGTTGAAGGTATGTCTAACTGCACACTAGATCTCGATTCTATGAACATTGAATATATGGTAAGAAAAATTGAGTAAGATTCTCATCTAGTGCTACAAGAGCAAAGGGATCTTAGAGTTGATACACGGTGATGTGTTTGGACCTATGCTTATTCCATCATTGGGTAAATCTGTGTACTATGTTTCACTCATAGATGATTTTTCAAGGAAGACATGGATTTATTTCCTCCGAAAGAAATTTGAGGTCTTTGATAAATTTAAAGAGTGCAAGGCTCTTATATAGAATCAGACAAAGAAGAAAATAAAAGTGTTGAGGACAGATAATGGTGGAGAGTTTTGCGGAAATGAATTCGAGAAATTATGTAAGAAGTGTGGAATAGTAAAGCAAAAGACTACTCCACACACACCTCAACAGAACAGTGTTGCAGAAAGAACAAATAGGATGTTGAAGGAAAAGGCTAGGAGCATGCTTAGTGGTGCCAAGTTAGGACAAGAATTATGGGCAAATGCAGTCAATACTACATGTTAGTTGGTAAATTGATCACCTTCATCAACGTTGGTTGACAAAACTCCACAAGAGGCATGGACTAGTAAAAAACCCTCTCTTGAGTTTTTGGTTGTGATGCTTATGTACATGTTCCAAAGGAAATAGGAGTAAGTTGGATAATAAAGCTGAAAAACTTATCTTTATTGGTTATAAAGATGGTATAAAAAGTTGTAAACTTTGGGTACAACTTTGGAACCCAATAACTAAAAAAACTATTTACAATCGGGATGTTGTTTTTAGAGAGGTTAAAGATGTTCCCAAACAAGAAGTCCTACCAAGGGAAAAAGAACCAAAGATAATAGAGTTTGAGTTGGAGGATGAAGATTTTGACTCAATAGAAGAAGATTAATCAAAAGAATAAGAACCTCATACTCCAGTTTTGAGGAGATTGGTTAGGAAAAGAAGGCAACCAAAAAGGTATACTCCACCTTATTTTCATTCTAGTTTTGCTTTATCTATTATTGATGATGATCCGAGAACTATTAGGGAGGTGGTGGATTCAGAGGATAGTAAACTCTGGAAGAAGGCCATGGTTTAAGAAATGGTTGCCTTGGATAAAAATGAGGCTTGGGATCTAGTTGAGTTGCTAGCTAGAAGAAAACCCGTTGGTAGCAAATGGGTGTTTAAGAAGAAATTTGATACAAAAGATAAAGTGGAGAAGTACAAAGTTCGCTTAGTAGCAAAGGGATATTCCTAGGTGAAGGGAACTGAATTTCATGAAATTTTTTTCCCTTTGCTAAATTAACTTCTTTTAGATTTCTTTTGTCTATTGTTGTTGCTTTTTATCTTAAAGTAGAGCAGATGGATGTGAAGACAGCATTTCTACATGGGGATCTTGAAGAAGAAATCCACATGAAACAACAAGAAGGTATCGCAGTGAAGGGAAAGAAAGAGTTGGTTTGCACACCAAAAAAATCTCCATATGGATTAAAATAATCTCCAAGAATGTGGTATTAAAAGTTTGATACTTGTATATTGGGACTTGGTTTCTCAAGAAGCAAAGTTGATAATGTGTGTATTCCAAACTAATTGGTGATCATTTTATTTATGTGGTCTTATATGTTGATGATATGTTTTTTATTGGAAACAACAAGGAAATCATCAAGGATGTCAAAACTCAATTGTCTTTTGCATTTGATATGAAAGATCTTGGTGCTGCAAAATTTATTTTGGGCATGGAAATTAAAAGAGATCTGGCAAATAGGAAACTCTAGTTGAATCAGAGAAAATATGTTGAGGCAATATTGCATAGGTTTAATATGCAGGAATGTAAACCAGTCAAGGTCCCTATTCCTATAGATGTAACGACACAGGAAGAGGAAGAGAACATGTTCCATGTTCCCTATGCTAGTGTTGTTGGCATTTTGATGTATGCAATGGTCTGTTCTAGACCGAACATTGCCCATGCAATGGGAGTTTTGAGTAAGTATACGTCAAAACCAAGGAAGGAGCATTTAACAGTTGTAAAGAGGGTTTTGAGGGATTTGCGCGGCACGACAAATTATGCAATTTGCTACTAAGGAAAACCCAGACCAAAAATAGTGTTAGATGTAGATGGCTTTGTTGACACAGACTAGGTTGGAGATCTGGATCACAGAAGATGTGTTTAACCTATTTGAAGGCACAATCAGTTGTATGAGTAAGAGACAAGTTGTAGTTGCACTCTCAACTACAGAAATTGAATACATGGCAGCCACCCATGCAAGTAAGGATGCTATATGGTTACAAAGATTGTGTTCAAGTATTGGGTTTGTACAACAAGCTATAAGGATATATTGTGATAGTCAGAGTGTAATCTTTCTGGCAAAGAACCCTACTTATCATTCTAAAATGAAGCATATTGATGTTCAATACCACTTTGTAGGAGACATGTGTGAAGACAAGAAGGTGTTGTTAGTGAAAGTTGACACTTTGAAGAATGTTGTCGACTCATTGACGAAGTCTACTAGTATTGAGAAGTTCTCTTGGTATAGAGAAGCAATGGGCATTGTTGCCTTGAATTGTTGATCTTGTAAAACTTGAGCCCCATGTTTGCAAAGAAAACAAGTGGGAGAATGTGTTATATTCTTTGCGTGGCTATCTACATGCATTGTTCATATGTGTTGAGCACACTGGGGAGGTTGTAACCGGGGCGAAGCCCCTGACCAAAAATTTTGGTTTATTTTTAGCATGTTTTGTGTTTTTTAGCCAATGGTTTTTCGGCCCATTGTAATCTAATCCCAGTTAAGGGATTAGGGTTGTAATCTAATTCAGGGTAACATATTAGATTTTTGGATGTAGCAGAATACCTAAATATTGTATTGTGTATGGTCAAATTAATACAATGAATAATATAGAGGTGCGGCTCTAAGGTTTGTTGGTTTTCCCAACTAAGGGTTTCCAAGGTAAATCTTTTTGAACTATGTGTATGCCCTTGTTGTTCTTTCTATTTTGCTTAAGAATCTATATACATTGTTTCACTTCAAAGGTTTAAAACTTAAAATACTCCCATCTTAGTTCCTAGGAGTATGCCAATCAAGCCCACTACAACCTTTTGTGTATAGCACAACCAGATATTATGAAGGAAGTAGCCCCTCTAATCAAATCGCATATTCCAAAGTGTCCTCTAAACTTTCTAATTTGAAAAGCTAGATCTAGATGGTGCATTGCTAGTAGCTAATTTGGGGCATCTTTGAGGGTTTCCCTGATAGCCCATTTAGTTACCAAGACAAAACCTAGAGAGATGATATCTCAATTAGGCCAAAATACCCTCTCTCTCTTGGAAGGGTGCAAAGGGAAAGGGAGCCCTTACACCACCCCACTTTGGCATGCTTCACCCATAAGAAACTCCACAATAACTTGAATTTTTAAAGATCAATATGTTGTTGCTTGTTAAAATTAGATTGGTACATTGTTTGTGGGTTAGTAATAAGTATTGATTAATATAATTAAGGTTGTGTAAATACTCAATTAATTTGAAATTTTTTTGGGACTTTCCAGAAACTGATACATCTCAAACTATAAAAACCAATATTATATTAATGTCCACAAGTGACAAAAATAAATCATTAGGACTTGTTATCCATCAAATTTGCACTAGGATGGACTTCCAGCGGGCCGCCAAAGATTGAACATTTATTGTTCAAAGTTCAGAGTTCAGTTGGTCAATAAAGACCAACTTTTCACATTTCCATAAAAATTATAATAAGAGATGTTGCATGATGAATTTGTAAAAGGTCTGAGCCACCTTCGTCTTAGGCATGAGTTGTTACTCTGGAGTGTTTTTTTTACTTATCTATTTATATTTTGTCGTTCAGGCAATTTATAATTTATGAGTTTTTTCACTCAATCCCTCCAAAGCTGGAGTTTATACTCATAGGTAGGCCTTAGCATGGATCTAAGCCTACTGTCTAATGTATATTACCATGCTAAACATACTCCTAGAGTCTTATGGAAATGTGCTAAGTCCCCCTTAGGTTTTTTTATTTTTTTCAGTTAATTAAAAATTTTCCGCAAAACGAGAATTTTTAAATAAAAAATAAAGATTTATTAAAAAAGTGGCACTAGGGGACTTAATATGCTTTGGGGGTGCTCATTTTTGGACCTAGAGCGCCCATATTACCTAAGTACCCACTTGGTTGAGTAAAATTAGTGATTTTAATCACTTAAAATTAAATTTTACTCAAAACTCAAAAAAGACAAAAAAAAACAAATAAAATCAATAAGGGCTAAATTTGGGAAAACATGTGGGGACATGTTTTTGGATGAAATAAAGCCTAAAAGGCTATGTGGCAGCCACAAGACTCATTCTAGATATGATTTAAGTTGATTGGGTAAAGATTGGGTTGACTTTTGAATATCGGCCAAGAGGAAGTGCGCCCTCCTTGAGAGAGGTGGCGCACCCACATGTGAACTCACCCACTATTTGATATGTGGCAATCGTCTATCCACCTCATCCCTTTATATGGTTGTTCGTGGGAGTTTATGGGATAAGTGGCAGCCCCACCTCAACACTTGGCAACTCTTACTTCTCCAAGTGGTGCGCCCTCCTCATTCCCCCATCTTTCATCTCTTGCTATATATTGAAGCACTATCCCATTTGCTAAAGCTAGTTGGAGCTTGGGATTTGTGCCATTGTAATAGTGTTCTACCTTTCATACTTGGAATAAAAAGGCTTTGGAAGCTAATTTGGTGTGGATCTATGTGTGGTTGTTCATTGTCAAGTGCAATTTTATGAGGTGATATTATTTTATTTCATTTGTTTATGCAATTTGTTGAATTTGGCCTTTGTAAGGAGTACTATTACTCATAAAGGATAGGATTGTAAATCTGGTTTGATTTCTTATTCCTATTGATTATCTATCTTAGAATTATAAATGTGCATTTTATGTTTTGTTTAAATAATGTGCCATTGAGTTTCTTTGTAGGTAACACCAAGATCTAACAGGTTTCTTGCAAGTGTTGTGAAGTTTAGAGATCTCATTTGGAGGATTGGATGAGCTTGTTTGCTCTTACTTTCTCTCCAAATCTTGAAGGACAATAGCCCCTCTTTCTATGCTAAGAAGACTCCATTTTTGCCCAAGTATTCCGAGGGTTTAAGGAACTTTTTTCTTCTCATTTCTTTCTCAAATCAAAAGCTAAAATTTTCTGTTGGGTTATCTTTATTTGCAAAGTAAGATTTCAATTCATAGAAGTACTACAAGTTATATGTCTTTTGCA
This sequence comes from Picea engelmannii, assembly GCA_009831015.1. Classification (NCBI taxonomy): domain Eukaryota; kingdom Viridiplantae; phylum Streptophyta; class Pinopsida; order Pinales; family Pinaceae; genus Picea; species Picea engelmannii. The sequence goes on along the minus strand of ML781979.1, from coordinate 588,445 downwards.
AACTAAAGGCAAGTAGATTAGATCTTTATTCTAGCTTGCAATATACTATCTTAGTCCCTCTTTCTTGCTAAAAATTTTAAGGATAAAGATAGTTTATTTTAAAGGGTTTAAGTATCAAATTTGAGCAAGTCTTACTGTCTTTATTTTCTGTTTTAAGACAGCAAAGAATATCAGTAGGGAAAGGCTCTTTCTTAGCTAGTTTTAACTTAGAATTTTGCTAGTTTATCATAGGAATTTACTTAGAAGATTTGAGTTGTATACACTAATAACCAAAGACACTCTTAAAAGTGTTTTTGGCCATATTTGCATCTTGTTTGTTCGTTGTTTTGTGCAGGTTGGTGCGAAGACAAGAGGATACTCTACCGAAAATTCGAAGATTTGAAGTTCCTAAAACCCTGAAAGTGGCCCTATATTGTTGGAAACTATTGTAAAAACAATTTTTTCTCTTCTGATCCATATATAAGGATCCATCTCTCTCATTTAAAGAGATCTCAAGACTCTTCAAAGAGCAATTGTAACCGTGATAATAAAATCATTGAGCCAAAGGAGGCCTCACTTTGCTTTTCCCCCCGGGGGGGTGTCGTGTTTTGAGATCTTTTGTCTTGGCTTGCTTCATTTTATCCTTTTGTTTTAAGTTCTCTAACAAGTTCACATTCAGCTCTATAGTTAAAACAAACCACAATCTAGTTTAGATTTCCTTTTGCAATCATAGTAATCTTTAATTGCTAGTTAGTTTCTATTTTTTTTGCAATTTTCAAAGTTGGCAAATAACTTGTCTCCTCAACTCCTTCAAAGAGGTTGGTCAATGAAGACATTAGTAATTAGAAAACATTTCAATTTCAGCATTTGTTTTCTTGTTTAAAATAAACAATTCCCCTCAGCTCTTAGTGCGGTTCCTGACCCTTCCAGTTGCGAGCTAGTCTCAATCTGTTGGGAGTAAGTTTCATACACGTTGAGTTGGTCAGTGGTGATAGAATAATTAGGGAAATCGCTGAAATAGTTAGCTTAATGCACGAGAAAACGCCTTAAAGTGACCTACGAAGTAAGGTGGGCCCTCTTGGGACCTGGCTTCCCACCCGTTTTGGACATCCAGCACTTTAAGTGAGTTTATTGGTGAGACCATTTGGGTTTCAGTAAACTCTCCGCAAATTTCCAAACAAAGAGCTAACCTTCAAAGAGGCCACATACTCTCATTAAATCAACATCAATTTACCTTAATAAAATACACGAACTACACTGCCCACGATTACCTTTAGGCACTGGTCTCATTTACACACTTTACAAAGCCATATGCTTCATTTACTTTTCAGTTATTTACTTGAAGCAATTTTATTTTACTTACATCTAACAATTGTGTCTTAAGTATCCTTTTATGCAAGTACATGCTTAATATATATATCGTGGTGAATAATTTATCGATGTATTTTCACTTTATGGTTGGTTGACAAAAGAATAAAACTCCTAGATTTATTTCTTGTACTTAGTTTAGTTCAAGCCTTGGTATATTTGTTAGGGACTACCCTCCTTGGCTTTGCTGGGAGTTAGCCTAGACAGAGGAGTTGAGGATTAGTGACACCTTAACTCTCACTTGCCCCCAAGGACACACCGAGTGGATTGAATATTTCTTCCACGTCTCCCGGGTGTGTATAAGGCAGCAACAAGACTCAAGAGTACAACATGCATTGTCAGCTATAAAGGGAGGGCATAATGCAATTCCCAACAAAGAGAATAGTAAGGAGATGTTATTTCTAGATCTAAATCTAAAGAAGTAACAGTCAAGAAACTCTCTAAACTAAATTTTTCATGAGGTGTCAGATCAGGAGCTCTGCTAAACCCTAATTCTTGTCGCTCCCCCTGGTCTTCGCATGGCCTCGGCCCCGGGCAGGGCGCAGCCGCCCCACCTCCTCCCCTCCTCTAGCTGATATCGTGGCTTTCTCTGCTTTGGTCGTTGCGCTCCCTAAATCGATAAAGAAGCCGCCCCCAAAATTTGTTAAGAAACTTGACGAGATTCCAGTAATACCAGTTCAAAGAAGCTCCAGACACCTAGCACTTCAATTTGCATAGAATGGGCTCATTGGGCAGTTTACAAGAATATGGCCATCTCCCAAAACCATGGCATAATGGATCGACAAGAATTGGAGACCTCTCATCAAAGAACATCTCTCCCACTCCTTTTGTGGTAAGGGTTTTTTCGCTTTTTTATTTGAATAAAAAGAAGACAGAGACCTAATTTTCAGAAGCAGGCCTTACTTCATGGACTCAAGAGGACTGCATTTAAATAGATGGACCCCTGATTTCAATCCAGAAAACAGCATACCCTTTGTTGCTCTTGTATGGGTAAGATTGCCTTTCCTCCCCCTCCACTGTTGGAATGATGAAATAATAAGAGATATTGGAAATACATTGGGCAAATATATTGACAGAGCTGAGACCAAGGACAGAAAAATATCAACCTATCCAGGGATCTCCCTCCAGTCCAAAACCCTCCTCATCCAGTCAGCCCTCGAACTCCAACCCCCTAGCCTCAAACAACAAATTTGGTGCTCTCTCAAATCCAGAAGAAGAAGAAGAGTACTTAGCAGTTCTACGCGCCTATGTGGTGGAGCAAATAATCCCTCATGTAAGGGAAGATGTCGTGCCCCCCCTTGTCATTTTGAAGCCCGACCCGACTCCCTCCTCTCCTTGCGAAGGGGAGGTCCTTTCCAATCCATCAAATGAGGAGTCTGAACAAGAATCTGAGCCAAATCCCCAACCTAAGAAAGTAGGGCGGATATCTAACTCTCAAAAGCGAGAAGCAGCAACAAACCAGGAAAAAGAGCTTGGAAGACAGAGAACATTGGACAACGTGGTGAAGAAAGAACCAAGACAACCAAGAAATCAGAGTGGCTCGAATTCCTCCAAAGGAGGAATCCCTAAATCTAGTTCGAAATGATTAAAGCCATTTCCTGGAATTGTAGAGGAATGGGAAGCAAGAATAAACAAGACCTAATCAGAAGACTAGTCAAAGAAGAGAAACCCCAACTCCTCCTCCTCCAGGAAACAAAGAAAAAGAACTGGGACATCCCTCGGGATTTAGATTTTATCTGGAAAAACAGCAAAGGTGTGGCAGTCAACTCGCGCGGGGCTTCCAGTGGCATTTGTACCATTTGGGATCCTCTTATTTTTCATTTGGAAAGCTAGCAAGAGTCTCCTTTTTAGCGTTTATCCCAGTTGTTGCATCTTCACTCAGGTGTGTCCTTTTCTATTTTGAATGTATATATGCCCTGCGCTACTCAAGAAAAACAACAAGGATGGAACTCACTTCTAAACCTCCTAGGAGAAATAAGGAAGATGAAAGTTATTATCGCAGGGGAATTCAACATCACTCTAGACAGCAGAGAAAAGAAAGGGGGCAATCTAGTTTGTGAGCCCAACAAGGAGCTAATGGAAGACTTCATTTTTTCCTTTGATCTGCTTGACATTAAGCCCTCTAAAGGGATGTATACTTGGTCTAATAAACGGGCAGGTCCTGGCTTTATAGCCGCTAAACTAGACAGATTCCTTCTTAGTAGCTCCCTTTTGGATGATTCCTTTATCCCCTCTTCTCGAATTCTCCCCTGATCGGACTCGGATCACCGCCCTATCTCTCTTTCACTTTCTGACCCCTTAAACCTCGACCCTATCCCTTTCCATTTTAACCCTCTTTGGCTCCTCAATTCCTCTGTCTTTTCCCTTCTTTCCTCCACTCCAAACCAATGGGTTCCAAGTTCCCCCATTGTGATCTAGGAAAAGAAATTAAAACTTGTCAAAGAAGCCCTCGAGGCCTGGGTCAAATCCAAGCCCAATCAACTTGAAAAAGAGAAATCTGAAGCAATGCAAAATATGGAAAAAAATCAAGGAAAAGTTAGATTCAGAAGCTGTAACCTAAGAAATCTTAGAAGAAGAAAAAAAAACCTTCCAATCCCTCCAAAAAGTCCTTAAAACAGAACAAGAGCATTGGAGACTCAAATCAAGAAGTTTATGGCTGCAAGGAGGGGATAGGAACACTAAATTCTTCCACAGACAAACCAAAGCAAGGATATGGAGAAATAAAGTCTCAACTATCACGGATGGGAATGGGGAAGAAATCTTTGATCAGAATCTAATAAAGGAAGAGTCCTTTAGACACTATGAGAAACTAAACAAAGAAGAAAACAATGTAGATCTGGATGCCTTTGACAGCATGCTCAGTAATATCCCAGCTATAATTACTCTAGAAGAAAATGAAAAAATTGTGTAGAAGCATCTTGAAAGAAGAGATCTGGGGGTTATCAGTCACATGAACCCAGATAAGGCGCCAAGACCAGATATGTTTTTCAGCACACTTTTATCAAAAATGTTTGCCAATCATCAAAAAAGGATCTTATGAGAATTCTTCAATATGTGCAGAAATCTGCAAAAAATGGGGGAAATACCAACTCCATCTTCCTTGCTCTCATTCCCAAAGATGTCAATCCTACTTCCTTTGCTCGATTCCACCCAATCTCTTTGTGTAATGTCTCCTACAAAATTATCTCCAAGATTATAGCAAATCGTCTAAAACCTCTCCTCCCCCTCCTTATTTCCCCCAATCAAGGAGGCTTTGTAGAAAAAATACAAATGGTTGATAACATCCTCCTAGTCCAAGAAGCAATTCATTCTAGTCAATCTAGAGGGGATCGAGGTATGGCTATAAAAATTGATATGGCCAATGTATTTGAGCATGTAAGACATAGCTTCTTAATGGCAATCCTCACTCGGTTTGGATTTAACGAATTCTTCTTATCTTGGGTGGTCACTTGCTTTCATTGTCCTTGGATGACCCCTTTGGTTAATGGCAGACCAACTCCTTTCTTCAAAGTAACTTGTGGTCTCCGTCAGGGATGTCCCCTTTCCCCTATTCTTTATATCCTTATGGCAGAAGCATTAAATAGAAGACTGGATAAAGAGAGACTGCAAAAAACCATCCCATGCATCAAAATAACTCACGGAGCAAAAAGAATAAATAATTCCTAGTTTGTTGATGATACTTTTCTTTTAGGAGGGGCTTCTTCAATTATTTCCAAATGATTTAAGAAAGCCATGGATGATTATATGGCAACATCAAGGGGCCTCATAAATGCAGCTAAAAGTCAAATATTTGCATGGAACACCCCAACCAGAATCCTGAGAAGAATAACCAACATTCTAGATTTCGCCCTCTCTGAAAATTGGCAATCTTTTAAATATCTAGGAATCCCCATATGTCTTAAATCCCTTCCAGCCTCATCCTGGAACCCAATCCTGGACGAGATCAAATCCAAATTTCAGCAGTGGGGCTCTCATTGGTTAAATCCAACAGGGAGAGTAATCCTCATAAAGTCTATGTTATCAGCTTTGCCTATTTTCTAGTTTTCCTCGCTTCTAGCACCAGTCAAGATAAAACAACCATTGCTCAAGCACTTGGAAAATTTCTTTAATAAGGGAGTCGCTCCAACTCTAAGTGATTTCATTTAGTAAATTGGAATACTGTCAGAGCTCCAAGGTCCTGTGGGAGCTTGGGAATCATGGATCCTTCCGTCGTTAATCTGGCCTTGTGCTCCAAAATCCTCTGAAGACTGATTTCAGGAATAAATGAATGGTGGAAAAGAGTGATATATCATAATATTTTTCGAGCATGAGATCCTGCTGCTTAGACGAGGAGCCAGCAGTGCAAGGAGGCTCTCAAATCTGGCATCTTCTGAGGGCTTCCCTTCCCTTGATTCAAAATCATCTCACTTGAATCGCGCGCAATGGGAAAAGTATTTTAATACACTCTAACAACATCATGGGAAACCCCCCTCTCTGCAGATCCTCTCCTTTCTCCTCTCACTTCTTGGCTTCAGGAACAAGGGAAATTAACTCTCTATGACATTTCCTCTTGGAATTGCTCAAATGGGAAATGGATGGGATGGACTCTGGGAGCTCCTCCCCCTCCTATTCAAGCTCTCTCTCATATTCTCATAACTCGACTTAAACGCTGTGCCCTCGTCCATCTGTCCAAAAGCAATACTCGGGGGTTGGGGATCCCAAGATTATTCGACAAAAAAAGGGTACGACTCCTTGCTTGCTCAATCTTCACTTCCTCCCCATTCGACATGTTGGAAGTGCATATGGAGCAGCGATGGTCTTCTGAAAGTTAATATCTTATGTTGGACACTAGCTCATGGGAAAATCCTGACAGGGGAAAATTTAGCAAAACGCGGCTTCTTAGGACCCTTCAAGTGCGCTCTCTACAAGAAATACTCTGAATCCATCAATCATCTATTTCTTGAATGTTCTATCTCTTTGTTGATTTGGAAGGTCGCCCTTCAAAATCTGTTCCCACGGGTGCAATGGCCTTCGTCATATGGGAATATTTTCAGCAAATGGCAACATCTCTATAACAATTCCTTCCGACAAAAATGGTTGTTCAAAAAGGTATGGATAGCTCTACCCAAATATATTTGTTGGAAGATCTGGCTGGCTAGAAATAAAGAAATTTTTGCAGAAGAAAAAACTATCCCCTCCCCAGTGGCAAACAAAGCAATTTGTCTCCTCTCTGAAAATTTTAAAAGTCAATTCAAGTTCCTAAATTCTTCCCAAGATTTGGATAGTAATGAGGAGGTTTGGCTTAAGCAATATAACTCCCCCACCCCCGTGTTTTTTCCTCCTCCTAAACCTGATTGGCAACTTCAGCTTTCTTCCAAGGAGTTCTCTGCATGGAAACAGTCCCAACATAAATATATTTTTTAAGTTTTGATGGAGCTTCGAAAGGAAACCCCAAGGCGGCGGGTGCGGGAGGGGTGCTTTATGACCCAAGAGGGCACAAGAAAATAACTTATGCATGGAACATTGGCAAATCCACAAATAATCAAGTGGAGGCCTACACACTTCTTCAAGGACTGAAATTAGCAAAGGAACAAGGTATCTCTGATCTTACAGTAACAGGAGATTCAAAGTTACTAATCAAGCATGAAAGATTTCTCTCCAATCCAAATAATATTCATCTCCAGACTCCATGCTATTATCAGCAAAATTCATCTCGAAATTCAATCTTTTGACTCCATCAGCTTCTTCCACGTGTTGAGAGATAATAATGAGGTTGATAGCTTTGCCAATCAAGCAATTCGTCTCCAGGAAGAAGTACTTTCAATTGATGGTGTGCACTCCTTGCAATTTATCCAGTGATTTGCAAAAAATTAAAGACTTGTTCCACTTGGGGATCCTCCCGGCTCCTCCTCCATTGAGTCGAGACAATTTCTTTAGCCCCATCAAGAAGAAACTACCTAATTTTCAAAAATAAAAAGAGGGTGGGGGGCAGTTGCCCAACTCTCCCAAAGGTTCTCCGCATTTCATTATGGCACGTTAATTGCCCCTCTGTCGGCATTTGTCATTCTTCAAACACATCAGCTCTAACATGTTCCTGGCATGCAATCTCACAAACCCGTTATAAATTCACCTGGAGGCATCAGTCCTTTCTATCCGCTCGCAGCATGACTTCTCTGAAATGTGGGATGGGACGAGGTACTTGCCGATCGTCCGTAACTTCTTATTATGATGATCGAAGTTGGGCAGCTGATGGCGGTGCCGGTGAGGCCTCCTGTACGTGGGCATAATTTAGGCTCGGGAGGAGTTTTGTTATGGCCAATTTCATTTGCTTGGGTGCAGCCGTGGTGTTCATTCTCTCTTCTCCAGTGGTTCCTCTTCCAGGCTCTCCCTTCCAGGAAAACAAGTCTCAGGTTTTGATAATGGCGGCTCGTCATTCAGGGAGGAGGATGTCGCGCATGGAGCAGCTTGAAGGCGAAATAGAAGACACATGCAATTTGGCTCTCCTACTTCAGATCAGAATCAGTGAAGCCGAGGCAAGAAATTGCTCAATTGAAAGATGAATGCCATGCTCTCCACCAGCAGATTGAAGAATTGAAGTCTCAACCCCATCAAGGAGGAGAATCCCTGTCTCAAGCAGTAACAAAGCAATCTGAAGCAGCCTCTTCCCCTGTCATGGCCCCAGAATTACCGGACCTGAATGCACCAGTCCCGGAAGCAGAGAAATGGCGCCCTGATGGTCACACCAGCTAAACTCTTTAGATTATATGTTCCATTTTTGTATATTTATATTAGGAGTCTTTTACAGCTTGTATAAGGGACAAATTTTTGGCATACGAGAATATGGGCTCTTAGAATTGCTGATGACAGCAGACATGGTGACTCTATATACCGACTGTGTAGCAATTCTAGTCTTTATTTTTGGACAGATTGTAACTCTCTGGCGTCTCTGTAGGTTGTTTTTATTTTAATATAAATTCCCCCTTTTCTTGTTAAAAAAATAAAGTAACAGTCAAGTATAGCTAACAAAAGGGGTAGACCAAAGCAGATAAGCCCCCATAAAGTAAAGGGGAGGTAATCACTCTACTCACCTGCACCCATAATAGAGATGTCAACAACAAAAGCCTGCCAAATAAGGTCCTCAGGTGTGTGGCCCAGGCAAATGAGGCTGGGAGGTAATCCTTTGTGGCCTCGAAACCCTCCAGCTGAAGCTCAAGAAAGATGTCAGAGAAGAAGCAGAGGCACCCCTCGCATTCAAGGCCAAGGAATCCCTGGTAGCATCAAAGAAACTAGTTATAGATATCTGGGTTAATACCCTGTGGTGATGCCGATGCCAACTGTCTCTGAACCTCCTCTGAGTTTTTGTCACAACACAATATGATAACAGTATGGCCCATAGATCATAGAATCTAGTCTTCGAATATCTTCATAGATCATAATCACTGTCTTTATAATTCCGGACAATCTGGCCCATTAAGACATACATTCATTTACAAATTACAACACACGGGCTTCTATTTAGCTTGAAGTAAGAATAAATTTCTGCTGAACCCACGGTTAAGCATATGCATAACTCTGTATACCCAACCCAAGCCAGAATAATATGATAACCGGATGTACAGCGAGGAGTTCAAAAGCTAACAACGTAGGCAGAAGATTATGTGTATCTACCCATCACGTGATACTGTGTCTACACGCTAAATAGTTGGCTTCAGTGTGTTTTGAGATTGGCACACACACCCCAAATACTTGCATTCACAATGAGTTTAAACCCTATAAAAAAATGGAATTAATTAGGAAAAACGCATTCAACATCAAGCCCATCTATGGAGATAAAAGTAGAAGCAGACCTTACCCTACATGTGGAGAATTCCAGCTTATGATACTTTGGATTTTCTGCAAAAAGGCGAGCATGCAACATGGGTGTGTAAGCAGCAGTGGCCCCGTACTTTCTGCAGAGCATTCTGAATGGAAGTTCCGATTGATCGACCATGGGTGCCACTATCAATTTGGGCTCCCCCAGCTTCCTCCAATGCATCCACGCCCTTTCTATCAGAGACCCATCTGCCACACATTCATCTCTTGCATCGGATAAGGAGTGTTTAGAGTCCACATAGGGTGAGAGGACTGAACAATCTATGGCTTCAAAGGTATCTTCAGCTGCATCCTCTGAAGAACTCTGTGGTGATTCAGAAAGAGTGAAGTCAGCGACTCTCGAACACAGGACGTTGTCTGCGTCCTCTGAGGCCTCTCTTGTCATTGGAAGAGCAGAGGAAGAGAAGGAGTAAAGTCCTCTTAATATCCAAGGAAGAAAAGGAAGTGACAGGACATGGGAATGTCGATTATCTACGCTTGAAATTGATGAAAGGCGTGCGATAGAAGGCCGTGTCTTCATTGAGCGCCATCTAGTTAGCGTAGTCAGCTGAACATCTAGTCAAAAGAGAGGCATCGGTGATATATATGCATAAAGGAAAGCTTTCAACCCTAGTGGGGAAAGAGGTATCGGTGATATATATGCATAAAAGAAAGCTTTGAACCCGAGTGTGGAATTGAAACCAAGCCTCGCGGTGAATAGGGAATAGCGAGTAAAGTTTACTATGGGAGAATCTCGAGGCCTATATGTTATCGTGAATCGCGGTTATGAAATAACAAATGTTTATATCGAGGCCTATATGTTATTCTAAATCAATTCTCAAAGAATAAGTTTTTTTTGGTATTAGAGGTTTGTGTGAATAGCGGTTATGGAACAAGTGTTGCATGGCAGTGGAGTCCCTGTGAGGTTGGGATGGGAGTAAATGCGACTTAGTATAGACATGTGGCTAGAAAGTTGAAATACATGTGGTTTGTATGCAGAACATAGTATTCCCGAATTAGTTCTTCCTAAAAAATATCAAAAATTATCAACATTTGAAAGGTTGTTGGACAAAAAAAAATATAGCATTACCGAAGTAGTAATTTATAAACTATACATACCGAAAATATAATTTATAAAGTAGATATCTAGTTTTATACATACGAAATATGTACTTTTATAATGGATCGCGGGTTGTCCGGTTGGTGGGCTGAAAATTGGGCATCTGATGTTCTATGCCCTACAAATAGCACCGACAGTTCTGCGATACCGGAATTGGGCCTCCGATGTTCTATGCGATATAGAAATCCAGGAGTGGAGTTGCGGACTATAGAAATTCATCAGAAATAAATAAATTATACGTACGAAATATGTAGTTGTATAAAGTAGATATTTAGTTTTATAGATACGAAATTTGTATTTTTATAAAGTATGGGGATGAGATTTTATAGAGCATGCACGGAGCCCTCATTGCATACTTGGCCAGTTTTTATATCGCGGGTTCTCGGGCTGGCAGGGTCAAAATTGGGTCTCTGATGTTCCACGCCCTACAAATAGCACCGATAGGTTCGCGATATACAAAATGACAGGTGGAGTTGCGAAGTATAAAAATTTAAAAAATGTAATTTATAAAGTAGATATCTAATTTTATACATACGAAATATGTACTTTTATAATGGATCATGGGTTGTCCGGCTGGTGGGCTGAAAATTGGGCGTCTAATGTTCTCTACCCTACAGATAGCATCAACAGTTCTGTGATACAGAAATTGGGCCTCCGATGTTCTCTGTGATACAAAAATCGAGGAGTGGAGTTGCAGACTATAAAAATTCATCATAAATAAATAAATTATACATAAGAAATATGTAGTTGTATAAAGTAGATATTTAGTTTTATAGATACGAAATTTGTACTTTTATAAAATATGGGGATGAGATTTTATAGAGCATGCACGGAGCCCTCATTGCATACTTGGTCAGTTTTTGGATCGCGGGTTATCGGGCTGGCAGGGTCAAAATTGGGCGCCTTATAAATAGCACCGACAGTTCCGTGATATACAAAATGACAGGTGGAGTTGCGGAGTATAGAAATTTACCAGAAATTAATAATGTTTGTAATATAATAGAATAGTAATAATGTATGTTACATCGAATTAGTTTGCTTTAAAACTAAGGTTTTTCTTGGACAAAAAAGATATAGCATTGTCGAATTAGTTTTATTTACACACGTTTTATAGAGCATGTAGGGAGTGTTCATTTCATACATCGGCAGTTTTTGGATCGCGGGTTCTCGGGCTGGCGGTTTCAAAAATGAGCCTATGTTGTTTCGTGACCTACAAATAGCATCGAGAGTTCCGCGATATACAAATTGACAAGTGGGCTTGTCAACTATACAAACTTATTATAAAATAAATAATGTCTGTTACATATCTCTGGAAATTACATCAACGTCGTTGAAGACCAAAAAATTAGCATAGAATAGAAGACAAAAAATGTAGCATATCCGAATTAGTTTTCTTTGGAACAAATGAGAAAGGTTCCTAGAAACCCAAAATTTAGTATATAATAAGGGCATTGACGAATTAGTTTTCTTTAGAATTTATCAAAAATTAATAATGTATGTTACATGTTTCTGGAAATGTATATGTGTTTGTCATATAGACTGGGATTGGGGCTCCCGCGAACCATAAAAAGAAATAAGTACAAGAATTAGGAACGTCGAAAGAAGAAGTGCGCGACGGTGGAAAGGAAGACCTGAAAATAAGAAATTGTAAGGTATGAGTCTTTGGTTACAGCTTTTTATTTAAAGAGGACATTAGTGGATTGATAAAGAAAATAAGATGAGAGCATAGACTTAAACTGGATTGATAAACAAAACAAGATCGCAGTATAGACTTACTATGAAGCCGGTGCATTTTTGTTGCTGTCGTCGATGGGCAGTGGAGTCATGTTGACCGGTTGTTGCCCTTCTTGGACGAGGTTGTCCATTCTCTGTTGGAACCATTCTTCGATGTAGCTTTTCATGGGGGTTGTGTTGATTTCATCCCAAATTTCTATGTCGTAAAGGTCGTTTTCTAATTTCCTTAGATCCATTGAAATACTATGCAGACTCTGTTCAATTTCTTCATTGTGTGAGGCATAGTCCAACACCCAGCGCTCGTGCTCATCTAGACGATGTTCAAGTATGTTGTAATTTTTTTCGAAAGACGACCCCTTTAAAATATCAACTTGTTCCTGGAAGGCTTCTTTGGTGACTGACAAGGATTTGAGAATTAAGTTAGGATCTTGAACGTCGCTGGTAGTTCCGGCTAAGTCCATTTGTAGCAGGCTTGTGAATAAATCTTCCTTTTCTGATATGACTTGTTTACATGATTTGACAATGAGCTTCAAGTTGTCAACTTTCTTTTGCCAGCATGCTTTTACTTTTTTGGTGCGCTTTGGAGAGGGGAGTTTCTCCTGTCTTCTTTTCAGTTCTGATGTGTTGACGACATAGTTGGCAAAAGGCACTAGTACCTGGTCACAGAAAAGCTGTTCATTTTTTAAATTCGCCTCCAAATGTTCCAGCAAATCATTGGCCTTCTTTCCGAAAGAAACTAAATTTTGCGATGTTTCCCAGGCTTCAGTAACTAACTGCGTCAATAAATTCAGTGTCAAATATTTCTACCACTGACAACCCAATTTTCTGCGTGTGTTGTTCTTCAATTTCAAGTTGCAATTTTCCACTTTCAATTTCGGGTTCTTCCACCTGCCCTGCATTGTTTTTTCTCTTCTTTGTCAGTGGAATTTTGTGAGAACTATCAATATTTATGCGAGGAGGGTTATTATCTCCTCTTCCGTTCGAAGATTTATGGGTTGTTTTTTTACTGGGGTGAACCATCGAAGCGATGCTCCGTGATTTCGTGTTTTTGGGACTGTTGGCGGGGGACTGGGTACTCTTCTCACCAGATATTTTTCCATGTTGTATGCACAATTCAGTCGCGCTTTGCAATGTCTATGCGTCGCAATTGGCAGAAGCAGAATTGTTGTCGACACTGTCCATGTCTTAGGCCAGGTGTCTATGGATAAAAGAGGTGTTAAAGCCGACACCTAGTAAATGTTCTTGAAAAATGCCATTAGGGTTGAACCCTTTTAGCCTTTCAGCGTACGTTAGGTTCAATTTCTTGAAATGGGCGACAAACTCGTCAATCTTATTGATGTTTCTGCACACGAAGTCTCCAACTTTCCAGGGCAGAAGAATGAACTGTTTTTTTTTCTTGTCATGGAAAAAATGCAACCAGTGGTTGTATTGCCTTGTTATTTCTGCAACAAACACCTTGTTCGTGATGTGGCATGGAAGGAAGGCAGGATTTTCCTTAGAGCCAAAGAGCATGAGCAGACTGTGATTTTCCTCTTGCTCAAGTGTGCCCTTTCTGTTAAAAAACTTGGTTGCCTGGCCAGACATCCGCAGAGCATCCTTGCCTAACAGTAAATCTTTGAAAATTGAGACAAAGCCATTAAAAATTTCATAAAAACAATGGAAGGCCCTGTGCCTCCATAGGCCCTCGTGCCAGAATGTTATTGGGTCGAATCCACAGTTTATTTTATTTGAAAGAGAAAGTTTTGGAAACGAACAACAATACACAATTGTGAAAATCAAGTACGATGACATATAAAATTTATTCTATTCTTTGAATCATGACAACTGGGAACAGAGCTCAATGGAAATTAGGTTCCCCCAATCGAAAATGTATTGTTCCTTGACCGTGAAATACAAAATATAAATAATTATATGGGAAATGCTTGTTGTGGATGCCTGTCTCGTTATTCTTGTAAACAACAAAGTAATTTTCCGGAATGGATTTCTAAAGGAACTTACCTGCAGCCTTGTGATATCTTCAGGAACTGTTGTCGGGTCTTCAAGGAAGTCGGCTAAGATGTCCAACCTGTTATGATTTTTTCTAGAAACTGCTTGCAGTCTTGTCCTCTGAACGTCAATGTTGGTTTCGACAATTTTAACATCTCACGGAAGACTTGAGGTGACAAAGAAACAGGAGAGTGGTCACGCAGTGGAATAATTCTTTTGCCTAGAATATATTTTTCGACGCACCAAGAGACCACCTCCTTACAGTCAAAAACCTCAGGGATGCAGCCTGTACGAGCAATTCCAGAGGTCCAAATCACTTTGTTATGGGCGGAACGGGATGAATAGTAAAAGTATGCCCTGGACCAGTGAAAGGTCTGGTCCTCTTGTGCGAATATATTTACTGTATCTCCACAAAACTGCTCTCGACCTGCTGCCATAAGTCTACAAGAACGTTTATTTGTTCCCGACGATGAATGAAATGAAAAGTTGGAAGGGATAATATAACCCTGGGTAAATTTTGGTCGAAAGCGTGTGAATGGGAGATGTCCTCAAGACTTTTGTTGATTAATGACAATTTGGACGGTTGTTGCATGATGTGTTGTTAACATTAAACAATAGTAATTGCATACATATAAATGCGAACATGGTGGATATTGCAATGAGCAATTAAGCATTGTAGATTTCTTGAGCGAGCCAACACGACGATGCATGTTCGAGTTGAACAATCAGAAGGGACAAAATAACTCTCCACACATCTTGGTTTAATGCATAATAATGGGATATCTCCTCGATATTTTCGCCCATTAATGACAATGTTGACGGTTCCTGCATGGTCGGCTGTTACCATGAAAGGTTTCTAATTGCATAGTAAGAAAGGACGGAGGTTGTGGGCAGGGGAAAAAAACTGCTACAAAATAGGATTGCAAGGTACAACCGTTGAAGGTGAGGGGGAGGGTAAAATTGTATGTCTCATAACTTTTGAGTGCAATATGCATAACAACGAAGAGGGTATGGTAAGACAGTCGGAAGGACAAGAAGTTAGTGGGGATGGAAGGTAGCGAGATACTTTGAAACATTTGTGAGGAGTGGTAGAGTGAAGGTTGCGAGTTCGACGAGCCCGCGCTGGAATTATAGATCACGGAAGTTTTGAGTACAAGATGTACATGACACAACAAGAAGTAGAGTTCGAAACCGCGAACCCGCCAACCATGGCCATAAAATTGGCCAAGTATGGAGAGCAATAGCAGTCGATCGGATTCGTTGTGTGATTATATAGATGGAGATAAAGATATCTCAACCGGCCAAGGATGGAACCCACATTTATAGATAGGCGACAAAGCGATAATACAAGGGAAGAAGAAAAGGGAAAAAGGACTAATGACTCCACGGTGGAATTGTAAATCACGGAAATTTTGAGTGCAATATGTATATCACGGAACAAGAAGCAGCAAAGTTTGAATGCAGGAATCTGAAACACTGACTAAGAATTAGAGATTTCGTGAACCTGTTTCGTATTGTTGTGTGTAGCTATCACTTGTAAGAGTCATTAGTAAGAGCATAACCAATGTATATTAGCAAGCACATTTGTGAACCGTGGCACAATGAAGCTTGCGAGTTCGAGGAGCCCGCGGTAGAATTGTAGATTGTCAACCCAACAACCACGGCCATAAAATTGGCTAAGTATGGAAAGCAATAGCGGTCGGTCGGATTCCTGGTGTGATTATATAGATGGAGATAAAAAAGTCAACCCGCCAATGCTGGAACCCGTGATTATAGAAAGGCAACCAAGTATATAACCAAAGAACCATAATACAAGGGAAGAAGAAAAGGGAAAAAGGACAAAGGAGTCAGCGGTGGAATTGTAGATCACATAAATTTTGAGTAGAAGATGTGAACCCAGTAGTCGATTTGTATATTGCAGAGGGTCGGATGCCAATTGAGGCAGCGACAGATACTTCAAAACATTTGTGAACCTTGGTACAACAAATCTTGTTGCCGACCCGAAACAGTATCCAAGAGTTGCACATTTAGTGAACCTGCCAATAGGAGGATCCAAAACAGGCTGAGAACGTGTTTGCAAAAGACGCAAGTTGCCGACGTTCAACTTGTATCATTCCGAACATTTGAATGCATAATTTGTAACACGGAAGAGCAGACGATGTCTGAACCCAACAGTCAATTTGTATATTGCATAGGGTGTGATGCCACCTGTTTCGTATCTGTGTCCAATTCTCACTAGTAAGAGCTAATTTAGTATCGAAAATGATTTCTTAGATTCTGTTAGATACTTCATAGGGATTAACATCAGTAAACAATGGCAATCCTAACCCTGTCAGTCCTGCATTCCGTGTGTGAATTTGTATATCGCAGAACTCGAAGCGTTGTTTGGAGGACACGGAACAATAGAAGTGCAATGTTGAGTCGGTTAGTCCGCAAGTCCGCTTGTCAATTTGTATATCGTGAAATTCTGGGTGCTATTTGCAACACACGCAACAATGGAGGCCCAATTTTGAGCCCGCCCGCCCGATAACCCGCGATAAAAAATGTAGCTAGGTATGGAATGCAGAATTCGTACATGCTCTATAAGATATCAACCCGGCAACAGGAGGATCCAAAACAGGCTGAGAAGGTGTTTGTAGAGGAGGCGAGGCTTGGACCTTCTAATTGTATTGCTCCTAACAGTTAAATGCATAATCTGTAACACGGAAGAGCGGACGATGTCAGAATCCGATAGTCAATTTGTATATTGCGGAGAGTGCAATTCCAACTGTTTCATACCTCTGTGTCCAGTTGTCACTACTAAGAGCTAATTTAGTATTCAAAATATTTTTTTAGATACTATTAGATACTTCATAGGGACTACCATCCGTAAACAATGGTAATTTCCACCCCGCCAGTCCTGCATTCCGTGTGTCAATTTCTATATCGCGGAACTGGGAGCGTTGTTTGGAGGACACAGAATAATAGAAGTGCAATGTTGATTCAGCCAGTCCACAGATTCGCTTGTCAATTTGTATATTGTGGAACTCTGGGTGCTATTTGTAGGCCACGGAACAATGGAGACCCAATTTTGAGCCCGCCCGCCCGAGAACCCGCGATCCAAAATGTCGCTAGGTATGGAATGTGGAATTTGTACATGCTCTATAAAATATCATGTCCATATTTTATAGTCCCATAATACACGGGAAGAAAATAAGAGAAAAAGGACGGAGGAGTTCGCAGTGGAAGTGTAGATAATACACGGGAAGAAGAGAAGGGAAAAAGAACTAAGTATCTCATAGAAGAACATCTAGTGTTTGATTATTAATGCAAATGTTTGTGAATCCCTACTGAGTTCTCACTAGTTAAGCCATAAATTGCAGATCACGGAAGTATCTTTCGTATCACTGTGTCCACTTGTCACTAGTAAGAGCATTGTTGATGTATATCAGGAAGGACGTGAAGTTGTTGGGGATGGAAAGCAGGAACAAATACTTTGAACGAACTTAATGTATACGAGGAAACCGCGGTGGAATTGTAGATCACAGATGTTTTCAGTGCAAGATGTATATAGCGGAACAATAAGCAGCTAGGTTCGCAAGCGCCGACCCCACAGCGACGGACATAAAATTGGCTAAGTATGAAAAATAACAGCGGTTGGTCGGATCCGTGGTGCGAGGATATAGATGGAGATGTTAAGGCATGAATTGCATATCACTAGTAAAAGCATTAAGTGCAGATCATTAAAGTTCTTTGGCTGCAACATGTATATGACAAAACATGGGACATAGGTGGTGGGTGTCGCGAACCCGGGGCCTGCTGCCCAGATAACTGGCTAAGTATTGGCCAAGACAAAGTTTTGATATCTATTTCAATATTTTTCATACTAGTATCTATCAATGGAGAAAGTTTTCATGTTTATATGAATAGTATTCATACTAATATATATTAATGGACCGTTTCTGTTTCAAATGCAAATGATTTCCCAATTTGCAAGATGCTCTTCGGCTTGCAAATTTCGTTGAAACCACGAAAATTTTCACTGCAAGATGAACATAGCGCAATAAGAAACATGAACTTGCATTGTGGTCTAGACAAGATCAACTCCTTATCATATATTCATCTTGTATTTGTTGCAATGACATCAACAAACGTCGGCTCTCCATAAACATCAATATCTAAATTAAATTAAATGCAATGAAAATTTGGTGTGACTTTAAGTAATTAAAGCATAAATTGCAGACCACGAAAGTTCTTAGGCTGCAAAGATGTATATGACAGAACAATGGACATAGTTGTTTAATACCGTAAACCCAAACATAATTGCCTAAGCTTTGCCAAAGAGGAAGTTTTTTGTATTTATTCCAATAGTATTGATATTAGTATATATGCACGGATATTATCAAATAGAAAAAGCTGCAATATATCCAACATACTTCACAAGAACATTGCGTCAACTGTTCAGCTGCGTTGTTGTAACTCATTAATTATTCTTAAATGTAAAATGTAAAGAAAGAACATAGCAGGTTTTATTTAGATTGAAGTAGTGGGCAACAGAAACGAAAGGTTGCCCTTCATGTTTAACGACACAGGGGAAGAAGGTACAAAAAACAATTACAACAAATACCAGAAATTGGAAAATACTATTAAAATATAACCCAAAATTATTCTATATTCAAATAAGATGGGTTACAAAATACAACTGAGTCTATTTGCAACAACAATTGTGATTTCACCTGCCCTCGACCAATAAAAAATATGTACATTGATGAAGCTTCTTCATAGTTTTCTTGACGTTCAAGCTCTTTCTTCGTAAAAAAATGAGTTCAATATCAATTTTGGGTTTTGTACTTTATCGATGTTGCTAAGTCAATCTATCCCAGTTTTTTGAATACCTTGTATGTAGGTAGTGATTGGTATTCTCGCTATATTTGATCGTCTGTTTAGTTGAGAAGCCTTCATGAGGATTTGTATGTCGAACTTCTTTGCTTTATTACAGTAAATTGAAAGAAACATCCAACCCAAATGCAAAATGCAAATTTGTTGAGGTACATAACTTCTTTGGGCAGCAAAGGTGTGGCAAGTGCATCAAATGCTGCAGAATGCACCAACACAGGGCTGGCAAGTGTATCAAATGTTGCATATGGCATCAAAATATATCTTTCCTCATAGTGGTGGAGGTATGGCGACTAAAAGAAAGGTCTAGAATGTTCAGAGGTCACACCAAATATGTGGAGTCTGCAACTACATCCAGAGGAAACCGAACAAACTTTGACAAAGAACATAGCTTTCTGTCAAGTCGGCTACCAGACCCACATGCAGGTCATCAAACTATGAAATAGAAACTTTTGTAGTGATAATATGTCGTTTTATCCACCCATACAGTTTCTGTTACCCGCCTCTGAGGTAGACAAATACTAGTGAAATCTCTACAATTCGATACACTTGCCAAATCTGTGTTGTTGGAAGAAGCTATATACTTAAACGAAGAACTATTTTGCAGGTGACCTCAAAATCCATTACAATTCCCAGCAAGAAAAAAAATAAGTTCAACCAACAAAATTCCAAGCAGCCTTTTCAACCAACCAAAGCATCGAAGACAGGGAGAACACCAACCTGAACATACTTGTTCTTTTTTCTTCGTCCTCTCTGAGTTTCTCTGGTATAACAGAGTTTTTTTTTTACTCAAAGCTCACGTCACATAAAACCAGTCTGTCTTCTTTCATGTGCCCCTCAATCGCATCTCCAAGTTGTCTTACATGTCCATGACCAGGAACATTAGAATGAAGGCACCCTAAAGTGCAACTCTTTGATGATAGAGTAAAATGGCAATAAGTATTTAAAACAAACGCTGGATGTTCTTTCATAGATTTTGTGTTGATTCGTTTTAATGACATATGTTCTCGATATTTTCACTTATTAATGCCAATGTTTTTGAATATGTATGTTGAATAGTGACTAGCAGTACGTACCAAAATTCTCATATCCAAGCAGATTCTCAAATCTGACATCTGAGATATGCACAATATTAAAGAGAGACATGACATCAAGGCCTCTGTGGGTGACACGTTCATCAACTATGCTGAAGCTTTTAAGAAAACTATAACTGCACAAGCAAAAAAATAAAATAAAAAGTATTTTCACAAATTCAAAATGCATGCAACAAGAAATTACCACATCCGATAGTATTCGCCTGTCTATTCATTTTAATGGGAGATGTCCTCGAGCTTTCCAGTTATTAAAGCCCATCATTTCAAAATGCACAATATTAAAGAGGGACATGACATCAAGGCCTCTGTTGGCAACATGTTCGTGAACTATGCTGAAGCTTTTAAGAAAACTAAAACTGCACAAGCAAAAAAAACAAAAAAATAATATTTTTGCAAATTCAAAATGCAGGAAAAAAGAAATTACCAGATCCCATAATATTCACATGTCTATTCATTTTAACGGGAGATGTCCTCGCTCTTTCCAATTATTAAAGCCCATTTTTTCAAACCTGTCTGGTCGGTTCTGACTTTTGAAAACATATTTAATGTGTATTGGGAAGCGTTGAAGGTAGCGGGGATGGAGCCCTATGTAACAAACGTTACTACTATTTTTCTGTTTTTGTTGAGGACCGTATGTAAAACGTATGTAAAGAAAAGTAATTCAAGAATGCTAGTTTTTTTGCACCAGCCCTTCAAGTTTAAATACTTCACAAGTCTGATTGTCAATTTGTATATCGTGGAACTCTCCGTGCTATTTGTAGGACATGGAACAACAAAAACCGAACTTAGAGCCCGCCACCTCGAGAACCCGTGATCCAAAAAATGCTTACTATTTTTATTTTGTGTTTTTTGTCCACCAAGGTATGTAAAACGTACGTAAAGTAAACTATTTCGAGAATGCTAAATTTTTTGGACATGACGCCCTTCAAATTAAAATAGTCCGCAAGTCTGATTGTCAATTTGTATATCGTGGAATTCTCCGATTATCCATTTTCAGTCGCCTACCTCGAGAACCTGTGATGCAAAAACTAGCTAACTATGGGATGAGGACTTTGTCCATGCTTTATATATCTACTTTATAAAATTACATATTTCCCATGTTTAAATCATGTTGTCCAGGAGCCCTTCTTATAAAGAAAACTATTTCGGAAATGCTAATGTATACACCATAGTTCGATACAACCTATCCGCGAAGCCGCGTCCATAAAACTGGCTAAGTATGGAACCGAACTGCGGTCGGTCAGAATGATAGCAGAACTCTCCGTGCTATTTGCAGGGCACAGAACAACAAAAGCCCAATTTTTAGCACGCTACCCCGAGAACCTGCAATCATTAACTTATGCTTTCCAGGAAACCTATAATTTCATAAATTGCATTCTCTTCTGTCTAGGAGGCCTTATTTTAAAGAAAACTAATTCGAGAAAGCTAATGTATACACCAAAAACGACCTGTCATAGTTCGATAGAACGTATTGGCGAAGCCACATCCATAAAACTGGCTAAGTATGCAATCGATGGCGGTCGGTCGAAATAACCACAGAAATGCGAGAAACTAGAGTCAAACACAGTTTACAACAGGAAAGTAAAACGGAGAGAACAGGTATATCTCCCACACAGCAAAAGGCATTCTCATAACTATGAAACCATAGTAACACAGAATCAATGGAAAAAGCATCGGCAACTATGAAATATATTTTGAGGCCGATAAATTTTGCTTCAATGCGTAACAGATGCAATTTACATCGCCTGCAATTCTTTAGTCTATTGTTTTATCCTGGTAGTATTCTACGCAAACTGCAGTGCAAAAATTCAAAGCAAACTGCAGTGCAAAAATTCAAATCAAAATAGTCTGCAAGTCCGATTGTCAATTTGTATATCGCGGAACTCTCCGATTGTCAATTTTCAACCGCCTACCCCGAGAACCCGCGATGCAAAAACTGACCAAGTATGGGATGAGGGCTCCGTGTATGCTTTATATATCTACTTTATAAAATTACATATTTCCTATGTTTTATTTATTCTGTCCAGGAAACCTATAATTTGATAAATTTCAATGTCTTATGTCCAGGAGCCCTTCTTATAAAGAAAACTAATTTGGAAATGCTAATGTATACACCATAGTTCGATACAATCTTTCCGCGAAGCCGCGTCCATAAAACTGGCTAAGTATGGAACCGAACTGCGGTTGGTTGGAATGATTGTGGAACTCTCTATGCTATTTGCAGGGCACAGAACAACAGAAGCCCAATTTCCATCCCGCCACCCCCAGACCCCGCGAGCATTAACTTATGCTGTCCAGGAAACCTATAATTTCATAAATTGCATTCTCTTCTATCAAGGAGGCCTTCTTTTAAAGAAAACTAATTCAGGAAAGCTAATGTATACACCGAACACGACTTGTCATAGTTCGATAGAACCTATTGGCAAAGCCGCATCCATAAAACTGGCTAAGTATGCAACCAAACGACGGTCGGTCGGAATGACCACACAAACGTGAGAAACTAGAGTCAAACACAGTTTACAACATGAAAGTAAAAGGGAGAGAACAATTATATCTCCCACACAACAAAAGGCATTCTCATAACTATGAAACCATAGTAACACAGAATCCATGGAAAAATTATCGGCAGCTATGAAATATATTTTGAGACCGACAAACTTTGCTTCAACGCATAACAAATGCAATTTACATCGCCTACAATTCTTTACTCTGTTATTTTATCTTAATAGTATTCTACGCAAACTGCAGTGCACAAAAATGTAACCAAAGATCTAATCGCAAATGCAACTTCCCAACATTGCAAACCCTGGGCAAACAAGAACAAGCACCAAATAACAACCCAGCTAACAAGCACCAAAAGTCCCAACTGCAGGCGTAGGACTGGAACTCTGCAAAGTCGAATCAAGCAACAATAAACAACATACATCGAAGAAAGAAGCAAGCAACAAAGTCGAATCAAGCAACAATGTAACGGCCTAATATTTCTAAACATCATTTATTTTCATAAGTAATTTATTTCCTAACTAAGACAATAACTTCATAGCATAATATTGATTTTTATAACAGAAACCTCAGTAACTTAGATTTATCAATAAACACTAATTTCATGGCAGAAAGAAATAATTACATAACTTGACAAAGTACCTGGTTCTGATGCTAATTTATGTTGCCCTTGCTGCCTTACTGTCTTGCTACACAGTCCAGTCCTGCCACATAAACAGAAAATAACTGCCCAAAACTAATGTCCACCCTGCCAACTAGGAAAACAACCTAGCTCCAGGATATCTACGGATATCCTGGCCCCTGTGCCCAAAACCTCTAGCAACTCGGTGCCTCCCTGATCAATATGTCATAACCAGTAAGTCTCGTGTCTCAATATGAGCACACATATCACAGTAAAGCTCTCGGCTCTCTGCAGATGGCAAAACAACAGTTTCCCGCATCCATTCCCTCCTCCGCCCCCGAATGGTGCGCACATCCCCCTCTTCCCTTCCCTTATTCCTCCCTGCCAACTCATGCATTCACTCCTCAACCACCCCCATCCTCCGTCCTTCGTTTCTTCATTAACATTTTTATCCTCTCGGGATTTATGGGCTTCTCGCCCTGCATACGCCACCCTCTGCAGCATACGCAATCCCTGTTATCTCATTTTTTTATTTATCTCTTAAATTTATGTCACAAGCCATTAAATGTAATCTTCAGTTTGATTATTACTTAATTAATCACACTTATTTTCTTTAATTAATTTTGCTTTGTAATCTTTAATCATTTATTCAATTAGGGTCGTTACATACACCCACCCTTCAAGAAACTTCGTCCTGAAGTTAAGGTATCTGATGTTACAAATGAAAGGCATGGTTCATACATTCACAGCAAACAACTGACAATATCAGTAAGTAAATCAAGAAGTCCATACCTACTAATGTATATGTACAAGGAATGCATGTGTAGCTAGTACATGCAAGCCTCGTGCATGTACTAATAATCAAACTGTCATTCTTTAATAATTTACGTATGCATTCAATCCAGTCAGCAAGGCTAGTCTTTCATAAAAGACGACAATCGATAATTGTTTAAGAAATTCTTTATTCACAATTATCCAGTTCAATAATTTATTTTAAACAACTGCGGTTTAGTTACATCATAATGAATATTCATATATACACATTTTTCTTCATCAACTCACACCACATGACAGATCCCCATACAGTCTCAACTATCTACTCATCCTTCCTTCCTAACCTACTTCCAACTCCATTCCTATCCGTCCTCTGCTAGACTATCTTGGAGCGTCAGCTATACTGACCTAACTCCAAATAGAACTCGTAAGTGGAAGTGTCGCTCACTCGACCAAGCTTCCCTAGCAGGCAACTGACAGTCATCATCACACGACCTGGGGAGCGTGAACTAGCACCGTTCTCCCATGACTTCAGGTTTCAGAGGATACACGGTGGGAAACACCTCCACCCCTCCTAGCAGAACCAGGGTCAACACCCTACGATGGAACACACAGGGCCACCGTGTTGCTAGAGGTTTTGTCATCGTTTATTCGGTTTTGGGCAGTGTTAGTACCAAAATCATGCAATAGTCCATATATCATAGCAGTGCATCCAAATCAAAATAATTTCCATGTACATTATTCATACCATAATGTTTCTCGATTAGTGGTCCCAATATCCACTCTCATCATCATTATCACTTGGCTATTTCATAGCCCATAACCTGCAGATTAGTCTGCAGCACAAACTCATATTTTATATGCATTATCATCATATAATTGCATACTTTCCTTATCTCAATTTGGTATCCCCGTATCAATACATTAACATCAAAGTTTTCTAATTTGAATTAGATTTCACAATATCCTATAATTCATACTTTTTACACATTCACAAAATTATCATTTACCAAAATAGATTTCTTTGTATCCAACATCATTCTAATGGTATTTAAACATTCAACAATTTCTCTTTCTCACAATATGTCTCATCATATACATCATCATCAATAGCATTTATACACTCATAAAATTTTCATTCACATAATAGATCGCATTACATGCATCATCATCAATAACATCTAAACGTTCATAAAGTTCACATTCTCATAATAGATCGCATTTCATGCATCATCATCTATAACATCTAAATATTTATAAAGTTCATAATTTTAAAGTTTAAGTGTATCACTTAATGGTTTCATTGTGACTGGAAAATAAAGTGTATAGGCCTCAGGAAATCCTGGTCGTCTTAAGTCAAAAGGTGGTGTTACCTACACCCCTCCTTCGAGAATCACGTTCTCGAGGTGGTCAAAATAGTGATGGATAGTCTCGCCGTAGTGTCTCGGCGTCTTCCCAAGTAGCAGATTCGGGACTATACTTGTCCCACTGGACCTTAACTTGGTCTACCAAACGGTTTCTAAGCTGTCGGACTCTACGATCCAATATGCGTAACGGTTCGACCGTGAGGGTTCCCATGTCCGATACCTGCAATTCTTTCCAATTTAGTTTATGTGATTCATTAGCAACATAATGACGTAAAACAGATACATGAAATACATTATGAGTTTTATGCAAGTGGGGTGGCAGTACGAGACGATAGGCAATGGGTCCAACTTTCTCTTGGACCTTAAATGGACCTATAAACTAAGGTGACAACTTTGTCCCTTTCCCAAACCGTATGGTACTCTTATTAGGCCTGATACGAATGAAAACCTGATCTCCGACTTCATAACTTCGATCGATCCTGTGTGCATCTGCATAGCTTTTCTGCCTATCCAATGCTTCCTTTAGTCTYTGTCTAATTTGAATCACCTGTTCCTCCATTTCTTGAATCAATTCTGGCCCCACCGTTACTCGGTCTTCTAGTCTATCCCAACTCAATGGTGTTCTGCATGGTCTTCCATACAAAGCTTCGTATGGTGGCATTCCGATGGAACTATGATAACTGTTATTGTAAGCAAACTCTACCAAGGGTAGGTATTTCTCCCACTGGGTTTGATTATCCATTATATACATCCTAAGCATGTCTTCCAGGACTTGATTTACTCTCTCAGTTTGCCCATCTGTTTCAGGATGATAAGTTGTGCTTAAGTTCAACTGAGTCCCCAATGTTGACTGTAAACTTGTCCAAAATCTAGATGTGAATCTGGAGTCCCTATCTGAAATAATCTTCTTGGGTATCCCATGCAAACAGATAACTTCGCTTATGAACACTCGTGCCACATCAACAACATCGTAAGTGTCTCTAACCGGAATGAAATGAGCACTCTTGGTTAACTTGTCCACTATCACAAGAATGGCATTGTGTCTATGAGATGTGAGCGGCAATCCTACAACAAAATCCATCGAGATAACTTCCCACTTGGACATA
>ML781979.1:474671-559115 GCA_009831015.1 Picea engelmannii | reverse complement strand
TGGGGTAAGGTGTAGTTGTCTTTCTAAGTTTCCCCACCAGTTCAAGGCGTTGTCCCTTAACTAGAAAATTGCAATCTTGGCCTTTGAATTGGACGTATAATCCCTTAAGGCAAAACACCTTGTCATGCCTTCCAACCATGCTTTCGCGCGTTCACTGGCGCGACCTCCGGCAAACTCCAGAAGTTTGATCTTCTGTAACTCTCGTGTGATGTCTTCGTGTGGAAGTTATCCCCTTGAGTTCCTTGAGGCTTCTGGATTACCGGTTCGAGATGGTGAGGGTTCCACTTCAGCCCTCGCTGGTTGGCGCCCCTTTAAGGTCTCGTTAATGGCTTCCAACGAGCGTAGTATGAGGGCTAGTTCGGGCGGTGGTGGTGTTGATGGTGACGTCAGTGGTGGTGATGGTGTGGGTGACGTCGGTGGTGCCCGTGACGACGCTCCCCTTCCTCGACCCCTTCGAGTCCTGGCCATCTTGTATGACTTAACCTGCATCACCCCCAAAGTTGTTTGGGTGAGTTCAAGGACGTTTTAAATGGGTGCTACTTAAACTTAGAAACGGGGTTGGGCGTAAGTTTTCTTTACTTGTCTGTAAACAAACATTACTCCATCAGGGGAATTGGCTAGGTTTGGGTTAGGATTAAGCGTCTAAGCTTGGTCAACATCAAGTTTTAAGGTAGATTAACCTTATACTTAAATAAATACTTAATTAATTTAAGTAATTCTCAACCCAACTAACCCTTCATCAATTTTAACTAACATGACCTTTATTTATGTATAAATTATTTATAGTTAATTATTCGTTTTACCTTAAATTATTTTTATCACTTTATATTATATATATATATATATATATTTATACTTAATTATTCGTTTTACCTTAAATTATTTTTATCACTTTATATTATATATATATACAAATAATTGAACGTATACCTAAGGGTTTGGGCACGCATGGGTTCCATGTGTTCGTATGGTTTTCATAAGCTCCCTTGTATCTACACCTGTCAGCCTTTCAACCCTCTACGCGTCCTTCCTCTGTCTCACTTTCCCATCCGTTGGGACTTGCCTCGCATCAATCTTTGTCCATCATAGCTCTGCCTCTGCTCTGCTCAGAGGTTTCCAGAATCTCCCTTGCCATGGCTCACATCCTCACCATCGTTCTGAGCACTTCACTATC
The DNA here is from genome assembly GCA_009831015.1 of Picea engelmannii. Lineage (NCBI taxonomy): Eukaryota > Viridiplantae > Streptophyta > Pinopsida > Pinales > Pinaceae > Picea > Picea engelmannii. Next base: position 557,941 of record ML781979.1, on the reverse strand, counting down.
ACTGGTTAATGCTGTATATGCTCCAATTCATTTTGCAGAAACATAGTATATTGAGGTGGCTACTGACAAGATCCAGGACCTCGAGTCTAGTCTCCTTGAAATATTGGGAATAAACCCCTGTCTGTACACTTTGCGAAGCTCGCCCTCAGCTATGGTAAGAGGTACAATTCAATCCGCATGTTGTGCATAGTTCCAGTACCTTTATGAAGAACGCAGGGTTATTCAAATTAGGAATTTGCATAAATCTTCCTTGCGTTGTGGTAATGAATGGTGATTTCTTCTTTTGAACAAAAGATTTGTTTGTAATTCCAGCTTTGTACGGATTTGGTATTCTGCTTTCAATTTTATTTCATTTATATTTATGAATTTATTCATCTGTGCATATGCATGTAGTTAGATGCACATACATTGTCTTATGTATTGCTCACGAACCTTTGCTCCTAACAGTAAAATTTCCCAATTAAAATTCCAGGTTTCGAGGTTTCCTTATGCCCGATACCGATACGCTCCTTCTTGCTTTAGCCCTCTAAGTTATGCTCGTGATCCACATGACCTTGCCTTGTGACCGCAGCTTTATTCCTTATCGGGATTTCTGATATCGCGCTATCGATTTGCATGAATCCCGTGCCTACAGAATTCTCGATATCCCGATGCCCGATGAGCCTCTTCCCTGCGTGTTAGCCTTTTCGGCTACACCGAGGTCCATGTGACTTGCACCTATGTGACCATAGTTCTAACTCTCTGTCGGGATTCGGGGTTTCCCACAACAAAGATTCGGCGCATACTGAATCCCGAATCCCCGATCTCCGATTTCGCGATATAATCAAGTCTTATTTAAATAGTCATTAATTAATCCTTGACGAAGGTTTAAGTGTTAAGTTAATTACATCGGGCTTTCGGGGTTCGCGAGTTCTCCTGACGTGATTTTCTCGCCACTGAGAATCCCGAAATGCCGATCCCTGATGCACGTGTGAGCTCTCTCTCTCCTCCACATCACCACTGCCTCATGTCATTCTATCGGGTATCGCGAAATCGCGACTTCTAATGCAACAATTCCTTTGTATGAAAAAGTCTGAAATGCCGAATCTCGACTCCTTCCGATCCTGGGACACGTGTCCCTCCAATCGAACGGATCCGTTCTCATGTTGAGAAATCGCATGTCGGAGGTTTACGCACTCGTTCATAAACCCTTCCTAGCTCCGAACCCCGATATGGAGTGACACCTGTCCTCCACTTAAACGACATGGTTGTGGGACCCGTCTTGTTTCGGGATTTCGCGACTTCTCCGATCGTGATTCCTTTGTATGCAGGAAACTTGAAATGTCGAATCCCGATCCCTCGGGATCCCCTGACATGCGTCCTCGTAATGAACGGCTCAGATCTCATTGGGAAATCACGGATCGCGATTTCCTGTTGCACAATTTCCTTACCATCGAAAACTTCGATGAACAAAACTCCGACAGCGCCCAATCCTTTGCCACCTGTCCTCATAGACGGACGGTCCTGATTGATTCTCGGGGTTTCGGGACTTACAATGTCCTGGTTCTCATGACCTCGAGAACTCCGATTTTCCGATGGGCCAATCGCCGTTGGTTCTCGATGGTAGCCACCTGTCTCATAGATGGACGACTGTGATTGTACCGGGATTTTCCTACGGGTTTCTCGACTCTTCCCAGATGATGGACACCTGTCCTTCACTATGACTCTAGTGGTCCCATCTTGCTTACGTCACCGTCGGGATATCGCCGATCGCGATTCCCAGTGACGCAGTTTCCTTATCTTTGAAAACCCCGATTTCCTGATCCACGACTCTACAGGATCCTCTGACACGCGTCCTCGCACAATGGACGGTCCAGATCTGATCGGGAAATCGCGTATCGCGATTTCAATATGTATGAGTCTCTTGTTTCTGGAAACCCCGATTTCCCGATCCCCGACTTTACGGGATCTCCTAACACGCGTCCTGCACAATGGACGGTCCAGATCTGATCGGGAAATCGCGTATCGCGATTTCAATATGTAACGGTTCTATACTCCCCAAATCTCCGATGGTAAAATCCTGACGCCTCCCAAACGCTGACACGTGTCCTGCCGAGATCAACGGCTAGGATTCGTTCTCAGGATTTCGAGGACCACAAGGTCTCGATTTTCTAACTTCACAAAACCCCGATGACTCAGATTTCCCGATGACTCCTCCTATGCATGCTAGGGCTTAAACCCCGCGCAACTTGTCTAAATCTAACGGCTAATGGGATTTCGTCCGAGATCCGGCGGCACAGATCCGTTCTCCCGTGTAACAGACAACTCTTCTTCGAGATAATGATTAATTTGCATGAAACATTACGTAATGTAAAAATTTCTCTCTTTAGCACGTTTGAAATTTTATAAGGGTCTATAGTTCCTGAGATTTTTACATTATTTAAAATTCACCGAGGCTGATACAGGAAACTAGTTTCACTATTCCTGCTTAATGTAAGTCTGCTAAATTTCCTTTTCTTTATCTGGCTGCTTTAAGGTAGCCATTTCTATATGAAATGATCCTTCAAACTTTCTGGTTTGTTGCTACTATTTTAAAGGGCGTTCCTTCAAATATTCAGGCTAAAATTGTAGTAACCATACATGATCTAGTTAAAGGGTAATGTCTAAAACGGTTGCTTATGATATACATGAGATCATTTGCTTGGATACCATGCTGTATCCATCCTATTTGGTCAAACTGAATGTGTGTTTCTTACAGGTTAAGCGTGGCTGGAGTTAACACTCCGGGTTTAGGCCCTTAGGCTCCAGATTTCGAACTAAGACGCTCTGATACCATATGTAACGGCCTAATATTTCTAAACATCATTTATTTTCATAAGCAATTTATTTCCTAACTGAGACAATAACTTCATAGCATAATATTGATTTTTATAACAGAAACCTCAGTAACTTAGATTTATCAATAAACACTGATTTCATGGCAGAAAGAAATAATTACATAACTTGACAAAGTACCTAGTTCTGATGCTAATTTCTGTTGCCCTTGCTGTCTTGCTACATAGTTCAGTCCTGCCACAGACACAGAAAATAACTGCCCAAAACTAATGTCCACCCTGCCAACTAGGAAAACGACCTAGCTCCAGGATATCTACGGATATCTTGGCCCCCGTGCCCAAAACCTCTAGCAACTCGGTGCCTCCCTGATCAATATGTCATAACCAGTGAGTCTCGTGTCTCAATCTGAGCACGCATATCACAGTAAAGCTCTCGACTCTCTGCAGATGAAAAAACAACAGTTTCTCGCATCCATTCCCTCCTCCGCCCCCGAATGGTGCGCACATCCCCCTCTTCACTTCCCTTATTCCTCCCTGCCAACTCACGCATTCACTCCTCAACCACCCCCGTCCTCCGTCCTCCGTTTCTTCATTAACATTTTTATCCTCTCGGGATTTCTGGGCTTCTCGCCCTGCATACACCACCCTCTGCAACATACGCAATCCCTGTTATCTCATTTTTTTATTTATCTCTTAAATTTATGTCACAAGTCATTAAATGTAATCTTCAGTTTGATTATTACTTAATTAATCACACTTATTTTCTTTAATTAATTTTGCTTTGTAATCTTTAATCATTTATTCAATTAGGGTCGTTACAAACAATAAACAATATACAGTGAAGAAAGAAGCAAGCAACAACCACTCCCCCAGGAACGATGTTGTTCCAATTGCGATTGAAGAAACCCAAACGTGCAAACTGCAACAACATGAACACGCAAGCAAGAACAACGACAACATGCAAATAAGAAATTAGTGCCATGTAAAAAACAAGCATGGACCAGTGAACTAGCAATGTCGTTGGAGCATATAAATTTTAAAAACGGAAGAAAATGTCTTGTAACAAGCCTGTTAAGTAATCATTCAACACTACCAAGCTTGTTAGGTAAACATTTAAGTCTGTCAGAAATGCACTATAAACATTTAAGAAAAAAATTCAATGCAGCAGGTGTCTCACATATCCCAAATAAATAATTATATTTTTTGTAACAATAGTTCGAACACCAGAGAATGTATTGGAAAGCCAAACTTTTGATATGCCACCATATCAAACATTGCCATAAATTTACCTAACATAAAATGCTAAACCAAACATTTGAATTAATGCTAGCATTAATCCACCTTCGATGAATGCATAACAAAATATATGATTCAAAAAGACCATATACGATCAAATACTTTGGATATGCCAACATATATAACATTGGGAATAGTGAAGCCGACAATAAGACCTCCAATCCCTTGTCCAATCATATCATGACAAATATGGTACTTTTTTTAATAGAAAAATCGATGTTTTCAGTTCCCTGGTCCCAACAATACATAATATGGAAATATTTCTGGTCAAAGGACACACTAATATGAAGTCAACAATTTATCGATCGCTATAGTCCCTCTACGCCTACGATAGGGACTAATAAAAAATGTTTACTCTGTCATTATATCGAGGCCTATATGTTATTGTGAATCAATTCTTGAAGAATAAGTTTTTCATATTAGAGGTTTGTGGAGATTTAGAAAGTCAAGTTATGGCTTGTAATTCAACAATGAGATGAACTTATCATTGAACATTGCAACAAATTTGCCATTAACCATAAACCTACTACTCAAATAGTTAGGATAAATCCACTAAATACAATTTTGTAATATTAGGTAGAGTTGTAGATATATTATACGAAAAAGCATTTTCAATTTAGGGCATAAATAAGTGGCAAATCCTTATTTACAAATTTATTGTTGAAATGGTTCTTTTTTTTATTTTTTAGATAATATTTCGGAGTGTGGATTTGCTTTGAAGAGTGGACTTGCACTACATAGGTGCAATCGTTCCTTTCTTCTATATTTTATCTTGGTGCTTTTATTTGTGATTTCTAAGCTTTAAATTTCTATGAATTTTCTATCTACTAAAATTCTTAGATCTAACTCTCAATTAGAAAAGTCAAAAGAGCCTCCAAAACAAGCATGGAGAATGTCCTAGACATACTTGAAACTATGGAATGTAATATAAGGTATAACATGGACCCAAAACTCGTCAATTTCTTTACTAAACTAGACAACAAAATATAAGACATTTGTAATAGATTAAAAATTCTAAAATTTGAGCAAATAAATATAAAGAAATCAGTGCAAATAATGGAGGAAAACACTACTACCAAGCTCAATAAGAGTGACCAAGAAATCAAGCATTTGAGAACACAAATTGATGGTATGCAAGTATACCTCAGAGCAATGGGAGAGCACAAACTTTGACTTGAGGCTGTAGAATCGCTCTACTCCAAGCTAGACCAAATATTTGATAACACTGTAAATATAGGAGATGTAACTAATAGTGCAATGGAAAAACACTTTTGAACCTACCCTCATAAAAGATGAAATCAACCAAGTTCTTAAAATGGAATAAGACTGAGCAAAGAGGGTCTTAAACCTTATCATTGTGGACAGAGATGAAACAAACCAAGAAAATACACTTGAAATTTTCAAATTCAAACTTCAACCACTCTTGGAAATCAACATAGAAGGGATTTTAGAAGCTGAGAAATTAGGTAAAGTCAACAATAACAAGAAGAGATTGTTGTTTTCAAGTTTCTGTGGTGAGGATTTTTGCATGTGTTGTTTGGATAATCCATAGTTGGTGTCATTTCGTCATCGACGTTTCGAATCCAAATCGGGATTCATCATCAGGATTCAACAATAACAAGAATAGATTGTTGTGAATCAAGGCTACCTCCCCTAAGATTATATCTAATTTCCTGCATAACTCACCCAAATTAAAGGGAACACATTTTTTTGTCAATGAATATTTAATATCATAGGATCAGGCAAAATTGTGTAAAGAATTGCAAAAAATGAAAGAAGTAAAGAATGATCACATAGTGGCATTTGTCATAAATAGGAGAGTTGTTATCTCAAACAAATAGAAAGATTGACGATAGGTGAAGATTCTCACATTGAATGGCCAAGGATCTCCATGGAGAAAGGGTCCTCAATGCTCATTTAAGTTGGGTACCAAACGACGTAGACATATTTTTACCCACCAAAACTCAAGAGCATGATGAAAATCAACTTTTTTTCCAGGTAACTACTCTTGGGGAAACCCCCCGTGTACTTCCCATCATTTCAAGGATGGTACCCAAGGAAAACCCTAGATTCTTCACTGGAAAATGCCAGATCAACAACAAGGCTCGAAGTCATTTCAACAATTTACTCAGAATGAGCTCAACATGTCATTAATAGGAATAGAACCTGGGCAGGAAGGATAACACTCCATCCCACAACCACACAAGCTAGACCCCATTGACACAATGAAAATCAACTTTATAATATGGAAGGGTTCAATTTAGTCTTGGAATGGAATAAAAGATATGGATGAAGAGGGTTTGGAGGAATTGCATGATATTTCAAATCAAATTTGACTAGTCCTTTTAAGTTAATAAAAACTTATCCAAATCAACAATTTATGTGGTTCGAACTGAAAGACAAAGACAAATCTATTTTTTTGCTATCTACTATTTTTCCTCAAGCAACTCTTCTCTCTTCAAAAAATATAAGTTGGATAAAACTTTTGTTTTGACAATCTTAGCAAAGATATTGATAAATTTAATTGCAATGGTGAAATTATCTTACTTGGTGAATTTAACGCTCAAACAACTCACCAACAATCCATTATCTATAAGTGTGATATTGAGCTCAATCCTCTCTAGCTTGGGGAGTATTCTAATGTAACACATGGATTTGCCAGAAATTCCAAAGACCACACTGAGAACAACTTTGGCAAAGAATTAATTAATCTTAGTAGTAACCATGAGCATGATATGTGTAATTGTTTAAAGTATTGGCCCAATTCCAATCAATTTACATGTATTCCTGGAAATGGCAGCAACATTGTAGACTATGTCATCTCCTCTATTATTTCACTCAATCAAATCAAAGACATTGATATTAAGACTAACCTTGAACCTAGCTTTGATCATAGTCTTGTCTTTGTAACTTTAAAAACAAACATAATTCTTGAAAATAATTCCAATATAAGTAATAAAATTTCAATGAAGCTCATATTCAAACATAAAGATCTTGATCCCTTCCTAAGACACCTACAATATGCTTTTTGCATGCCTCCCGCCACCTCTCCATCAACCATGATCATTGCAAAACTAATAGATGGCATGACTATCATTGTAAATTTGCAACACAAAATATTAGACTCGCTCAAATTAATATGGACAAGGAACAAAAAATAAAATAATATAGGAACTTAATTTTTTTTTTAAAGGTGAGCTTTCATCAAGAAGCGACATGATACTCTTTTAGATCTTTGTAATCATAACCCTAAACAATTCTAGGAACAAATTCTTCCTTGGAAAGCTACTATTGAACCTCAAAACATATAGAATTGGAATTGTTATCTCAAGCAATTGTATGTTTCCCTATCAATGATGGAGATGTTATTAATGGCATTCCTCCCATGTTCCTCCCTACACACTCAAATCAATTTGTTATCTTCAAATGACATTAAAGAAGGGATAAGGAACCTTGCAAAAGGAAAGGTTAAATACATAGAAGGCTATCAAGTTGAAATTGTTTTTTTAACCGAAAGTGGAAAGAGATTTTATATTATAAAAGGAGGGCTACACTAAGGTAGCAACTAGAATTTACCTAAAAAATGGATCCAGAAATAGCTTCAACAACTAGTCTATTTTCTACATATAACATACTAATTGAGACTTCTAACATTGAACTTGACTTCCAAGTATTCCCACTAGTTGTTATTCTAATATATTGTCCTAGCAGACAAATAGATATGAAAAAAATTCAAAATTAAGTGTACATTGTCATGAGCTTCACCCCCAAGCTTCATTGCACTAGGGAATATGTAATGAGCTATTCACCCCATTCAAATAAAGCGTTCCTCGTCAAAGTAATTTGGCCTTCTTGGCCCACATATCCACTTTGGCATTTAGTCCTTGCTTGATGTGAAAGAAACGAATTTGCTTGAAAGAGTGAACCAATCATTTGATTCAGATTAGGAGGGTTACTAATTTGGTGTCAGAAGGATTTCCTTTGTTGATTACAACTTGGATTATAAACAATGAGTCACCCATCACCACTAGTCTTTTGATTCCATCCTCCTTATCCAAGTTAATGCCACACCACAATGCGTAGGCTTCTACCAAGTTATTAGACACTTCCACTAATCCCCAAGCATATTTAACAATCTCATTTCTTCTAGGATCATGGATTATCCCCCTTGCGCCTACCACCCCCGGGTTATCTGAAGAAGCACCATCAAAAAAGAGCAAGTGAACTTTATGTTGTGCTCTCCAATTTAGAAACTCCAAGGATTGTAATTGAATTGCCCAGCTTTGACTAGTTTCCTTTTTGGAGAGCATTCTTGGTGAGACAGAGGAAACCATGTTTAATCTTCTATCTCCAGCCTCTTCAACCCTGTCCATTCCCTCATCCGGATAGGAAAAATTATGGCTCAATGTTTCAACTAAATGGAATATAGCTTTATCTATTATGTGACAAGGAATGTTGGCTTCTTCATTGAATTCTTTTTTGTTCCTGGCTAGCCAAATTTTCCAACAAACGAACTTCGGTAGCTCATCCCAGATTTAAGTGAAGTTGGACTTGTTTTTCAACGTCCCATGATACATGTTTCTCCATCCAATGAAAAAATTGAGACAATTATGGGGATGCTCCATTATGTTGCTCAGATCCTGGAGAACAAATCCCCAAACTTCCTTGGCGAATTTGCAGTCTATGAAAAGGTGGTTCATTGAATCCTCCTCGACCTGGCACAAAGCACACTAGGATGGCCATGTGATTCCCCTCTTTTTAATGTTTTATATTGTAAGGATTTTTCCATGCGCTAGGGTCTAGGAAAAGATGTTGATTTTTTGCAATCCTAGGCTTGACCAAATCTTCTTCGACATTGGATTACAAGGTTGAAGGGGGATGTCCCTGAGGTGTAGGATAGTCGGTGACAGAGTGTGTTGTTAAGGCGCTCTGTGATGTTAAAGTCACCGGTTCGAAACCTGCAGGGACAAAAAATCCAGCCATGTTAAGGGTTGGTGTGGCTCAGGCCGGGTGTGATCCCTGGGTGATTTTGACAACTTAGATGCCCCTGAGTTGTGGTTTCTTAGCCACAAGTTAGTCCCACATGTCACGAACAAACTAACAAACAAAAAAAAGGAATTTGAAGGGGGATGAATTCCAAAATATGTTTATATCCATCTTTCACCATATAACAAGAGGACCCCCAACCCTTGTGTTCATCACCCAACTTATTTTCAGGAGCACAACCAGATAGTTCTGAGAGCAAACTAGCTACTAAAGGCTCGAGATGGGTTGGGATCTCTTCGAGAGACCATCCAATCCAATTCCCTATATGTGTGTCCCACGTGGAGATCTCATACATATTTTTCTTGTTGTGGCTCTCAAGCCAAAGCTTTAATGGTTTCATGTCTCCCCTGAGAGAAAGCAAAGGCTTCCAATAGATGTTTTCATCCCATAGTATAACTTTTTTCCCATTTCCTGATATACATGATATTTTGTCTGAAATGACCATAGACAAATTTTCAACAACTTTTGAATTGGGGAGCCTTTTAAATCTTTGAAGGGTCTCTCCAAACATCTAGACCTTGGTCCCTTCATTTATTTTTTTCCAAAGAGCTCTTTTTCACCACTCATATTTCCCCAAGATTAACCTCCACACCAGCTTGGCTCCCATTGTTAGGTTCATCAGGGTTGGGTCCTGAATCCCCAGACCCCATCTCTTTTGGATCTTTTACTATATTCCAATTGATCAAGTGGAATTTGTTTTCATTTTAATTGTCCCCCTGCCAGTTTTTTTATTTATTTGCATTGTCATCAAGTTTAGAACCCTTTGAGGCGCTAAGGTAGTCGAGCATTGATACAAGGCGAGGGTTGAAAGGACAACTTTTTTCAATACCACTATGCCTACTCGGTTGAGCCAATGTGCTTTCCATTGTACTAACTTTCTTGAAAAATTCTCCATAGTGTCATTCTGATCTTGAGTTGTTGTTTATTTAAGGGATACGGGGATTCCCAAGTACCGAAAGGAAGAACAATGTTCCACCAGGGAGAACTGAAGGATGTTGTCTATGCGGTGCATTTCTCTGAATCTACAGTTCCAACTGTAGATTTGAGATTTCCTTTTGTTGAGAGCTCCCTCTGAGGCTTCCAGAAAAGAGTCTGTAATGTTATTGAATCTAGAAGCAATGATAAAAGAGGTACCTCCCAACAAAAGGTTGTCATCCGAAAATTGTGAATGATTGGTTTTCTTTAGACCCCTTACTGTTTGAAGGCCAAGAAGGTTGACGCAGGCGAGGGTCAGCCCACGTTTCTCCTCTCTCACCCACTCACAGGATCGTTCTCAATCCCCACTTTCAGACAAGCCGAAATTGGCTCTTTAGATTCCCAAGTGGAATCCCTGTGCAAATACCCGATCCACAGGTCCTTTGACTTCCCTTCACGGCCTTCGACACTTGACCGTGGTTATTCCCCGACTCTCTATTGTGGTTCAGGGTTTTTCCCTTCCTATTGTCGAGAGTCACTGTACTCTCCAACTCCTGATTTCTGATGAGCTCCTTCCCTGGCCTTAGCCCCTTTGGCTATACCCTTTGGTCCATACGACCATTCTCCATGAGACCGTAGCCTTACCTTCCTGTCGGGGTTTTAATTCCAAAAACCTGATGCACCCTCTTCTCGATGTGCTGACCCTCTTGGCTCAGCTCCGGGTCCACATGACCACTGCCCACAAGCCCGCAGCCTTATGCCTCAATCGGGGTTTCAGAATTTTCGGTGCCAATATGCACAAGTCCACGGGACCCGCGATATGCCGAATCCCGATGCGCTTCAGCTCTCCTGGCTAAGCCCTAACCAACGTGACCGTCATTCCGTGACCACTACCTTACCTGTCGGGGCTATGGGGTTTACGATGCCTAAGTTCATACACCCACAAAACTCGCAATTCTCCGATCCCCGACTTCCTCTGTATCACTGACAGTTGGACTCAACTACGCCTCTGTTCTCCTCTGCTGCTGTGCTGATAGTTGGCCCCCTCTCATTGGGGTTTCGCGGATCGCGATTCAGAAATGCACAAAACCTTTGTGCCCGGGATCTCCGATATCCCGATAAACAAAGTGCCGATAGATGCCTCCCTGTCGCTCTCCTTGATCGCGCTCGGTCGCTGCCACGCGTCCCTCCAACGGACGATCCAGATCTCCTCGTTGCTTCGCCGTTTTCGTGGCCTTGCGTCTCGCGACTCTTGACGCCAAGCTCTCAGCCCTTCTACTCACGAACTCCCGAGATGTGATGTGCCACCTGTCTATTTGCCGACTCCTGTGGCCCCACACCGTTCTCGTGGTCTGATATCTCGATATGACGTCAACTAGTCCCCATCACATGGAGCTCTTGCCTCTTCGCCACTCGTGAAGTCAAATGGATTCCTCTTCCAATCTCCGATGCCCGAGTTCCCGATGTGGATAATCTCGTGACACGCGTCCGCTCCCAAACGAACGGTCCAGATCCTCGTTGGGATTTCGCAACTTGTGTTGTTCCAATTTTCTCGACCTCGAGAATCCCGATTCTCCGATGGTCGATATCCCGATGGCCCCACCCTTAATCGGGACTTCTCCTCCTGTTCACGGGATTAAACCTCACGCAACTCCTGCAGATCTGATGGCTGTCGAGATCTCTGCTCAGATCTAACGGCTCAGACCTGTTCTTCCATGCGCTCCTCCTCGGATGCTTCCTGACTGTGAACACCAACAGTCCAGATCCTATCGGTTGATCCAATGGCCGATATTGCTCCTCCCTGAGCTTCTGCACTTTTCTCTCAACCTTGGAAGAAATCGCCTTTTTCAAAGGCCTCAACCTTCGCTTCGTCTCCGCGAACTCCACGACTATGAGTTCTTGACTGTACGCGTGAAACCGCTATCCTTTCTGAGCTTTTTATCTTTGAATCCTTGGGTAATTCTTTGACTCCTGCCCTCCGCAGAGTCTTCACACACCAACATGCTATCTCTTCTGAGCTTTCACAAAGACTCAGACCCCTTGGGGGATTTCATCCTTCTTCTCCCTCCGATGGAGAAACTGACGCCTTCCCGGCTGTCCTTCGCTCAAGCAACCTCTTGCTGAGCCTTCTGGGTATTCAACCACCCAGTGAAGATCCCTCAGTGGATTCTTCTTCAAAATACAGAACCCAAAAGAGTTCTCTTCTCTTGTGCCGTCTGCACAATATCTCTATGCCCTCCTGGCAGAGTGTCTTCCTTCCACAGAACGTTCAACAGTCCTGTTCTCTTGTGCACTTATGCACTTCGCTCGATGCCCACCTGGCAGAGCTCCCAGAATACTCAGTGATTCTGTTTCTCTTTCAAACTCTCAGCAGAGTTCTTTCTCCAGCACCTTGTGCTTACGCTCAATGCCCACCTAGCAGAGCTCTACAGAACTTACAACAAAGTTCTGTCTGCAGTTGTGTTTCAACTACACAGCCTTACCTCCAAGGTATTTAGAAACCTTGATGTCTTCCTTATCTGAGCTGTTGACTTCAGTCTCTATGCCTCAGCATGTCTATGTCTGACTCCGCAGAGTTCAGAAGTGCATCCTCTGTGCACGACTATCAGAACCCTCATCGTTCTGTCACACCCTCCTGGTGTGAAGCCTCAAAGACCTCAACCTGAATCAACCACATTCTTGTAGAATACATCAACAATCATGCATTCTCAACATATACACAGAACACATACATACATGCATATAAGACAAAATATGTAGGAAAACTGCTCTGTTTTATATTAAAAATGGCAACAATGCCTGTATCTTTACAAGGTGTTCCCGAGGTCTCCCAGACTCTTTCTCTCCTCTCTACTCTACATGCAGATGCTCCCTAGCTCAACTAACTCAAAATGAGATATGAAAATCTCTTTTACCTGAGGGGCTCAATCGAGCGCTTCCCTCCAGGATTTACCTACCCTAATAAATTACCTTCAATGGGCTGTCTAGTCAAGAATCGGATCTAGGTCTCAGCCATACACATATTAAATGCCTATTTTATCTACAGCCTGCGCAAAGGCATGGCTTCTATGGCTCACCAGCCTAAGCATATTAAATCACATTCATTTCAATTTCAAATGAGGCTACGCCTCCCTTTTTGCATATGAATGCATGCGCGCTGACGTGGCTGACTGACTGGCTGGCTGGCTGACATGGAGCGATGCTCCTGCATCAAAGGTTCCCATTCTCTTTTTCTAACTCTAACTTTAGACTCAAGGACTCTGCCATATGGATGAATAGCAAGGGTGAAAGAGGGAATCCCTATTGGAGCCCATGACTACACTAAAATAAGGAGGTAGGTCATCCATTTAGGAGAGGTGCCATCCAAGGAGCCTTGATACATGAGGCTATCCATTTAATAAATTCTCCACTAAACCTGAATTTCCTCATTACCTGGAAGATGAAATCATATCTGACCCTGTCAAATGCATTAGCCATATCCAATTTGATTACCAATCCTTTCTCCCCCACTAATTGACCGGAATGAATGGCCTCTTGCACTGGAACAATGTTATCAAATATTTTTCTATGTTGCAAGAAATTGCTTTGGTTCGCAGATATTATTCTTAGCCTGTATTTTCTTAACCTGCGAGCAATTGTTTTTTTCATGATTTTATAAGAAACATTGCAAAGAGAGATTGGCCTAGATCAAGCGAAAGAAGAAGGATTAACTTCCTCTGGGATGAGAGCCAAGAAGGAAGAGTTAGTGTTTCCCATGATCTTCCGAGTTTTTTGGGCATACTATAGCATTCGACGCAAGTCTTTTTTAATGATATCCCAGAAGCTACAATAGAAGGAAATTGGGAAACCTTCTGACTCGGGGCTTTATACGAATCCAAGCTCCAAACGATCATCCTTACTTCATCTTCTTTAATCGGTCTTAAAATATCCATATTTTCCTCATCTAAAATTAAATGTGGAATATGTTCAAGCATTTCTTCTACTTTTTTTGGTTCAGGTTCCCCTTGTTGGGTATAGAGTTTTTGAAAGTGACTTCTTGCTACCTCTTTCAATTATTCATATTCTGTTAATTTAGTGCCATATTCCAATTTTATTTCTCTTACATTGTTCCTCATTACTCTTGCATTGGCTTGCTTATGGAAAAAAAATGGTGTTAGACCTCTCCACCCCTTAACCACAAGCTTTTAGACTTTATCCTCCAAAACTCTTCCTCAACTTCGATTGCCTTGTTTAGTTGATTCTGCAACTTGGATTCTTCTTCCAAGAGTTGTTTTATGATCTCCGCTTTGTCCATCCTAGACTGCAGAATATCCAAATTTGCATGGATCTGCTCTTTTTCTTTTGTTAGTGATACGTAATGAATCTTAGCCCAATCTTTTATAGAATATTTGACTAGTTTAAGGTTTTGCTCCCAAATAAATTTTGGAGAGACAATAATCCAAGTTTGTCACACTTGCTTCACTAATTTTAATTTTTTTTCATTATGGGATCACAAAGGGTTATACCTAAAAGGAAGATTCCCATGATCTGGAGCATTCTGAAGAGATGATAGTATTGGCCGATGATCTAAGATGCTGACATGATCAATTTTTTATTTCATTGCTTTTTTTTTAGCAAAAGGCTACTAGGAAATAGTCCAGCCTTGTTGCTATATTCCCTTTTCCAATTCTTTTATTGGTCCAAGTGAAAATGTCTCTTGATGGTTTGATGTCAATGAGGTACCGATTTTCTATTAATTCTTCCATCTTCTCCCTAAATGGGTCTTTAACCACACATCCTCCCCTTTTTTCCTGACTTGTTATTGTAACATTAAAGTCACCAGCAACGATACAACTTTGACTAACTTTTGTATCTCCTAAACTCGTTATAGACTGCTAACTTGCCTCTTTTTCCATGTGGGTTACCGACATATATACATTTAACAAAAACAAGACCAACCCACTTTTTAATATTTTAAACTAGGAGAGAATCCAATTGGGGCTTTTACAATAAAAAATCAAACTTACCTCATATTCATTCCATAGGGTGCTTATGCCTCTTGATGCTCCTTTTGAATCTTTCTCTAACCCATTATTTTTCCATACTCGCTTCCCTATCTTTAGCACTTCCAAAGCTATCATTTTTGTCTCTTGGAGTAGCACTATTAATGGATTTTCATATTTTATTAAGTCTTTGAGGGAAACTACTTTGGGTTCACTGCCCAACCCTCTACAATTCCAAGAGACAATTGAAATTATTTAAGGGATTTAGAAGGTCCCTCTTTGATAGGTACACTAATTCTCGGTGTTTTAGGTGGTCTCTACAGATTACCTATCATTTTCAGAAGGGTTAGTTGAGACCCCAATATAATTTCCTTGTTAGATTGTTCCTCCCTTGTTATTCTTGCCACCTTTCGACCTGATCTTCATGGGAGGTTT
The DNA here is from genome assembly GCA_009831015.1 of Picea engelmannii. Taxonomy (NCBI): domain Eukaryota; kingdom Viridiplantae; phylum Streptophyta; class Pinopsida; order Pinales; family Pinaceae; genus Picea; species Picea engelmannii. The sequence goes on along the minus strand of ML781979.1, from coordinate 542,454 downwards.
TCTTCAGATGCCTTGTCCTTTGCCTCATCATTCATTGATGCCCATGAGTCTGATTCTTTCCCTTTACCATAAGGAAAGGTAACTTCTTCATCTTTGAAATTTTCAATCTCTTCCAAAACAAGTATGATTTGGCTTCCCTTGATCTCGATATCCCCTTGTGCTTCCATGTCCCTCTTCTCATATTTATTGTCCTCTTTATTCTCTGGGTTTCTCTTGGTCTCTTCCACATTGGGGTTTTGGACTAAAGGGGGATCCTTTTGAGAGTTGTTATTCACATTGGTAGGAATCAACTCATCATTCTCTGATGCTCCGACCACAAGGGCACTAAACTTGTTGTTTCTCAACAAAGAAGATGGGACTCTTGTAAATACGCATGGTAGAGAGGAGGACCCGAAGCTGCCCTTGGTGCCACCATACAAGAGGGCTACAAAGGAAGAGGGTCCTATTGGATTCCCTCCCAAAGAAGAGCCATTTCTTGATTTTTTTTCCCACTTCTTGTCATTGTTCTTCTCCTCTTGAGTTCGTATTTGTTGGAGCAATGACTTTATTGTAGTGTTTGGTAAAGTGTCCATATTCATAGCACACTTTTCATTTGAAGGGTAGTTTCTTGTAGTCTAGCTGCTACAAATTCTTTTAGTTATCTAACGAGATCATCATGGCCCCAAGGAGTCCCTTTTCTAAGTTGACTTCCACATAAATTCTCACACATGAAACCATGTTTTCTTAAGGTTTAGCTCTATCGTTATGTTTTCTGAGGGTATTTCCAATACATCAAAGGGCGTCATCATTACATTAGTGGAGGGGAAAATGGGGAAGTATTATCCACAATGGGACTGCAAAAGGTATATCATTCTCAGGTTTGAAATCCGGTAACCATCTGTTCATATATAATCCTTTTGCACCTAGGAAATGCGTACCGCTTCTGAATATTAAATCTCTATCCTCTTTAAATTCAAATAGGAAGGCAAATAACCCTCATCCATAAAAGAATTGGTGAACTTTCCCTTTGATCAGTGGCTTCCAATATTTATGCACCTATGCAACTATAGTTCTAGGGGAAGGCCAAATCCCCATGAATTGTCCAATTAATCCCCTATCCAGTAGAGCAATAGCCTTCCACCTGGAAGAAGACAAAGGGAGTTTGGGCTCCATATTTTTCTCTACTCTCTTGAAAAATCTGGTTGGTTGCACCTTAGAGTTCTTGGAAAGAGCCGAAACCATAGATTGAAAATCTAGGGCATCATTATATGGGGGATTTCCTCCCCTACGCTAGAATCCATTCCTAATCACTCAAGTTTAGGATTTTCATAACCAGGGCTCCATCAATTCAAATTCTCAGCTTCAATTGACAGCTTATCAAGATGAAATTGTTATGATCAACAACTCTATTGGTATCCCTCACATCCATACCTTGTTTACAACTTTCTCAATATAAATATTCATCCTAAACAATGGAAAAAAGTTCCATTGTACCTATCTATAAAGATAGGGACAAAAACAATCATTCTAATTATAAAACTGTTATGATTTTCCCTTTATTAGCCAAGCTTCTCAAAACTATTTTATAAAAGAAAATTAGCAATTAACTGGATGAAAACAATATTAGAGCTAAAGGGAAAATTGGGTTCAAGGGCAAGCACTCGACAATTGACCACATTCTTACTTTTAGGATTATTTTTGAAAAATGTTGTAATAAGAAAGAAGATCTTTTTGCTTGATTTTTTTATTTCAAAAAATCCTTTGACATCATCCCAAGGAAAATATTTTCAATTGCATTAAATACTCAGAAATTCCCTTTGAGGTTAGGTTTTCCATTTATAGACTCTACAAACAAGTCATTACCAAGATTAAAACCAGTCAAGGTTGGTCCAAGAAATTAATTGCAGTATTGGAGTTAAGTAGGGTTTTCCTTTATTCTCTACCCTTTTTGGAATTTATATTGAACATTTGGAAAAGTACTTAGAAGAGGTTGGGTGCATTTGTGTCAACCTTCACTACTACATCATTATCATGCTTTTATATGTTGCCAACATTGTCCTCTTTCCCAAGCATTTTATAGACCCTTAAAATCAACCAAGTGTCCTTTAAGAATTATGCAATAGGTCCAATTTGACGGTAAATATTGATAAAACCAAAATCATGATTATAAATCCAAAAAAATGGCCAACTTTGAAATTTCCTTCAATTACCAACCTTCAGAGACAATGAACGCCTATAAATACTTAGGTGTCAATCTCAATCATAAGCTTAATTGGAATCTTGGTATTGAAAAAAAACAAATATGCAGGATGAAGGTAGATTGTAGCCTGAAAAACCATTGTTAAGATGCATAAATTTGGCACTAGGATAAAAATCACTTTTCTCTAGCTTCGCATTGCCAATGATCCTATATGGTTGTGAGGTTTGGGGTGGAAACATGTCTTAGGAAACTTGGAACAAAATTGAGAAAATCCAAAATATTTCATTACATCAAAATTATAAAAAATACATTAAAATAAAATTACATAGGGCGGAGAAAAACCCTGGTTCGCAAGGTCGCCCTTGAGACCCCGTGGCTTGTTCAAGCGCTTCGACGGAACTTGATCGGTGCCAAAAAGTAGCTCTCTTCCTTTTCCGCTGGAGCTACACCGGAGCTACAACGAAACTTCTTCGGAGCTTCATTATCCACTGGAGCCTCTTTTTCCGCTAGGATTAACTAAACTCCTTGAATGCTGCCTATCATCTAAGACAGAGCAAAATGGCGGGCGATTGCTGAGATTTGAACAGGTCGCTCCAGCGAGTCTCTGAACAATACGCCGCTCAACCGATTTGCAGCGCCCTCTTCTCATGGAGGCTCCCGGGGATCCTGACCCGCCCCCAGAGGTCCTCGCTTTTAGAAATATGGTTGCAGCTGGGCCAAAGCGACCGCCATCATCGATCCAGCAAAAAATTGTAAGGAAAATGGAAACGATCCCTACAGTGGCTCTGCCTGAAGAGGAAATCTGTAAAGCAGCGCTGAATCTGGCCGAGAGAGGTATAATAGGCCAATTTATGGGCCTCTGCCCTTCTCCAATAACAGTAGAAGAATGGACTCAAATAAATTGGAGGCCTCTGATTAAAGAGGGAGTCAAAAGTTACTTTGTTGGAAAGGGCTTCTTTGTTTTTGTCTTCGAGAATCCTGAAGATAGGGGTTTAGTTTTCAGGAACGAGCCTTTCTTCATGGGTCCACAGGGTCTTTACCTCAACAAATGGACCCCCGACTCCGACCCCACTCAAGACGTTCCATCTGCCGTTCCGGTTTGGGTCAAGCTCCATCACCTTCCTCTCCATTGCTGGAATCATAAAACTCTTCAGATTATCGGTAACGCACTGGGAAAATATATAGATCAACCAACAAGAAAAGACCAGTACTCATGTGCTCGCATTTGTGTTGAAGTGGACTTAGAAGAGGGCCTTCCGAAAGCAATTAACCTCACAGTAGCTGGGTGGACGCATGTCCAAGAGATGGACTACGAGCAATTACCGTTTAATTGCAGACACTGTCATGGGCATGGACATTTTGCAAAACATTGCAAGAAGAAAACCGAGGAACAGGCAGATAAAAACAATGGGGAAGCATGGACTCTAGTTCAGAAAAATGTAAATACAAAAAAAGGTAAAGGTAAAGCCCAATCGACCGGAGGTCCCAGCAGCGACAGAAATGGAATAGAAACAGATGGCATATCAAAGGGGACAACAGCTGCTCAGAACAAGCGAGAAAAACTAATCGAGGAAAATGGAGATCAGGCAGAAGCAACACCATTAAGTATAGAGGGAGGGGAAGCACATCATAGTGAAAGTAATCAAGGTACTCCCTCCAATCCCTCTTATGCAGAAATTGCCAAGAAAAAACCAGAGGAAAGTTCAGGCTCCTCAGAGGATGAAACCTTCGAGCGCCCCTTGAAGAAAGCAGGAAGGAAATCCCGTAAGGAAAAGAGGGAGGAGGAGGCAGAAAGGCACAAAACACAAGGCAGTCAGTCCACAATAGAAATGTCCATTGGCAGAAATACCAGACCAAGGCCTTCTAAGGGAGGTCCCAATCCCCCCCCCCTCAAGTAAATCATGAAGCTGGTCTCGTGGAATTGCAAAGGCCTGGGGAATCCCTCTAAAATAGAAGCAGTCAAGGATTTACTGAAAATAGACTCCCCAGAGATTCTCATGCTCCAGGAGACCAAAATAGAAGGGGAGGCCCTACTAGAGATCAGTAGAACGAAGTGGAACAAAAGAACAGGTAAAGCAGTTAGTGCAAGGGGAACCTCCGGAGGGCTGGAAACTCTTTGGAACAAAGACTCCTTTCATTTGAACAAGCATTTGGAAACTCAGCATTGGATATTCACGGAACTGAAGCACAACGCAAGTAAGCTCTCCATCTCTCTTTTCAATCTATATGTACTAGTTTCTTATGTTGAAAAATGAGAATGCTGGAATGCTCTCACATCCTATTTAGAGGAGACCTCACCTAGAAATATTATCATAGCTGGGGATCTTAACATTGTATTAAAAGCAAAAGAAAAGAGGGGAGGCTCCAACAACACAGACCCCATGCTGGTTAAGGTAGAGGAAATCATGCAGGCATGGGATCTCTTAGATTTCAACCCCATCCAAGGCATTTACACCTGGACAAACAACAGGGTGGGATCGGAACATATCTCTGCTCGCTTAGACCGTTTTCTGGTGAAAAGCTCCATTATGATGAACAAAAAGATTATCACCACCAAAATTTTGCCCAAACTCACTTCAGATCATAAGCCAATACTGCTCCAAGTGGAAGAAGAAGAGGACCTAGGCCCTGTTCTGTTTCGCTTCAACCCTTTATGGATTGAGAGAGTTGATTTCTTCGAGACTGTAAAATCAGCCTGGACTAAGCCATTCTCGGGCTCTTCAAGCTATGTATGGGAGCAAAAGTTGAAAGTCACTAAACAAGCCTTGAAGGGCTGGATAAAGAACCCAGCCTCTACCCCTACTGATCAAAGAAAAGCAGCAGTGAATTCATTGCAAACCTTGCAAACATCCATGGAAAGTAAAGATATAACATCAGAGCTGTTGGAAAAAGAAATCAAAGCTCAAAGCTCCACTCACCAATCCTTTCGAAGGGAGGAAGAATACTGGAGACTCAAATCCAGAAGTTTGTGGCTGAAGGCTGGGGACAGGAACACCTCATATTTTCATTGGAAATATAGAGCTAGATTGTCCAGGAATTACATAGCAGAAATAAAAAAAGATGACAGCCAAGTCTGCAAAGGGTTTAATCAAGTCAAAGTTGCAGCAGAATCTCATTTTAGAAACTTATATCGAGAAGACAGTCAAAATAATGATGAAGAAGATGCTGAACTCCTCTCCAATATCCCGCCTCTCATTAGTCCAGAAGACAATGATTTACTCTGTCAGCCCACCTCAGAGGAAGAAATCAGAAACGTGATCTGGTCTATGGAGGCAGACAAGGCTCCCGGGCCAAACGGATTTACAATACATTTTTATAAATCCTGTTGGCACATAATAAAAGATGACCTGCTGAAAATGATTAGTGGGTGCATGAAAAAGGCAAAGGTTGGTGGAGGAATCAACTCCACATACCTGGCACTAAATCCAAAAGATTCCAAACCTGAAACATTCACAAGGTACATGCCAATATCGTTGTGCAACGCTTCTTATAAAATTCTGGCAAAAATCCTAGCGAATCGAATCAAGCCGCTGCTCAAAAAATTGATCACCAACTTCTAAGGCGGTTTTGTAGAAGGCAGACATATACAGGATAATGTAATTCAAGTGCAGGAGACCGTCCATTCAAGCATACAGCGGAATGAGAAAGGAATGCTGATTAAACTGGACATGGCGAACGCATTTGACAGAGTCAATCGCTCTTTCCTGTGCAGAGTCCTTCTAGCATTTGGCTTCTCGTCCCAGCTCGTCCAGATTATCAAGGCTTGCATTGATAAACCGTGGGTCGCCCCCTTAATTAATGGTCGTCCATCCAGATTCTTCCATTCTCAGAGAGGCATCAGGCAGGGATGCCCTCTGTCGCCATTCCTGTACATAATCATGGCGAATACTCTCAGCCGTAAGCTAATCGCTGAAAGGATCGCTGGCAATATTTCGGGTCTCACCTCAACAGCTGGAGTTGAACCTGTAAACCATGCGCTTTTCGCTGATGATTCGCTTCTAATCGAGGGCGCCTCCATCAAAATCGCTAAGGCTTTTGATTCAGTCCTCAGGAGTTATTGCAGATCAACGGGTGCTCTAATTAACAAGAACAAAAGCGAGGTGTATAGCTGGAATTTAAGTCAGACGGAACTTGCTGGTATAGCCACCACCTTTGGGTTCAAAGGTCATGAAAAATGGGACAGGATCAAGTACCTGGGACTCCCTATCATCTCAGGCGGTAACAAAAGAACATTATGGAGCGACATTATATCCAAGATCAAAACAAAAATCGCCGTGTTGGGAGGATATTGGCTAACAAAAGGAGGAAAAGTCATTTTTATTAAATCTGTTCTATCAGCGCTTCCCATTTACCAGGCATCGTTTCTCTTAGCTCCTCGTTCTGTTACAGAGCAGATTTCTAAATTACTTAGACACTTCTTGTGGCAGGGAGGGAAGGGTAATGAAAACAAACTCCACCTCGTGAATTGGGAGGTGGTAAAAAAACCCACGACAGAGGGAGGTCTGCAAATCAGGGACCCTGCTCTTGTCAATTTAACGCTCGGAGGAAAGATCCTGTGGACGCTGATTGATGATCCTGAGCACCCGGTGAGCTCCAATCTACGTGCAAAGTATGGGGTAAATAACTCTCTTAACAATCTCCAAAGTGACAAACCTGGAAAATGCACACAGGTTTGGAAATTGTGCTGCAAAAGCAACAATTTCTTCAAAAAATTGATGTACAGAATTCCTGGCAACGACAAACGCACCTTAATGTGGCAGGACAACATCATGGGGAGACAACCCCTGGCAGAAAACACTGACATTACAGAACTCATAGATTGGCTAGAGAGAGCAGGAGTTAACAAACTTCACGATCTCTCGAAATGGGATCAGCATGGAGACTAGGCAGGTTGGGACTTCCATGGAGTCCCACCCCGTTTATCTCAGCAACAATCCGTTCTAGAAGAGCTGCTCGAGGAAGCTGCCCCCGTCAATAGAACCATGAAAGACAGATGGGGATGGGGTCAGTCAGGAAGATACACCACATCGGCAGGATATAGAGCTTTACAGACTGCAAGATACAACAACCAAACCCCGACCTTCTGGAAAAGAGTTTGGGATCATTCAGCCATTCCAAAAGTGAACTTCTTCTTTTGGACCTTGATGCACAACAAGCTTCTCACGGGAGACAATCTGGAAAAAAGGAATATAATGGGGCCGCACAGATGTGCGTTATGCAATAATAATTCAGAGTCAGCCCATCACTTGTTCATGGACTGCATTTTTGCCAAAGAGGTATGGGGCCTCGTTCTTCAGGATTTTCAGATCACAATTCCATCGCAGAATTCAGTTGCCGAACTTTTTGCAGATTGGAGCCTAATATATACTCAGCGCATCCCCTCCAAATCCTTTTGGAACAAAATTTGGACAACGATCGCTAAATACGTTTGCTGGCAGCTGTGGTTGACTCGTAACCAATTGATTTTCAAAGAGGAGAGGCATTCTTCGTTGCAAGTAGTGGCAAAAGCTAAACTTTTCCTATTAGAAGCAGCGCACCAGCAGTATGATAAAGAGGACCCCCTATTACGACCGGAAGAAAAGAGGTGGTTAAGTCCTCTTGTCCCAGTTCCGAGTAAGCATTTTCCTACCCCAAAATCAACCAAACTGGAATGGAGAATAAGAGATGATGATGACAAATTCCAGGCTTGGTGGAGGACTAAAAACTTATCAACAATTTTCTTTGACATGGCGTCTAAAGGAAACCCCGGTGCAACAGGGGTTGGGGGGGTTATCTACTCCCCAGATGGGACTTCAAAAGACTGCTTTTGTTGGGGTTTAGGGCAGAAATCCAACAATCAAGCTGAGTTGTTAGGGCTCACCAAAGCTTGCCTTCTTGCCAGAGAAAAGGGAGTGAAAGATGTCCAAGTTTTTGGAGACTCGGAGGTAATAATAAGAAACCTAATCATGGAGACTCAGTTCAGCAATGCCAGCCTAAACCAAATTCTAGACAGGCTGAAGAGAGTCCTTCTAGATTTTAATTCATGCAAGTTTTATCACATTTTAAGAAAGTCAAACAGCGAAGCTGATACGATGGCGAACAAAGGCAGCTCTCTTACGAAAGGATTGCTTATCATAAACAATGAAAGCTACTTCCTAAACCACTGAATCTGTTGTAATTCTGATGTAGTTGCAGCTTGAAATCTGTTTTGTATCTGGGGTTGCCTTGGCAAGAACCCACCTTTCTTTCAATTAAATAAATTCCATACCCGCTTCAGTTAATTTTTTTTTTTTTTATAAAAAATACTCCCTACACCATTCTCTTTATGGAAGTTGGTACATTCCGCATTGAATGCCAAGCCTAAAACAATATATTCTATATAAGCACACTAGAAAAGCTTAACCAAGATAGGCTTCCCATCATTGCCCTACAACTATCTCTAACCCATCTTCAATGAAAATGAGGTTGGAAAATGAGTTTGATAAATGGTTAAAACTTTGGGACATCCAAGATGATATAACCCTTTCTTATGATGAAAACCTAAATTTGAAAATTGAAAGTTAAGTGTCCAAATTCGAAAATACTCGAGACAAAAAAAAAACTATGTTGTTATAAAAACACCAGCATACCCAAGCTTTATCATCCTTCCTACCCAAATAAGGTCGCAAGCCCCAAGAAAGAAATGACAATTATGAAGCTAAGAAATAAATCACATTGGCTCTAGAGAGAAACTGACAAATGGACTCTTTTGAAAACTCCTCAGGAAAAAATATTCTATAATCTATGCAACTTAGTAGTGATGAAGATTAAATACATTTCCTACTAAGATGTCCTTTATATAACAATATTAGATGTGCTTATAGTTATACATATAATCACAATTTGGTTCATGAACTCCTAACTAAAGACAACCAAACTAAGATCAAAGACTTTATCATGAATCTAAACTCACATTGAAAGGAATGTCTAAATAAGTAACTTTGGGATTTTAATTTCCTAGTTTTCTTTGTTCACTCGCTCTTTGTCTGATTCCCATGAACCAAGTTGATCTAAAGGATCTTAAAAGACATCATCATCATCATCATAGTCATAGATACAATTTTAGGATGCCATTTATTTGGCATTTCCAACGCTTTTTAATGGGCACGTGGGATAACATCGAAAAATGTGCACAATAAAGTATTCCAGACCAATCCTCACAACTAATATGGGAAAACAAGTGTTTAGAATATGTGTTTGTTTTCACTACACAAAATAGGAGAGGGGAAGGTTGAGCAAGTGAGCACACTCACCTTGCAACCAATCAATGTTTGTGCTAGTAGGAGGGCCACTACCTATGTAGACACCCCCATTAGCATAAGGATCATTGTATATTGGGGCTTTATGTTATTGTAGACCAATCCTATCAACCAATGCAACATAGTGAGTGTTTAAAATAAGAGGTTTTTATAGTTGTCGAAACAATTCCACCATGTCATGTATTCTACAAGAAAAACACCACTCAACTGAGGTTTTTAGTGTTATAAGATTGGGAAAAATTATTGAAATAACCTCCACTAAAACCTTCACTATCAACAACGAAGGTTTTAGCAAATGTTTGCTACAACTAAAAATTATGGGTGGTTGGAGGTTTTAACGAAGGATTCTTTTTAGTGTGCTTTAGATAGTAAGTCACATTGATGCACAATATTTAATACTCACTGGTGCATATAATATTTTAAAAGCATTGGTGGATTATATGATTGAGCACCAATGCATATATATCCTTGTACAACATGAATTATTGATAATGATAACAATAATAGTGATGCCAATGGTAACGGCATTGTTGAATGGAATAGTGTCATTATTGTAGTTAGGAGCATTGGTGCTCTTATTATAGTTATTACCACCGACGCGTTCATACAAGTATATCACACTAGTGTGTAACACTCATTTATAAGCATTGAGGTGTAACAATCATTTGAAATGCATTAGTTTGTAAATATTGATGAAACACATAATTTCATTCAAATGAATACACCACACCAATATGGTTTGGTGCTATATTTCTTCACATTGCAATATGAAAATGCATCTTCTTATTTTTTATTATTATAAAATTTCAATTAATTATAAGAAATCAAATATTTTTTAATAACAATGTTATATTTAGATCTTAATTAATGCATTTGGATACAATCAATGCATTAATGTAATCTATTGTTTACACAAATTTACCAACTAATTACACCTATTCATTGTAATAATGTAAATAACTGTTAGAAAAACAAGATCGTGAAGCAATAAAATAAAACAAATGTGGAAACAAAACACAGAAGATACACAATACAATAGAGACACAGATATACGTGGTTCACCCAGTGTGGGCTATGTCCACCAGAGAAATTGCCAGGTCCTTCCTTTATTATTATCTAGCAAATGAAGGGATACAACCTACAACAAACCCATTGTAACTTCCTCTTCGTTCTCTCACAATCTCCTATCTCAGGATACAATATTCACTCACATCCTTAGCCACAAATACATTTCCCTCATAAAAGAGGTTTGCCTTCTAGGTCAAAAAACCCTAACATGATTTCTACCGTTAGATTTGCGACCTTATAATGAACGGTCCAGATTTACAATGAAATTACAATATACATTTACAAGGCAATTTTCCCTTAACCCCCCTTTGCACTCCCCCGTGTGGAAGAGTGTACATAATTATGGGGTGTAAAGTCTTCATGGGGTATAAACACGACTGAAAGCAAGGACCTCTGAATCAAGAAGATAATCAGGCTCCACAACCAACAATAACCTATATATTTAATCGATAACCTAACATTTTTAGAACATTGGGGACTGCAATAGAATAAGAAACCCATTTTATTATATATGAATAAGGGACCCTTCATCATACAAAATGGGCAACATAAATGTCCGTGGTAATCAAAACATAAATAGATAATTGTTACAATTATTGGTAACTCATCATCATACCAATTGGGACAACATATCCACATTAAACAAAATGTATGGAATTTACAAACAAATATTCTAAAATATAAAACTCATAGCATTCAATTATATTGATCGTCATTCATCTATTGAATTGTTGTCATTGGTTGCATTGTGTGCGTGCCCCATTTTTTCATCACTTGTAGGGGATATTGTATTGGGTTATTTACAATGTTTTTTTAATGAGCATGATATTGTTTTGCCTCTTCATGTTCCATCTACAAGCATAGAAATAAAGTGTACTGAGTATATTTGCATTTATAGTATAATGTACATGATTGTGTAAATAAAAAAAAGTATTATAGCAGTGAGTGATTCATAAACAATACACACTCTTTTGAAGTTGTGCTTCATGCCATCTCTCAACACATTTTATGTTTGCGCCACTCCATACTTTGGTTCCTACAAGTTTTATACTTCATGACAAAGTATAAAACAAATCAACACTCTGTTCGGAGTGGTCATCATGCAATTGATAATGTATCTAACTTATTTGGTAGTTTGCTTTCACATCACCACCATGGGACATCACAAGATGAGAAGTCTATTCCATATCATGTTGTTAATTTTATTATATTGACTGTTAAGGTGGATGCACAATAGATTTGTGGTTTTGTTTTAGGATAATTTCACCATCAAAACACTCTACTTTGCAAGTAGAGAGTGTAATAGATTACGTGGATTGGATTACATAAGTAATTTCTTCACTTTTGTAGCTAGAGCTGAGGATGCCTTGTAACATAATGAGTAGTGGACACCAACATAGCTAGTGAATGTCCTTCATATAATTTGCAAGTGATCCACTTCATATTCTTGTGGGAAAGGTCAAGCTAGCATTATAAATTGTGCAACGCCTAGTGTATTGAGGATAAGGAACTTGGTGGTATTTAAAGGGAAGCACATGTGAATTGAATTGGAGGAAAATTTAATTCATGAGAATCAAGGCATTAGCTTGGATTATCATTCATGTCAATACATCTCATATGTATATTTCTTAACCATTGAGTGCAAGTTTGGGAAGTAACAAAGTGTTGAACAATGGTGAAAAATGCTTGAAGCAATAAACATGGTGCTACAAAATGCCATAACAATGCTATAGAATGACGAGGATAGTATTAAAGATTTTTGTAACAATGTTGTAGAGTGATTAAAGTAATAAAATAAGTGTTATATAGTGTTGGGAGTGATGAAAATGATGTTGCATAATGTTGTAGGTGATGAAGACAAAGTTTCTACGTGTTGAAAAAAAAACAGAAAAAATGTCGTAAAGTAAAAGAAACGGAGGAAAATCTACAAAATGTACCCATGATCGAGGAACTAAAACCAACAGTTGTTGAAGATAACATTCCACAACTAAAGAATCATCATAAACATCTAGTTGGTAGTCCTACCCCTTACCTTCTTTCTTTTTGTTGCACAAGGGGCGTGGAAGATTTTAATTTGAGGGGTATGATGAGCCCATGAATTTCCTATTTGTGCTCATCATTTCTTGACAATTTTGGCTTCCATATGCCCTTTGAATACTCATTCCCATACCTAAATTATTGGCATAATTATCATTTATTAGCCATTTTAGTTTATCTAGGATTTGCTTGTGAATTGGTGTGTTTGGCATAATTATGAGATCACAATGATGAGATATTTGGGTTTCATGAGTAACTTAGTTAAGAGGTGTCATTTCCATATGATACAAAATAATATGTTGCTGACGAATTATCTTCTAGTGATGAAATGAGTTCTGTAGCCTGTTGTCGAACCTCATATTGTGAAACACTACAATGATGAACCTTGTGTTGCATAATACAATGTGGCTAAATTATATGTTGTTAAATTATGTTTTATATGATGGCTCACCTCTATGTGAAAGACACATGTGTTGTAGAATTCATAGTTGGAATAGATTGGTGCCACATAATACTTAGTTAAGCAAGAGAGTGAGATGTAGAATTTACACCTAGATTTGTGGTATGAAATATTCAAAATCTTGCAAATTGCAATTTTGAAATCGCTTCTCATCACATGGCACATTAAGCATGATAGGGAATAGTTCATGGCAATCATGCAACAAGTTAAGGAATTGCATATTTCAAGTAATTGGTCACTTCTAAAATTATTCATAATATCTAGAAACATATTGTCGATATGTAGGAATGTTGTTGTAAGGAACCATGGATTTATTGCTAGAAACACATCATTGATTTGTATGAGTTACGTTGGAGAGAGCCACAAATTTCTCAGGTTCTACTCCAAGATATATTAGAGTTTATCTTTGTATTTAAATCAATTATTGTAGCCTAGGATAGGTTAGCAATGAAATCAACAAGAGCTAGGATCAATTTTCCCTTCCATTGACATTGTAATTTCAAATTCTTTAGCTAATGCAAGATTTGATTTGTTATTTCCCTTTGTTTGCTATGATAAATGTTTTCTCTTGAGGGATTCAACCCCTTGTTTGCTTCAAGGTAAGGGTCCACTTTGAAGCAAGCCATCGACAATTGAATCCCCTCAACCCATTGATTAGATTACTTGATTTTTATTTATTTAATGGTCGTAGTTTTCTTCCATTATTTTGTTGTATCTTTTTTTTTTTTTTTTCATGTTATTCAATAGCTACATTTGTTTATGGGTTTGAATGGCATTCCATAGAATCAATTTCCTTCTTTTAATGGTGTGCGACTCCTCTTCCAACATGCGACGATCATGTGGTTGGATGAGGAATACGTTTACTTCCTTTCAGTAGATTAAATTTACTTTTCGTCAATTATATTTCGATTCCTATAAGGTAAAGTCACTATGTGAGAGTGAGAAAGAGCACCAAATGAGAAAGATCTACTCAGGGCACCTCATGCTAAAAAATTCCCACAGTTTTAGCAATTACATTTAGTATTGAGATGGGAAGATATTTTGTAGCATTAAGCTCGAGATCCAAGAGGGCATTTCATGCCCTGGACGACTTGTGATATAGAATATCTATACTCTCGCCATATTTAGCTATTCACCATAGTTGCATTAATATCCCATAACATTCATAAATTGAGAGAAAGCACATTTCAATAGAATTTGAATCCTTTATGGCTGCATTGCTTGTGCATAATGTAACACCCTAGTTTTGATCCATGATGTAGAATTGTATATCTGTAAATATTATGAATGGTCGGGGGCCAAGCAATGTAATATGTAAACAATGTACATTGAAAAATATAATAAAATGAAATACACTATTGGTTGTAGATGGCTAAGGACCAAAGTAATGGGGATCTATGATTCCACAAGAGAGGGGGCTTACTGGGGGTTTTACATGCCTTGAGTCTTAATCCATCTTCATTAATCAATTTGTCATTTAGTTAATTATCCCTTTGAATTATCAAGTACTCAATCATTGAATTCATGTAAGAGGTTGGGTGAGGAAGTTATCCCACACAATTATGACAACATGGGTTGAGTGTAATCATCCTTGTGGAAAGGGTAAGAGTCAAGCAAGCATGAGAGAAGAGGAAATTTGAGTAGGAAAAATAATTAATTTTACAGTTAGAAAGAAGTGAGGAAAACTAGAGCTAAGTGTTGGAAAAGAGTGGCCAACCATACTGTGTATTGAAGGAAACTTGCTGAAGTTGGTAATTATGTTGAGAATGAGGTTGTTATTTCTGTGAGTGATTTCTGGTGGGAAATTACCCAAAATATCATTTGTAAATGTTGTATGAGCACTCCTGTTGTAGTTGGAATTCCAGGAGCCTTCTATACAAAGATTCCTAGTTGGTTTATGTTGGATCCTTGGAGGGGATGGAGATTATCCAAGGGACTATTGTGTAGAGAAGGAAATCTCATCCCTTGGATTGTAGAGACTAATGGGGAAGAGAGTTGGGCGATTGGAATTGTTTCCAGAGTAGTGTCACTATGTTTTAGTGGGTATTTAGGTTGTTTGAGTGGACTGTAGACACCCATAGGAGCCTACCCTTCCTTGTGGACTCATAACCCATCTCGGGGGTGACTTTCTATTGAGAGTATTGGAGCAGTAGAGTCTATGGTTGGGTGGAAAATCTAACATCTACAGGTGGTTGTGTAAAACATTTTTGAAAGATAAGTGATTTGGTTATTGTGTGAATGTTATGTTGAATGTTGTGTTTAATTTATGTTATTGTGTTTAATTGATGCTATGCATGTTTAAATCATTTACATTCATGTTTTTAAGAATTAATGATAATAACATGAGCCTGTATGCCGCGTTGCACATATTTTGCATTTAAATCGACATGTTAGTTGATTTAGTAGTAACATGGCCTAACAAGGGAGTTGGTACATTACAGATTTGTATCCGTGCTTTTGGTTCATCATCAAACCCATATGGGCCAAAGATCGACACAAATTTGTTAAGTTCATAGTTGTAGAGTTTTAATCTGTGTCAAATTTGGGGAAAATTGTAAAATTAGAGTGAAATCCCCAAATTTATAAGCAAACTCAAGTCAAATTTGCACTCAAAATTGTCGAAGAGATAATTAATTGCATTGGTGTGCAAGTTGCAGAGTTAAAAATTGGCCTGAGAGGTCAAATTTTGTGTTTTCATGGTAGCCATGAAGCTCAGTGAAATAGAGAACTGAGATAACATTGATCTTGAGATCAATGGTCTAGATTCATCTTATATTTAGACAAAAACTTTTAAGAATTTTCAAGATCGTCGAAGAAGAATTTGGAGTTCTACGAAGTTTGGTGAATCAACGACCAAGATCACATTTGATCTTGACATCAATGGTCTAACACCATCATGGATTTGGTCAAAAACTTCTAAGTTAAACAAGTTCGACAAAAAAGAGGTTTTCTGGAGTTCACCGAAAAAAGGAAGTTTTTCTAAGTTTGCTAATGGAATTTTTTTGAAGTTCGCTGAAAAAAAGATTTTTTGGAGTTTGCCAAAAAAGGACGTTTTTCCAAGTTCACTAAAAAGACAAAATTTTCCATCCATTGAAGAAACCATTTTGGAGGTTGTTGACATGCATTTTGTAGGTTGTTGATGGAGAAGAATTTTGGAGTTCACCGAAAAGACAAAATTTTCAATCTACCGAAGAAACCATTTTGGAGGTTACAAAAGTGCATTTTGTAGGTTATCGATGGAGAAGTTTTTTTTGGACCGCCAAAAGAAGGATTTTTTGGACCGCTGAAAGAAGGATTTTTTGAAATGATAAAGGAAGGATTTTCCAGTCTACCAAAAGGAGGATTTTGGGGTTCATCGATAGAAGGATTTTGGCGACCACCAATGAAAGAAATCTTTGGAACGTCGATGGAAGAATTCTGCAGATCGTCGAAAGGAGAAATATTTAGATCCTCGATGGAAGAAATAAGTTGATCGCTAATGAAAGGAAGGGTGGATGGTGACATGGATGTATCAAGGGATGACAAGTGGACATTAATAGCCATGTTAGCCAGATTGCCACTGTTAGCAAGATGATGGTTTTTATAAATTAAAAAAACAAGTCTGGAGCCAAAAACTTGTTTTGGGCATAACAATAGAAGATTAAATCATAATCGGATGAATTTTAGAGGGTATTTCCACAGTGGGAAAGCCTACAAAAGTGCCAGTGAGGGCCACTGGCCATTTCTGCTTAAAATTTCCAGAAAATGCAAATTAGTGGTTTTTAAGAATAGGGTGGTATTCCTTGACCAAGGTCTTGCTATTTATAAATTTTTATAGTGATTCCATAAAGTAGACACAAAAATACCCAATGGGGATTTTGGCCGAGACACAAAAATAGGCCAAAGACCATTATTCCCAGACACTTTTTGGGGACTTTTAAGATCTTTGGAGGAGGAAAAAAGACCCTATATCACAAATCTGGAAAAATTCACTTAGTCAACATTTTACCTCCTCAAGAATCCAGACAACTTTGTCTTGAGAAAGTTTTTCTCAATTTTTCTCCTTTTGGGAGATAGCGAGTTTTACTAAAAATTTGAAACCAGAGAAAATGTAAAAAGAACAAAGTTGACAATTCTAGATTTATACATAATTTGACTGGAGCATCATATTCTGAATCTAAAAATTGTTGTGTATTCACAATAATTTTTTTTACCTACGGCCGATATAAAAGTTTTCCTAGTTCCTGACATATTTTCTACTACAGGTGGTAAAAGATGTCTCTCAGCTGGATTGCACCAGTGAGAGCAAGGCACGATCGAGTGGAAATGGTAAAATTCAGAAGATTGTAACTTTTAGCTCAAAGTTAGAATGAGCCATGAGTATAGTCATTGGAAAGATGTTTAAGAGGATAATGTGTCTAAAGAATCATAATTTGGTTTAGTGCATTTGTACTCTTCATAAATTGAGATGAAAAATGACATGTAGCCTAATTAATGAAATATTTTACAATATACATGATTTCTAATAGTGATTGTTGCACACACACACACACACACACACACACATGTATATATTTCATAATTAAGGGTATAGGAAGAACAAATTTGGTTCAAAAATGAGGACTAGAGAGATGGATGATGCACAAGGTTCATACAACCATGGAGATGAAATCAAAGGTTTAAATATCACCCTGGAAAATGCACAAACAAAGTCAAATGGACATAGAAATGAGGTGGATCATGTAGAGATAATGAAGATCTTGTAGAGAGAAGTGTCGAGCTACAAAGAAAACAATGAAAAGTCAATTAGAGCTCAAGAGGAGCAAAACCAAATCAATTCTCAGTTGCTACAAAGTTCAAATAAACTACAAAGACAAATCAACAAGGAGTCCAACATAAGACATGCAGTCAGTGCAGGGCATGCGACGTAGAACATATCTCATGATGGAATAGATGATTATAGAGGATCGATGCACTCAAGAAGTTTTAGTAGGCATCACCATTCACCTAGGAGAGCACCTACATTATTAGAATCAAAGAGCATCCCAAGTAGGTCCCCTTCTAGACATCAAGGGAGAAGGCTTGCGTTAGATAGTTTAAAAGAGAGCCTAGGAGTCTCAAACCACCCACATTTGATGGAGAGAATGGGAAGGGTGAATAAGATGAATCTTGGTTGTTGGGCATTAGAAAATATTTTCAATTGCATAATTATTCATCAAATATGGAAGTAAAGATTGCCATATATCATCTTTAGGGGAAATATTTTATGTGGTGAGACTAGTTGAAGCAATTCAAGCATATTGAGGAGAAGAGAATTTCTTGGAAGTATTTCAAGAAACACTTCCAACAACAATACTTGTTAGAGCACTATTATGGAAAGAAAATGCAAGAATTCTTTGAGCTTAAATTGGGAAACATGACCATGGAAGAGTATGAGAAGAAATTCTTGGAGATTCTGAGGTATGTGGATTTCATCAGGGATGAGAAGGTTAAAATTCAAAGGTTCTTGAGTGGGCTACCATCCTTCTGCAAGAATAAAATTCAACTTGATGGCCCAAGACTTTGGATGAATCCATGAGAACAGATAAGTTTTTGTATGAGTAGAATAAGGGACACCAACTTTTCAAAAAGCTTGGGATGAAAAAGATAAAGGTAAGATGGATCAAAGGAGGAAAGGGTTCAAGATCACCTTTCTTCAAGAATAGTTCACAGTCATATAGGAAATGGTAGCAAGCATAAAATGATCCCAATATGATAGATTCCTTAGGGACAAGGCCAAGACAACAACTTATAAAGTGTTGGGGATGTGAGGGAAACCATATGTATAAATATTGTTCGCATAAAAGAGATAGGATGAGTACTATGCATAACATTCAAGACGTTGTTCCAAGGATTTATGCAACCTTAGACAATAGACAAGTAGACTATCAATCCCACATGATTGAGGTGGAAGGTAAGATTGTGATCCAGATTATTTTCGGCACGAAATGAGAGCGGAGATATAATAAAGAAATACACAGAGATATCACGTATATCCAGTAATATAACAGAAATATATCAGAGACGCAACCCTAAACACAGAGATACAGTAATACACGATTTCTATTAATGAACGAAATGTACAGAGACTATAAAAATACAGAGTGAAAGACTCGCTAGAATGGTGGCAGCTTATCTCTGAGAAGAGATGTGACGGCTACTTGCATTCGCAAGAAGATCATTACAATGAGGCTCAGAAGGCCCTTTTACAATAGACGAGAATGCCAAAAGTCCTAGACATCCAAAAACCTAACCCTAGGAGATGAAGCGCCAAAAGTCATGTGGGCCCCGTTTGGGTAAGTGAGTACATCAACTTCCCGAGGTCGTAACTTTTGCATACGATCTCCGTTTTAGGCGTGTGATAGCTCGTTGGAAAGGTATTGTCGAGGAGATTCATTTTGGGGGCTCAATCATGCCTTTGGATATCATTGAGAACCTCGATCTTGAAAAACCTTTATTTGGACCCTCAAAATGGCCCCGGAAGTTAAAACCTGCTAAAAATAGTAAATTGCCAAAATGGCCAGAAAACTGTTTTGAGCCATTTGGAAAAGGTGGGTGGCCACCAATATCCACCTGGATCAGATTGATAACTAGCCCATAACTATTTTGATTGATTATGGATCTAGTCATAGCTATATAGATCCTAATCTAGTTGAAAGATTTAAATTGAAGAGATGTAAGCATGAAAAGTCTAGGTTGGTTTAGCTAGCCACTAGAACTAAGAGAAGAATTAATGAGCTTGTCAAAGATTGTGTAGTGAACATGAATGGATTCAACACTAAGGCATATTCGAACATCATACCACCTGGGTCATATTAAATGTTTGATTGGTGTTGGCACAGGGGCAGACCCAGGTTTCAACTCCAAGAGCGCAACAACAAGCCCTAACTACTGGTCCTTTTGGCAGCACCTGCAAAGTAGATGCAGTCTCACTCGAAGCAGTTATGAGGGGGTTGTAGGACAGAGATGTCTACAATCAAAGGGAATATCAAGTGGATCTAACACAAGAACAATGCAACATTCATTTATCACTTATCAACTTAGATCTATTCTACACATCTACTCATCAGATCTACAACAGTAATGCAATCACAGTATATCAATGAAAAATACAAAATACCAATCACATACAACACAAAATATACGTGGTTCACCCTCTCTCTAGGGCTATGTCCACAGAACTGTGCTATATTATATTAGGTTAAAGCATACAGTTCTTTTCTGCACTCTTAGCTAGCATATCTTCTCTCTTCTCCTCTCTCTCTCTCTCCTCTCCCTGTGCACCCAGTTGCAGGGTTGATCTCTGCACCCAGCTGAAGATCTTACAACTTAGAAGGCTCTCGTACTCAACACTTCCCTCTCACACAATACTCCTCTCTCGCCTAACTCAATACCAACAACCACAATACAGTATTATCATACCAACCCAATCTAGGCCCTTTAGACCTCTATTTATACATTACAATAGCTCACCGACAGCCTTAGGCCGAAACCTAGGTGTCCAAAACCCTAGATACCAAAACCCTAGGTGTCTAAAACCCTAGGTCAACTTGACCCATATTTTTAGGGCTTCACCAGCCTGTCTTTCCTTCTTTCTTGCGCGGTGCTCCAAAGCATCCAACGGTGGCTTTTTCCGCTTGCTGACATGTCCACGATCCTTCTTCCTTGCGGACTTGTCATCCCTGATCTCCTCCTCCAACGACTTTCTTCCTCGGGCTTTGCTCCATCTTTTCTGTTCTTTTGCTCACTTCGACCCAGTATCAGTGACTGTGTCTTCCACGAAGTTCACTTTCTCCCTTTTCTTCCTTGATCTTCACTTGCTTCCTTAACCAAGGGCCAATAGGCCCCCAACACTCACCTGTGACTCGTCCCGAGGCACTTCAGATCTGATCCTCTTGTTTTACTTCGACTCCAGGCTGCGCAATGTAGCCTCCACATTCTGCTCTTTGCCTCCTCTCCATCCCTTATGCAGACTGTCTTTTCTGTGTCTGGTACCCAGTTTCAACTGCACGTAGTACCTAGACTCTTTTCTTCATGTTTTCACTGAGATCTGTGAGGCAGCTAGTTTTCATAGTATAACTTCAGTCGACTCCCATTCACTAATCCTTCTTTCCATTCTCCCTTTAATGTCTTCAGTAGCGCAGATCCTCCTTTTGTGACATAGGCGATCTCATATGGTCCGAGCCAATGCGTTATGAACTTTCCAGGATGTTTTATGAACTTGTTTTCATAGACCAGCACTAGGTCTCCTTGTCTAAATGCCTTCTGCTTGATGTGCATGTCATGATAGGCCTTCTCTCTTTCCTTCCGAACTTGCTGATGGAATCCTACAATGAATCAATCTTCCTCAAGTTCGACCAACTGTGCGAGCCTCTCTTTAACAACTCCAGTGTCATCCATATCTATAAAAGAAACAATTCTCAGGCTTGGTACCAGATATTCCATTGGAACAACAACTTCAAGACCATATACCAACTTGAAGGGGGTCTACATTGTTAGCTTCTTGCAAGTGGTTCTATAAGCACATAACACTGTTGGTACTCTTAAATCCCAATCATCTCTGTTCACACAACAAATCTTGGTTAGTGTTGTCTCTAAGATCTTGTTGAATGCTTCAACTGTCCCATTTGCTTGTGGATCGTACGGTGCGCTCTTCTGATGGTGGACTATAAATTCTTCAGTCAAGGCTTTAACTGTCTTATTGATGAAATGTGTTCCTTGATCACTCATAAGGATATTTAGGCATCCAAACCTGGTTATGATGTCATCAAATATGAAGCACGTAGCTGTAGTTGCACTACAGTCCTTTACTGCTCTAGCTTCGACCCATCTAGTCAAGTATTATGTTGTTGTAATTATGTACCTTGCTTTTATGTGCCTTCCTGGTGGGTGTATAGGTCCAACAAAGTCAATGGCCCATTTCTCAAATGCTTGTAGGGTTAGTTGTGGTGCTAATGGCATTTCATCTCTTCTAGATGGTTTCCCAACCCTCTGGCATACATTGCAGGCTCTTGAATAGTCTTTAGTATCTCTGTGTAAAGTAGGCCACCAAAGGCCAGCTCTAAGAACCTTTTGCACAGTTGTTTTACCTACATAATGTCCTCCTGCGATGCCTTCATGAGCTTCTGCGAGGATCAACGGTTGTCCTGCCTCCATAACACATTTTTGTAATATCTCATCCGCTCCCATCTTGTATAGATGTCCAACTATAAGTGAGAAATCTGCAGTGTGCACTACTAGTTGTTTCTTCTGTGGAATTTTGTACTCACTAGGTGCCATTCCTGTTAATGGGAACTGGACTATCTCTGCAAATTGGTCATCGATCTTTCCAATGGCTAGTAGTTGTGCATTTGGCAATGTATCTTCCAGATTAATGGGCTCTTCTCCATGTTCCAACCTCGACAAGTGGTAAGGACCCTTATTCATTCTTCCTTGTTTTACTATGATCTCAAAATCATATTCTTGAAACAACAGAAGCCATCTGCATATCCTTCCCCCCAACACTAGCTTGTTGACAAGGTATTTTAGCACAGAGTGATCAATGAACATTTTAAAGTGTCCTCCCAACAAATAGTGGCGAGATTTCTGCAATGCATACACCATGGCTAATCCCTTTCTTTCAGTAGTGGTATAATTAATCTTAGCTGTAGATATCTTCCAGTTAGAAAAGGCTAATGGGTGGTCAATGTCTCCTGTTCCTGGTTGTGCTATCACAGCTCCCAATGTAATGGAAGATGCATCGACATGTACATGAAATTCCTTGGTCCAATCTGGAAAGACCAGAATGGGCGTAGTAACCATTTTCTCTTTCAGTGTGTCGAAGATCTGCTGGCATTCTTCAGTCCAACTAAAATGACAATCTTTTTTCAACAGTTTCACCATGGGTGCTATAATCTGAGCATATCCTTTAATGAACTTCTTGTAGTAGCCTGTGTGTCCCAGCGCAGTGCGCAACTGTTTAACTGTTGTAGGAGGGGGTAGATCAACTATAATAATGATCTTGGGTGTATCTACCAACAATCCTTGGTTACATACAATATGTACTAACAAAACTCCAAATGGTGAAAAGAAAATGCACTTCTTCAGATTCAAAGAAATTTGACACTGCTTACATTTATCCAACATTAGCCTTAGACATTCAATGTGATTTTTCAACAAACTAAACACAATCCAGTCATCAAAATATGCTTCTAGAAATTTATGCAAAAATTCTTTGAATGCTTTGACCACCACCCTTGAAAAGATGGTTGGGGCATTCTTCAATCCGAATGGCATCACTGTATATTGGTAGGATCCCCATTCTATGGCAAACGTGGTCTTATGGCGGTCCTCCTTGGCAATCTGGATCTGATGGTATCCTGAAAAGCCATATGTAAAAGAATAGACCTCCTGGCCTCCCATGTTATCTAATACTTCGTCAGTGAATGGTGTAGGGAAGGGGTCATGTAAACAAGCATCGTTCAGCTTCCTGAGATCTACGCAGATACTGATCTCGCCTGTCTTCTTGTCTTGCACCACCATAGGGATAATCCACTCTGATTCTTCCATAGGTTCTATAATCTCTGCTTCCAACATTCTGTCAAGCTCAATCTTCACTTTCTCCTTATATTTAGGGTTCAATCTGGAAGGTCTCTGTTTGACTGGTCTAACATATGGTTTTAAAGGGATCCTCATCTCTCCCATAGGCCCTTTAATGCCCTTCATATCAGTGAATTTGGTTGGAAACAAGTCCTGATATTCATGCAACAACTCAGTAATCTTGTCAATGGTAGCAGTATCCCAATAATCTTCGACATTGGAAAGCTTCGGTGTCTCCTCTGTTCCGATATTGACTTTCTTAATCTTGATTGGTTGTACAATAAATGGTAACTCAACTCCTGGCCCTTCCACATCTCTCTAGCCTTCTGTTTCTGTGATGTTCACCTTCCTCAGATCATCGTCTTCATCGGCATTGATGTTGTAACAACCTTGCAGTTTCTGGAGAGGCATAGTCCATTCATCCTCTTCCTGTTCAAAGGGAAGGCTGGATACCTCCTTGAATACTTTCTGTCTCACAATCTGTAATGCTTGATCTACCGAAGGAAATTGAATTTCAAATAGGAATGTAGTTATAAAATTCTGAATCATACCTTTCCAATCTGTAGTGATGAGGCGTAGTTCTGCTTGAAGGTACCAGTTGATAGGTTTCGTGTCCATCGTGTTAATGAATTTATGTACCCACTGTTCTTGTAGAATGTTGCTCCAGGCTTCCTCATAGCTTTTCACATGGTCCATTGGGCAGCTTCGACCTGTGTAGCGAATTTCCCAGCCTTCTACTTGTGCTGAGAATCACGCTGTCAGCAGAGTACGACATTGTACCCAATCTGTAATATTAATTTTTTTGTGTCCCCCACCATCTTGCTGGTGTGGCTTTCAAGGCCTCATCCATTGCCAAAAACCTCTATTGTGTTGGTAAACTTGCTTCAAATTCTGATACGAAGGATTCTAACGGATTCAGACCATCAAATGTGGGTAGGTTACTTATTTTTGTGTCGATCCAGTGAACTTCTCTGGTTAGTCTAGCACATATCCTTGTAGATACTTCATACATCTGGTTCTGCCAGTTCTCCAGTGCTTCTTCTTGGTCTAATGAGCGCACACTGTCACTTCACCATCTTAGATTCCCATAGGCTGTAGGATTAATGTAATCTTGTTGTCTGGCTGTTAGCTTGTAGATGTTTTCTAGTGCATATGCGTAGTCTTCTTCTCGGATGGGCTCTGTGTATCGCTGACCTTCATTTGGATCTAAAGGTGCGATGACCCTAAGGCCATCTCCTTCAAAATTCATACATCTTTTATTTAAGTCAACAACAATAGAGTTATTGAAGGCCCAATCGATTCCTAACAGCGCAGGGTAAGGGCAACTGTCATCAACTATTTCAATTACCTCAAAATCTGCAAATGTTCTTACTTCGTCGATGTCCACAGGGACATGCTCCAATCGTCCAAATGGGCTGACAGTTTGTTGATTAGCCATCCTAAGCCTGATAGGGGAATAGATCAACTTCGGTTTTCCCATCTGTGCCCAAGTTTGCTTCGTCATGACATTGACCTCTAACCCTAAGTCGAGGACGACATAGTCTATCTTGTATTCTCCTATTTGAGCATTCAAATGTAATTCCTTATTTTCCCTTCTCTTCTTATCGATTTGGTGTACTGCCCTATTCAGTAAGGGATCTATATTTCCTTGCTCGTATTGTCTGATTAAATTTTGTAATTCTTGTACAACGCTTTCATCCTGAATCAACTTAATACAAGTATGTAAAAATTCCATGATCTTTCTTACCTCTTTTCCTCCTCTTGGCGAAGCAGATTGATCAAATGCATGAGGCATTCCATACTCTCTTACTTCTGGTCTTGTCTTTGATGAAGAACCTGGGTCTCCTCTAAATTATTTTCTTGCTTCCTCAAATATTTGTCTTTCTTTCTTTGCATCAAAGGTTCGGGTCTTCTCTGTAGATTTTTTGATTCCTGAATCTTTTGTAGTCTTCCCTTGGGTCAGTCCATCTTCTCTTATAACAATGCCTCTTCTGGTTATAACAACGACTCTAGGGTCTTCTCTATGAGGTTCAACATAGATCAGTTGCACTTGTGGGTTCTGCTGAGGTCCTCGTCTTTCCTGAAGCTTAGCTAGCAGTATAGGACAATATTCTATAACATGGTCAAACGAGCTGCAATAGCTGGAAGTGGTACAAGGGTTCTGACAATCCCTTGCGAGGTGTCCTGACTATGCACAGTTATAACAGATGATTTGTCCTCGGCCTCAACTCATTCCTCCTCCTCATCCTCTTCCTTTGAATCCACTGCGAGGATTAAAGTTTCCTCTTCCTGGAGAGTTGTACTGCGTAGTGTTTCCTTCTTGCTGTACTTCGCCTTGAATCTTATATATGTCTCTTGACCTTTCATGCATGAGATCATAAGCCCTACAATCCCTATCATCATGTCCTAAGGAATTACAGAATGTACAGTACAATTTGTAGGTGTCTGAACATACTTTTTCATATAATAGCACTCACCAGTACGATGTTTGTTCCTGCATACCTCACACCAGGGTAAGGTGACTTGCTTCAAGGGGCTCAGAGCTCCAGAAGCCAAATATTCATTGAATGAAGGGTAGTGTTCCTTGTCATGACCTTCTAATTTGATTCTGACACACCAGAGGTCTTCTCTTTTATCTTTTCCCTTGTCTTTCTTCATATCTTCGACCTGCAGAGACAAACTAGTTAGCTAACTCATGATCTGACTCATACCTAAACTGGATTCTCCCATAGGGGCTGATTCCAGCTTCATGGTGATCTCCAATGCCTCAGCCTGCGAATAAATATTCTATTGCATCAGGGGAACTTTGATGTGTGGTAGAAGGGAAACAATGAGCCATTCCTTGTTCTGTTCATCCGAGATCTGAAAAGTCAATCGGCCTGTCAAGGTTTTGAATCTTTGATCAAATTCCCACATAGGTTCAACCACCTTCTGCTTGATCTCTTTCAGCTCTATGATACATTGGGATTCTGACTTAGGTTTCTTGAATTTTGCAATCAACACGTTCTTGATCTAATTTAATGGCTTAGGCTGTGCAAGTCCTTGGACAAGTTTCATGTACCAACTCAGTGTGCGATCTCTGAGAGTTGTATTGAACTGGGTTC
Source organism: Picea engelmannii (assembly GCA_009831015.1). NCBI lineage: Eukaryota > Viridiplantae > Streptophyta > Pinopsida > Pinales > Pinaceae > Picea > Picea engelmannii. The sequence continues at coordinate 515,733 of ML781979.1, read as the reverse complement.
TTTTGACAACTTCATCTGTGACATTCTTAATATTCCATACGACTTCACATAGGAACCAGTGCTGATCAAGATCTTCAGATCCATCTCCCCTAAAGATAGGGAGTCTCATCTCATCTGTCATAGATATTCCTAGGGTTCCTGACTAAATATGTGGTGGGCTACTATGGACAGTGCTTTGGATGTTCTGGTGACTGGGATTACTCTGGTTTCTTAATACTTAATCAATAGGAAGGATAACAATACTTACTTCGATGATCTGCACGGTTTCTGATTTTTCAGGTTCTCCTCGGCGAAGTTCTTCAGCTTGTCCTTCTTCTGTCCCAGCGAGTTCTGAATGTTCTTCATCCGTCAGATCTGCTTCTTCTCCACTGTAGAAACCCTCCTCCCCATAGTTCTAATTAAATAGGTTTGCAAGGTGGACCTCTTAGAACACTCTCCCACTGCGCGTATGTCCAACTTCTGTGTCGTTGTCGCTGTCCGAACTTTTGAACATTAACTTTTCTTGATCCGACCAATCTATTGTATCTTCAAGATGTTCTTCTCATGCAATAACATCTTGATTCTCAGCTTCAGAAAATGCAAAAATTTCCCTCGAGGTCCTTTGAAAAAATATCTCTCGGCTTGGCTATACGATTCTACTCTATCAACAACAAACTTTGTGATGTACCCTCCAATGGTACTATCAAACTAGTGATATACTGCTCGTGATATAGTGTTATCAACTTTCTTGACCTTCTTGATCAACTCCAACATCCAAACCACAGGAAGTCTAGATCGAATCTCGAACTGGGTATCTTCTAATCTAGCTAGCCACTCATATAACTCCTGATGGATTCCTCCAAAGAAGATCTCGTGTATATCGGTAAAGATATATTTCTCCAACCAGTCCTCTGAACTAAGATTAGGGTTCTTGTTTTGGGCTTTAGCGAAGTCCTTCTCTTGATATTCTATCCACTTTTGAGTTTTTGTCTTCGATGGAAACCACCTTGACATTCCCTCAAGAAGATTCCTGTCCCGGCAACAGAACCATTTGTTGGCACAGGTGCAGACCCAGGGTTCAGCTCCAAGAGCGCACCAACAAGCCCTAACTACTGGCCCTTTCGGCAGCACCTACAAAGCATATGTAGTCCTACCCAAAGCAATTATGAGGGGGTTGCAAGACAGATATAACTACAACCAAAGGGAATATCAAGTGAATCTAACACAAGAACAACACAACATTCATTTATCACTTATCAACTTAGATCTATTCTACACATCTACTCATCATATCTACAACAATAATGCAATCACATTATATCAATGACAAATACAAAATACCAATCACACACAACACAAAATATACGTGGTTCACCCTCTCTCTAGGGCTACGCCCACAAAACTGTGCTATATTATATTAGGTTAAAGCATACAGTTCTTGTCTGCGCTCTTAGCTAGAAATTATTCTCTCTTCTCCTCTCTCTCTCTCCTCTCCCTGCACACCCAGCTGCAGGGTTGATCTTCGCACCCAACTAAAGATCTTACAACTCAGAAGGCTCTCATACTCAACACTTCCCTCTCACACAATACTCCTCTCTCGCCTAACTCAATACCAACAACCACAATACAATATTATCGTACCAACCCAACCGAGGCCCTTTAGACCTCTATTTATACATTACAATAGCTCACCGACAACCTTAGGCCAAAACCTAGGTGTCCAAAACCCTAGATACCAAAACGCTAGGTCAACTTGACCCATATTTTCAGGGCTTCACCAACCTATCTTTCCTTCCTTCTCTCGTGGTTCTCCAGAGCATCCAACGATGGCTTTTTTCGCTTACTGACATGTCCACGATCCTTCTTCCATGATGACTTGTCATCTCCGATCTCCTCGTCCAACGACTTTCTTCCTCGGGCTTCGCTCCAGCTTTTCTTCTCTTTTGCTCACTTCGACCTAGTATCATTCACTGTGTCTTCTGTGAAGTTCACTTTCTCCCTTTTCTTCCTTGATCTTTGCTTGCTTCCTTAACCAAGGGCCAACAATTGGTATGGATTGGTTGGACAAACATCGTGTTGTCATAGATTGCTACAACAAGGCTTTCAATGTCTTGATGAGGAAAGGAATTCAAGAAAAGTTCAAGGTATTTTGGGAGGCCTATATTTGTCAAAGAGATTTCAACATTGCAGTTGAAAATGAATTTTAGAAAAGGGTGCCAAATATATGCAACCCATATGGAGGAGCCAAAAAATGATACAGAGCCAAATATTGAAGACTATTTAGTTATGAAAGAGTATGAACACGTGTTTGGGGAATCTCCATGATTGCCACCAAAGAGAGACAATGACTTCTTTATTGAATTAGTGCCTAGAGTTTCCCTAGTGTCCAAGACTCCATACAGAATGGTCACACTAGAGTTGAAAGCGTTGTAGATGCAGCTAGAAGAGTTGTTCAATAAGGGGTACATATGCCCAAGTGTTTCACCTTGGGGTGCCCCAATGCGTTTTATGAAGAAAAATGATGGAACTCTGAGGATATGTATTGAATTCAGACAATTGAACAAGGTTACTATGAAAAATAAGTACCCTTTTCCAAGGATCAATGATATTTTCTATTAGTTGAATGGAGCAAATATATTTTCTAAGATTGAGTTGAGATCATGTTATCACTAATTGAGAATAAGAGAAGAAGATACTAGAAAGAGAACCTTTCAACAAGGTATGGTCATTATGAGTTTGTAGTTGTGCCATTTGGGTTGACAAATGCACCAACTACTTTTATGTGTCTAATGAATGGAGCGTTTAAAGATTACCTTAACAAATTTGTCATTGTCTTCTTGGATGATATTCGTATCTACTCCAAGACAAAGGAGAAGCATGCGTCATTTAAGAATGGTGCTACAAGTGTTGAGAGAACACCAACTGTATGTATAGTTGAGTAAGTGCACTTTATATCAAAATCAAATCAACTATTTGGGCCACATTGTCTCCGAGAATGGCATAACATTGGATCCATAAAATATTGAAACAATCAGAGGTTGGCCAACAACAAAGGATATTTCAGAATTAAGATCATTTATGGGTCTAGATGGTTACTACAATAGATTCATTAAAGGTTTCTCCAAGATTGCACATACATTTATTTCATTACAAAAGAAATGAGTAAAATTTGAATGGACTACCAAGTGTGAAGAGAGTTTCCAACACTTGAAGGATTTATTAACCAATGCACCTATATTAAATATTACAGATCCAAATGAGGATTTTGTTGTGTGCACAGATGCATGTAAAGAAGGGCTTGGTGGATTCCTTACCCAAAATGGGCATGTAAATTTCTATGAGTTAAGAAAGTTTAAAGAGGATGAGAGGAGTTATGCCACACATAACTTGGAATTGGCAACAATTGTTCATGCACTGAAAATGTGGAGGCATTATCTCATGGGCAAAAAATTGGAGCTGAGGATAACCCATAGTGGTTTGGAATATTTGTTTGGACAACCCGTTTGAAAAATGATTGCAGAGAAATAAAATAAAAACATATGCAAAAATAAAACACAGAAGATACACAATACAATAGAGACACGGATATACGTGGTTCACCCAATATGGGCTACGTCCACCAGAGAAATTTCCAGTCCTTCCTTTGTTATTATCCAACAAATGAAGGGATACAACCTACATCACACCCATTGTAACTTCCTCTTCTTTTTTTCACAGTCTCCTCTCTCAGGAAAAAATATTCACTCTCATACATCGCATCATTACAATTCCCTCATACATAAAAGAGGGTTTCGTTCTAGGGTGAAAAACCCTAACATAACTTCTACCGTAAGATATGCAACCTAATGATGAACAGTTCAAATTGACTACAAAATTACAATATTTTATCCCATTGTACTCCTTGACAACATATGTGGGGGGGAAAGCCCCCCCACACCCCTCGTGAGGAAATGGGATCTAAACATGGCTGAAACAAGACCTCTAAATTAGGAAGATGATCAGGCTCCACAATCAACAATCTCCCACTTGGAGATTGATCACAACAAATCCACTGCTATTGTACATGTTGGACTCTGATACACCTTGGACTTGGCAAGTTTCTCATCTTCACCTTCATGCTTGAAGGTCAACTGAAACTGAGCAAGAACTCAGTTTCTCCCTGGTTACTACCTTTGTTAACATGTCTGCAAGATTCTGGCTAGTATTTATCTTTTCCAACTTTAATTTTCCATCTTCCAAAAAGGATCATATGAAGTGGTACTTGAGCTATTTATGTTTAGTCTTAGAATGGAAGGTTGAGTTCTTTGCAAGATGAATGGCACTCTAGCTGTCACAGTACAACTTGTTATTCTCTTGTTTCTTTCCCAATTCCTCCATAAACCTCTGTAACCAAATCATCTCTTGACTAGCCTATGTAGAAACAACATACTCTACTTCCGTTATTGAAAGTGTAACAACCTTTTTTTGTTTCAAAATCCAACTTACTGTTGTTCCACCTACAGTAAAAACATGCCTCGTGGCGCTCCCCCTGCTATCTTTATCGCCTACCATATATGAATCAACATATCCCTGTACAACAATGTTTGAACCTCCAAAAAATAATACATGAGTAATAATACCTCTCAATTACATGAAAATCCACTTTACTACCTCCCAATGTTCTTTCCCTGGGTTGTTCATACACGTGCTCACAACTCCCATTGTATGTGCAATATCTAGTCTTGTGTACATCATCATAAACATCAATATGCCAACTACTGATGAGTAAGGGACCCTGGACATGTATTTTATCTGCTCCTGTGTCTTTGGACACATTTCCTTGGTTAATTTGAAATGACTGGCCAAAGGTGTACTAACTGGTTTTGCATTCTGCATTCTAAACCTCTCCAACACCTTCTCTATGTACTCTCCTTGAGACAATGTCAATTTATAATTTTTCATGTCTCTTGTTATTCTCATACCAAGGATTTTTTTTGCACCACCGAAATCCTTCATCGCAAATGAATTAGCTAATTTCCTTTTGAGCACATTTATATCTTGCATGTTAGACCCTGCAACAAGCATGCCATCTACATACAATAGCAAGATAATATAACTTCTATTTTCTAGCCTCTTAAAATAAACACAATGATCATAATGACATCTATTATAAACTTGTTCTATCATAAACCTGTCAAATTTCAAATACCACTACCTTGGATCTTGCTTTAGACCATACAATCTCTTCTTCAACTTGCATACCAAATTCTCCTTCCCTTTGATCTCATACCCCTGTTGTTGCTGCATATAAATCTCTTCCTCCAAATCCCCATGGAGAAAAGTTGTTTTTACATCCAACTGTTCAAGATGCAAGTCTTCTACCACCACACAACTTAAAATAGTCCTAATTGAAGTCATTTTAACATCAGGTAAAAATATTTCATCAAAAAATATACCTTTCTTCTGTGCAAATCCCTTTAAAACAAGTCTGGCCTTGTATCGCTTTTTGCCTCCATCTTCTTCCTTCAACATGTAAACCCATTTATTCTGCAATGTTGTTTTTTTTTGCATGCAACTAAACCAAGTTCCAAGTTTGGTTATTTACCAAGGAGTCCATTTCCTCTTTCATGCCTTACTCCCACTTCTCTTTAGCGTCTACCTGCATTGCCTCTTCATAACTTTTTGGTTCACCATAATTAGTCAACAATAAATAATATAATGAAGGAGAGTATCATTCAAGGGGTCTACTTAACCCGATAGATCTTCTAACAACACTTGCATGAGTTTGAGGTAGTTGTTGCTCATGTTGTTGTACATTTTGATTTTTTGGGTACCTTTGGAGTTTCATTTTCTTTGATTTCATTGAGCAGTGTGTATTATGTGTTTTCCTTTTCCTATTTCTTTCCCTGTAGCTGATCTTTGTACATGACATTTTCATTGAATATCACATCTCTACTCCTAATTATTTTGTGATTTTCATAATCCCATAAGCGATAACCAAAATCATTAACACTATATCCAATAAAGGTAAACTTATTGGATTTTGCCTGAAGCCTTGTTCTATATTATTTATCAATATGGACAAATGCTTCACAACCAAAAGTCTTCATAAATGAATAGTTTACCTTTTTACCTGTCCATGCCTCCTTTGGAATGCCACCATCTAAGGATCTTGAAGGCCCTCTATTTAGTAAGTAAACAACATATCTAAAACATCTGCCCAAAACTGTAAGGGCAACCTTCCATGCAATCTCATACTCCTTGCACGTTCCGTGATTGTCATGTTCATCCTTTTTGACACACCATTTTCTTGTGGTGTTCCTAGAACCATATTCTCTCTATGAATCCCATGGTATGAACAATAATTATCAAACTCCATGTTGCACTATTCACCTCCATTATTTGATCTAAGACATTTCAACCTTTTTCATGTCTCATTCTCAACGAAAGCTTTCCATTTCTTAAAAGTGTCAAAAACATCATATTTTTGTCGAATGCAATAAACTGAAGTTTTCCTAATTGCATCATCAATAAAAGTAACATAATAATGAGAGCCACTAAGAGATGATACCTGAGATGGGTCCCATACATCTGTATGCACAAGATCTAACTTTTCACTCTTCTTTTCCTTCTCGACTCTGTTCTATTTTCCATAAATACAATGCTCACAGAAATCCAAATCAACTTGTTTAAGATATGACAACAAATTCCCTTTGTGGAGTATCTGCATCCTCTTCTCACTCATGTGTCCAAGCCTAGATGGCGCAATGTTGTATCCACTCCCGTAGAAGATAAAAATATAGAAGAGTCAACATTACTAGTACATAAACACAATGTACCTACCTTCTCTCCTTTTTCTATTACTAGTGATCCTTTAGTGACCTTCCATGCCTTTTCTGTAAATGTAGATAAACAACCTTCACTTCCCAACTACCCTGTTGAAATTAGATTTCTTCTTAAATCTGGAACATGTCTCACCTCTTTCAACAACCATTGGTTTTTGTTTTTTAACTTTATTTGTACCTTACCCATTCCAACAATTTTACATGGTTCATCATCACCCAAATAAACTTGTCTAAAACCACCTTGAACATAATCTTGAAAATATTTCGTATGGGGTGTGGCATGAAATGAAGCCCTTGAATTCTTATGCCCAAGAATCAATAATATTATTAAAATAAAGAATCAAATCATCTTGTAACACATCACCTACTACATTTTCTTCCTATTTTTTCTCTCGTTGTCCATCTCCTTGTTTCTTTGGAGATCTGCAGTCTTTCTTCAGATGTCATTTCTTCCCACAATTCCAACACTCCATCTTTCCTAGTATGGACTTGGATATGCCCTTCCTATAATTCCCACAATTCCCTGGGCTCTTTCCTCTTTCACTTTGTCTTCCCATGTTCTCCATGGTCAACATATTACATGATGTCTCACGTGTGGTTTTCCGTCACATTTCCTCACTAAGGACAACACCAACAACATCATCAAATTTTAGAGTGTTTGAACCGAAGACAGAGTTACTTACAACTATGACCAAGTTGTTCCAACTTTCTAGTAATGAGCATAAGATTAGAAGATCCCTAACCTCATCATCAAAGTTCACTCCTACAAAACTTAGCTGATTAGTAACCATATTAAATTCATTTAAATGATCGACAATAGACTCACCTTCTGACATCTTCATATTAAATAATTGCTTCATTAGAAATACCTTGTTGAAGGCCGAGGTTTTTTCATATAATTTATCTTGTCCTTCATTATATCCTTTGTTGTCTTTTCTTTTGAAATGTTGAAAGCCACCGACGCTGCCATGCACAACCGTATCGTTCCTAGTGCCTTTCTGTGAAGAACCTCCCATTCTTTGTCCTTCCTACTCGTCGACTACTTTGCTTTTCTGCCCAACGGTAGAAAAATACCCTTCTAATATAGATAGTCTCCCATTTGCATCTTCCATAACTGGTATTTTTGGCTATTAAATTTATCGACCCTAAACTTTCCATCTTCCGCCATTGCTCCCACCTGAACCAAGAACCCTCTTTTCCTGCGAATTACCTTTTTCTCTGATACCAATTGTTAGAAAAGAGGATCACTGAGAAATAAAATAAAAATAGATGCCGAAATAAAACTCAAAAGATACATAATACAATAGAGACACAAATATACATGGTTCACCCAATATGGGCTATGTCCACCAGAGAAATTGCACCTGCTGTAAAAGAGGGTTTCCTTATAGGGAAAAAAACCCTAACATAACTTCTACCCTTAGATCTGCAACCTAATGATGAATGGTTTAGATTGGCTATGAAATTAAAATATTTTATAAGGCAATTTTCCCAAAAAATTCTCTTTAGGGGCACTGCCCTTAAAACCCCACCTGAAGGGGGGGGGAGGGGGGGGGGGGGGGGGGGGGGGGATCCAAAAGACTTTTGCCTCCCTCATGGCGTCAGATGTGGGTGGGAAAGCCCCCCCGTCAGGAAATGGGATCCAAATACGGTTGAAACAAGACCTCTAAATCAAGAAGATAATCAGGCTCCACAACCAACACAACCAATCTTGAATGCGAGACAAGTAAGATGTTTGGAATTTCTTAGTGAGCATGATTTTGACATCAAGCATATTAAAGGTAAAGAGAATAAAGTGGTTGATGCACTCAATAGGAGGGTACATGAGATGCATGCTACAACCATTGGCATGTACATGATAGATTTAAAAGATAGAATTTTAGAAGCTATAACAACAGACCAACATCATGCACAAGTTCAAGAAATCTTACAATATACAGAATTTTACAAGCTATAACAATAGACCAACATTATGTGCAAGTTAAAGAAAGCTTACAGTAGGATAATGTACAACAAAAATTTAAATATTATAGGCTGGAAGAGGATGGAATCCTCTTGTACAAGAATAAAAGTTTATGTTCCTAATTTTTACGAGTTGAGAAATTTAATTTTAAAAGAGGTGCACAATGTGCCAGATGTTGAACACCTAGGGTATCATAAAAAAATTGCGGTTGTAAGAAGCCAATACTTTTTTCCCCATAGAAAGATGTAGCTAATTTTATTGTTAGATGCATGGAATATTAGAAGGTAAAGGCTGAGCACATACATCCAGTGGGATTGCTACAACCATTTCCCATTCTTGGGTGGAAATGGGAAGTTGTTATCATAGATTTCATTGCCAAGTTTCCTAGAACAACAAGGAAATATGTTTCCATCATGGTAGTGGCAGACAAGTTTACGAATGTTGCACATTTTATTCCAGTTAAGATGACACATAAGGCAACCAACATTGCATAAATTTATATGAAGGAAATTGCTAGGCTACATGTTGTGCCTAAGGCAATAGTGTCCAACAGAGATTCCGAGTTCACTTCCAATTTTTAGAAAGAGTTGTTCAAATAATTTGGGACAAATTTGAATTTCAGCACAATATATCATCCAGAATCAGATGTGCAGACAGAGAGGATCAACCAAATAATTGAATATATGTTAAGAATGTATGTAATGGATCATCCTTCAAAGTGGGAATATTGTCTTCATTTGGTTGAGTTTGCTTATACCAATGGGTATCAAGCATCATTGAAGATAAGCCCAATTGAAGCCTTGTATGGAAGAAAATGCAACATGCCAATAAGATGGCATAACCTAGTAGATAGAGATGTTATTGGGACAGAATTGCTAAGAGAAATGGAAGAGCATACGATAAATATAAAGCATAATTTAAAGACTGCACAAGATAGGCACAAAATCTATGAAGACAAGGGAAGAGCACACAGGGAATTAAGAGTGGGCGAGCACATGTTTTTGTAAGTAAAGGAAAAAAGGAGCTCGTTGAGATTGGGAAGTTGCCCAAAGTTGGCAACAATATATTGTGGGCCATTTTAAGTCCTAGATAGGATAGGTCCCATTTCATACATGCTTGCATTGCATGTATCCATGAGAAATCATAATATTTTTCATGTGTCTTTATTGAAAAAGTATGTGCATGATCCTAACCATGTGATTGATTGGACTGTGATCTAGGTGGAACATGAAGGGGACTTTCAGGTGGAGATGGTGCGCATCTTGGACCGAAAATTCAAAGTTCTTAGGAATTGAGCTATTGACATGGTAAATGTCTAGTGGACATACTATGGTCCTGAAGACGCCACATGGGAGCACGAAGAGGTCATGCGGAAAGAGTACCCATATATTTTTGTAGATTTTTAAGGAAATTTGAATGTACATTTGTACATAAGTGTACAAAGACTCCATTTTGGTGCAGTTGGAGTTCCTGGAGCCACAAATCTGAGACTTCCTATCTAGCTTATGTTAGATCTCTGGAAGGGAAGTGGGACAAATTGAGAGACTGCGGTGGAGAGAAGGGGTACACTTCCTTGAGTTGTGCATGCTGAGTGGAATGAGAGATTGCTAGTTGGAATTGTTTTCTAAGTCATTAAACCATGAAATTATTGAGTATTGTGATGTAATATTATGTATATGCATACATGTACACATGTATGGTGATGTGCATCGAGGATAGTGCAAATTGTAGGGGGAGGGGATAATAAAACCCTTGTTTTGATCCCCGATGTAGAACTGTATATTTATAAATATTATGAATAGTCGAGGGGCAAGCAATGTAATATGTAAACATTGCACATTGAAAAAAATTATAAAATGAAATACACCATCATTTATAGACAAGTAAGGACTAGAGTAATGGGGGGATATGATTCCACAAGATAAGGGGGTTTAGTGGGGGTTTTCACATGCCTCGAGTCTTAATCCTTCTTCATTAATCAATTCGTCATTTATCAGTTTATCCATCTGACTTATTAAGCACTCAACCATTGAATTCATGTAAGAGGTTGGGTGAGGAAGTCAACCCAATTAGTTATGACAACATGGGTTGAGTGTAATAATCATTAGGGGAAGAGAAAGAGTCAAACAAGCATGGGAGAAGAGGAAATCCGAGTAAGAAGAAGAATATTTTTTACAATTAACAAGAAATGACGAAAACCAAATCTCAGTGTTAGAAAATAGTGGCCAACCATACTGTGCATTGAAGGAAGCTTGTCAAAGCTAGTAATATGCTAAGAGTGAGGTTGTTATGCCTGTGAGTGATTTCTGGTGAGAAATTACCCAAAAGATCATTTGTAAATGTTGTGTGAGCATTCATGTTTCAACTAGATTTCCTGGAGCCCCTTATAGAGAGATTCCCAGTCGATCTATGTTGGATCCCTGGAGAGGATGGAGATTGTTTGAGGTATTGCAGTGCAGAGAAGGAAATCTCATCCCTTGTGTTGTGTAGACTGATTTGGAAGAGAGTTGGGTGGTTGGAATTGTTGTAAGAGTCACATCACTATGTTTTAGTGGGTATTTGGGTTGTTTGAGTGGACTGTAGACACCCATAGGAGCATGCCCATCCTTGTGGACTCATACACCTAACTTGGGGGTGACTTGCTACTGAGAGAATTGGAGCAGGAGAGCTTGTGGTTGGGTGGAACCATAGAATTTCCTACTCTGATTCTCTCAACAACAATTCACCCCCAAGTTGGAGCTATGAGTCCACGAGGATGGATATGATCCTATGGGTGTCTACAGTCCACTAAAACAACCCAAATACCCACTAAAACATGATAATCATATCAATAAACAACACATAATTATGGAGGTAAGATCTATTCAATTTATATATTCCCTCAATTTTCTCCTCTTGCCTCACATTTGGTTTTGAAGTATTAGGAAATCATTTTCCATCCTTAAATCAACATGGATAGTTCATTATATGTGTATTCATTCCCAACTCCTGTTCGATATGGACTATCAAAGTATATGGGTAGATTGAAATATTTAACCTCTATCTCCATAGATGGTTTCTTATTCTTAACTTGCTACTTTTTCTTCTTGATTGGTTTCTTTATTATTGGTTCCTTTTCCATTGGTACTTCATCTTCAAGTTCTTGTATTGCTTCCACATATTGTTTTGCTGTTGATTTTTCCTTTACTACCTTCTTCCTTATCCCGTGTCCCTTTGGAGCCATATACATATACCCACATGCCACTCATTTGAACAACATAGCACATGAGATATATTAGAGGTAAAATTGAAATGATATCATGGTTGCAACAAATTTCAACAATTCAAATTGGAGTTGTTTTTCAAAAATTGAAAGGATCCTACCCTAATTTAAGTCGCATTTCGCTTGTATTTTCATAAAGCTCATTACTTATTTTCAATGAGTATCGTCATTAAACAATGTAGAAGTATCAGAATGACCAGGAGAACAATTACTTAAGAAACATGTGGCACCAATTTGGGTTGAATTATGGCTAAAGAAGGAGGACACGGATACGTGAATGTAGAAGGAAAATTGCATGAATTTAGGCTTAGGTAATTTTGCATTCAAAAGGAAAATCCAAAAATTATTAGAGGTGATCTATCCTTATATTTAGGAGGAATTCGAAGACTGTCCTAAAGGGGCCTAAAATCAACGAAGGAGCAAGAATTTTGACTAAATTGTAAACACCAAACTCCTTGAATTCAAGCTAGCCAAGCCTCTAACTGCACCATTTCAAATGATAATAAGTTTTAGACCAGAGGTCATGTATTTAGCTTCAACATGTGATGCATGCAACGTTCTTAATATAAAAACAACACATTCAAACATGTAATTAGGAGATGAATGTTTTCAAAATAAGTACATGTGAATATGTAACTAAATAATAGGTAGATTGGGTGGTTGATGAGAACATGATCCCTGGTCTTTTTGGCATCTTAAATGTTACAAAAGATAGCAATATAGCTTTCGACGAAAGCAAAGACTCTGGTAGGTAGTAAAGATCAATTCAAAAGGAAGTTTTGAACCATGAGAAGGAACAACCATGCAAATGATTTTATTAAGTTTCAAAGGCCAATATGATTTTGCATTTATGACCAAAACTTTGAATGGGTGGCATAAGTACCATGGCACCATAAAAAATATAAAGTGACAAGCTGTGAATTTAATTTGCACTCATGGATTCTTAACTATCACTTCAATGCCTTGAAGTCCGATCAAAAGTTTGAGAGGAAAAGATATCACGATTAAAAACTTATGAAAATGGAATAAGAGAGGGCCTAATTAGGATATCAGGCTTGATTTGGAAATCAACTCAAAATTGAAACAACAAGAATGAAGAGAATCCCCAATTATAAAGTCGAGGTCGGTCGATAAGCTAGCCTAATAATTCAAAGGAAACTATTGAAATCCAAACTATATGAGGAGGGTTGATTAAGGGATCAAGTCTGATTAATGAATCTAGTGAAAAAAAGTTTGAACAATAATAGAAAAAAGAGATCTAATCAAAATATTAGGCCCAGTTAGCAAATCTAGGAGAGAAATCAAATTGAAGAGGACAAATTAGGGAAACCAGATTGATCAATGGTTTAAGCTAACTTATAAGTTGGACAAGCTAATTTTGATTGATTATGATGGAAGGGCTCTATTACCACACAATCTAGCACGAAGTGCAAAACCTTCACAAGGCACAAGACTAGTGGAACATCAAAAGATGTCACCACAATAACTTAAGAAACAAATTCCCTCTTTTTAGTGAAGGAGTGAAATCCAACACAAGCGAGGCTTCCCTAATAGCCTCCAAGAATCCCTAGGCAAGACACAATCAAGTATAAGGCCTCTCGGTCAACTACTTAATCAACCACCAATAAAGTAAGATAGACAAAGAGAGGATAAGGTGGTGATACAAAGCAATTTCTAGATTTGAAGAGATGAGGATCTAGGTCAATTCAATAAGTTTTTCAAGTCAAGTCAAGGCTCAAGAAGATCCCCAAACACTAAAAACGAAGAAAAATCCTAGGGATATTGTAAAAATTTGAAAAATATATGAAATTACAGTAGTAAAATAAGTTATTACAACAACAAATAAACTAGCCCTTTGACAAGCAATGATTCAATGAATAAAGAGGGCTAAACAATGAGCTAAATTAAGGTTTCATTAACTAACAAAACCAAAAAATTAAGGGGCATATAACAACCCTAAAACCCTAGACGTTTTGCCCTAAAAGGATGTAACAACACTTCAGAAATACAAATCAGGGTTTTAACAATGTTTATTAGGTCATGTATAAAAATGAAAATGTTTAAGTTATTTATGACTGAAAAATTGTTGTAATAAAACCCTAAATTAACCCTAAAACAATAAAAAAAGAGTAATTTTTAGAATTAGATGATTGACTATTGCGAGAGTGACTAGTGCCTATTATATTTTTGGGCATATGGGGTCAATTAAGGATTCCTTTGGAGAGAAATGAGTGAATTGTTTTTTAGGGTGATATCTAGAGGTTGCTCTCTAGAGGTTGTTCACTACTAAACTTAAGATATCCTCCTAAAATATTAAGGACAATTCAAGGGAAGTTTCTTCATTAGTAACCTTCCAAGAGCTTTGATAAGAAGGGCTTGTTCAAGAATAATCTAAGAGAATGCTCAACCAACACTAGAGAAACAACATTACACTTAAATGCATTCATAAACAAAACCACAATATGAAAAGATACCACTTACTTGAGAAATATTTCATCCATCAAAACCTAGCAATGAATATCCATGTAGTAGCAATGAATCCACAAACATATCTTCTCCAAAAAATTGCTCTAACTAGCCGTCCATAGCATTCTTCATAAGAGAGAAAGTAGAAGTAGACAAATAGTGATATATCTCCACAAGTAGCAATGATTTACAAGTGAGAAGTGTTTCTCTTATTTATATGAGAGATCTAGCTCCCTTCTCACACAATTGAAGACCTAAAAACATAAAATAATGCCTTTACCTCTCTCAAACCTTAGATGATAAGGCAACAATACGTAAAAAAATTACATGATACATGAGTGGATAGGTTACTAAGACCCCCAACGATGCCTCCAAGATGAATTAAAGTAGTTCCAAAATCAAGTCGTCCATCATATGTGAGCTCTAGAACTCACACATGTGGCACGTGTGGCCTCATGAAGGGGACAACTCACTCTAAAGTGGTGTCTAGGGGCTCAAAAGTGAAACATTTCCATGAAAGGGTGCAATGTTTCACCCCCAAGAAGTGTGGCATGTCTCCAAGTGGTGTGACATCTCATCAAAATGTGTCATATCATCATCAAGAAGCCCCAACGTCTCATCAAAGGTGCCCCATCATCATAAAGGTGCAACATCCTATCATAAAGAGGTCCTATCGCCATGGAAAAAGGTGCCACATCATCTCTCCAAGTGCAACGTCTTATCTCTAGAGGTCCAACGTCCTTTAGAGAAGGTGGAACACTCTCAATCAAGTGGTGGGGATGGCCTCCATTTAAGTGTGCTAGTATCCCCTCAATATCCTCCAAAGGATCCAGGTGTCAATCAAGCATGTGGCTATGTGTAATCCATCATTCGAGGAGGGGCTCATGTTGTCCAATGCATCATGAAGACCAGAGGCAAGGTACACAATTCAAACACAACATATAAAGTGAGTCAAGTCAATACAAAATCCATTAGATAGATCTCTCAAAGTATTCTCTTCAAACTTCACACTAGCTTACAAAGTTATACAATTTGCAAAGTTTAGGTATGGGAGGATCATTATTACCCCTATTGGGTGTGCCATTGCCTAGGCTAAGAAGTATGTCCCAAGGAACCCATCAAGGAGTATGTGAAATGGTATGTGGTATGGATTGGAGTTTACTTTATGGGGTGGATGTCATTAGTATGATAGTCATCCTCATGAGCACCTTTGTAGAGGGAGTGCTTAGGCAATGAGCACTTTCCTTGACATTGTGTCTTTCCAAACTCCCGTTTTCCTTTTTCTTTATTGCTTTAACCTTTTTTTCTTTTGACATTTGATTTTCTAAGTCCTTTTGTTAGGTATGAATTCATTACATTGGACTTGGGGTGATGGCCTCTTAGTGAGGGGGTGGATCTCATGCTTTACTTTCTTTCTTGGTTTTTATCTTTTTCTTGTTTGTTTTTTTTCCTTGCATTTTGAATTAGGGATTTTTCTCTTTCTATATCATTTTTTATAAATTTGCATCAACCTCGGGCATTCAAGCCCCTTCTTATCATGGGATTATGAAGCATGGACATTTTTGGAATACATGTAATAACCACCCAAAAGAAAGGACAATGGAGAGATGATAGATGGAATATGTTATGTATGCTAAGTGATATGGATAGATTACCCCTATTAAGACCCCCTAGTAGTACAAATTTACCGAAGAATAACAACACTTGACTAGGACACAATGATGACCACTAAGGTGAAATGAGAAAAAAAGTATAAATTCAAAGAATCATGATTCATTATCCAATTCAACTCATGATCACCATTTTCATGCCCAAAACATTGACATTATCACTCGATATGAAGTGTCAAAACAATGTACCTTAATGTGTAATGCACCATGTCATCTGATGTGAGTGAGTTAAGCATGAAAGGGAAGGCATCTGTGGGCAACTGATTGTGGAGAGTCCATAATGTCATCATCGAAATTGATGTTTTTAATGTGTATCATGGATACTAATTCTCCTCTAGTTACCCATAGAAGTGAGGGAGTAACATCTGACTCCAACACGGGGACATGTGCTCACCGTAGAGTGCAAGAGAACCTCAACAATATCTAGAACTCCAAGACCTACACTCTATATCAAACCTAAAAATTCCTGCTACATTCTAACATAAGGGCATTAGTAAATATGAGCAGGGGGATACAATCCCCCTGGTAGATAAAAGGTAAAAATAAAGATATTAAAAACATAAAGTCAACTTATTTTCCTTTTCTTCCTTTTTTTATTATGAGAGACAAGAGTAAACCAAAACTACAACTAATTTAAAATGCATATGATTAATCAATAACTTGAAATAAACAAGTGAGGAAACATAATAAAGATGCATGAAAAGAAACATACAACATGACCTACAACTACTCTAAATTAAAGGACAACATAAATGCTAGGTATAATCATACAACCAATGAAACCATCATATCATCTCATAGAGGTCAAAAGTTCTACCCTTGTGTTTAGTTATGATCCAAAACAAGGATATTTTAAGTACAAGATAATCTTGAGTTGGTATAAGAGTTACGTCATGGTCAAAGGTAGAAACCAACTCACGAGGAAGGACAAGAGCAACAAAATCATCCAAGATTGACATGTGCATCCACAAGCTTGCTCTATCCATATTTGGATCCTTGGGCTGCAATATATCAATGATGGCTCATTTTCACTCCAAGCAAGGTTTTCATTATGCAACCCTTGCATATCACAAGGATGATCCACATACTTCAATAAATGGCCTCCTTGGATTTCTTGTACAATGTCATTCCCCAAGGCTTGGGATGGAATCACAAGAGATCTGAAAATTACCTCATAGTTTCCTGACAAGGATATGGATGAAAGATAGGGTATAAATTCAAGAGTTGAATTATTTTTTTCTCCCAACTTACGGCTTGTTTCACTTCTATGTATGGCTAGAAATCCTCCCAAGAAGCCAATAATTTAAAACACTTTTATTCCATAGATATTTAAGCACCCAACACATACTTACCAACATGATCTTCAATGTCATATTAAGACAAAGATAAAGGAAAATATGGTTGAGCCCCCTGGGGTGTAGATAAAATGGTGATAGAGTGCACTATTAAGGCACTCCTTTCGACGTCGTTGGTTCAAACCCTTGCAGTAGCCTTCTGTGTTGCATGTGGGGGCATGGTGGGTACGCTTAGAGGTTATAGTGGTAGCGGTCGGAATCGACCCCATGTCACACGGGTATGAGCCCGCCCTAGTTGTCGATTCCGCTAGATACAAAAAAGAGGAAAAGATGCATGGAAATTTGTGCTATGAAATACTTGTTGCCTTGGGTGAATCACAACCCCATAAGAGTGATAAAATGAATGTTCACCAAAATTTGAGCATAGGGGTGGCTGGAAATCTTCACAAGTAGCAATGATTTAAAAGTGAGAAGTGCTTCTCTTATTTATATGAGAGATATATCACCCTTCTTACACAATGGAATCCCTAAAAAAATAAAACAATTCCTTCATCTCTCTCAAACCCCAAAGATAAGGCAACAATACATAAAAAAATACATGATACATGAGTGGATAGGTCACTAAGATCCCCAACGATGCCTCCAATATGAAGTAAAGTAGCTCCAACATCAAATCATCCCTCATAAATGAGCTCTATATCTCACACATGTGGCATGTGTGGCCTTGTGAAGGGGACAAATCACTCCAAAGTGGTGTCTAGGGGCTCAAAAGTGAAACTTTTCCATGAAAGGGTGCATTGTTTCATCTCCAATAGGTATGACATGTCTCCAAGAGGTGTGACATCTCATCAAAAGGTGCCATATCATCATCAATAAGTGCCAAGGTCTCATCAAAGGTTCCCCATCATCATAAAGATGCAACGTCGCAACATAGAAGTGCAATGCCCCATCATCAAGAGGTCCAATCATCATGGAAAAGGTGCCACATCATCTCTCCAAGTGCAACATCCTCATGAAAGGTCCAATGTCCACTATAGAAGGTGGAATGCTCTCAATTAAGTGGTGGGGATTACCTCCATGGAAGCGGGATGGTATCCCCTCAATATCCTCCAAAGGATCCAAGTGTCAACCAAGCATCTGGCTATGTGTAATACATTATCCGAGGAGGGGCTCTTGTAGTCCAATGCATTATGAAGATCGGAGGAAAGGTACACAATTTAAACACACCACATAAAGTGAGTCATGTCAATACAAAAGAAATTAGATATATCTCACAAAGTATCCTTTTCAAATTTCACATTAGCTTACAAAGTTATACAATTTTCCAAGTTTAGGTATGGGAGGATCATTATTACTTCCTATTAGGTGTGCCAGTACCCAAGATAAGAAGTATGTCCCAAGGAACCCATCAAACAGTATGTGCAATGATATGTGATATGGATTGGGGTTTACTTAATGGAGTGGATTTCATTGACATGTAATGCCATGCATTATAGTAATCCTCATGAATGCCTTTATAGAGGGAGCACTTAGGCAATGAGGTACCCTTTCCTCTACACTGCATCTTTCCAAACCCATGTTTTCCTTTTCTTAAAAATTAATTTACCATTTTTATGTTTTGACATTTGATTTGCTAATTTATTTTGTTAGGTATGCATTCATTACATAGGACAGTGGAGACAAGACATATGGAATATGTTATGTATGGTAAGAGATATGGACACATTATCCCTATCAAGTCCCCCCTATAGTACAACTTTTCCTAAGAGTGACAACACTTGACTAGGAGACGACAATGACCACCAAGGCGAAACAAGGAAAAAAGTATAAATTCAAAGCATCATGATTCATTATCAAATTCAACCCATGATCACCATTTTCATGCTCAAAACATTGACATTATCACTCAATATGAAGTGTCAAAATAATGTACCTCAGTGTGTAATGCACCATGTCATCTAATGTGAGTGAGTTGAGCATGTAAGGGAAGGCATATGTAGGCAACCGTCTATGGAGAGTCAGGAATTTCATCATCAAAACTGTTGTCTAAAATGTGGATAATGGAGAAAAAATCTTCTCTAGTTACCATTATAAGTGAGGTGATAACAAACTTGATTAGTGAATTGGTTCCAATTCAAAGAGTGGGAAGGCACTATAATGGAGAAATCACATGGGAGATTGATAGGAAAAATCAATTCGATTTGAGGATCAAGACCAATTTTGTAATTGGGAAAAATAAAGTGATTCAAAAGATGCAAGTGGTCTAATACATAGAGTAGGGCCAATTTTGAAATCGATTTAAGTGAAAAAATAAGTAAAGAATGAAGGGTCCTATTTGAAAATCAACTTCTTGCTTAAAAAAGAATTATTCATAAAATAAAGAAGACAAGAGTGATAATTTGAAAAGTGAGGATGATTAACTCGATTTCCAAATAGGTCCCAATCAAGGGATCAATGACATAAAAAGATCAAAATGAGAAAAAAAAGACAGATCTCAATCGAATAATCAATTTAAAGAAAATTTCCACATAATGAAGTAAACAAAAAGAATCTTGATTCAAAAATCAAGATTCAGAAAATTAAAAGGAGTGAAAAAGATAAGAGGTTAGAAAAAATTGCCCGGATAAATACATCGAGCTTGATTTTATGATCAGTGAATAAAATTGTTTGAATTACATGAAAGATGCATGATCCTAAGATTGTGCCCAATTCAAAAGTGAGCCTTCCAAGTTGAAAGGTAGATAAAATAAAGCATGATTTAAAGATTAGGGTGAATAAAGACAACTTTTTTAAGAGAAACTTGAAATCAATCCTTAGATTGAAAACAAAGAAAAATAAAATAAAAATACAAATCAAGACCTTGAATGACTTCAAAAGAGGAATTTCCCTAAAAATGAGAGAGTATGAAAATATACAACTCAAAAGAAAATTTCATTCAAATCAAAGAAAAAGAGGGTCCCCGACTTTTCTCAAAACCCTGGGCTTGTTGAAACCTCAATACAATGATACCAAACAAATTGAATATGATAAATGCCTTCAAAATGCATTCATGCAATACTTGAGATCAAGTAGCAAGGGTATCTATGTGTCATAGGGGATCGGAATAAAAGCATGAAAATAATAATATGATGGGCACAATATGGGGAAAGAGACCCGCTGGCAAACAATTTACACATATAATTTAAACCTCTTTTATCCACCATTTTTCCTTTCAACATTTCCCCTTATATTAAACAATCACAACAACTATGAATTTAACATCATTCATCTTGTATTTCATATTTTAAATCATTACAAAATTATTCATTCATCTTGTATTTCATATTTTAAATCATTACAAAATTATTCATTCATCAAGCTTTGCCATAGAGATCTAAAACAAGGTATTCAATACAATAAACATGCTAAAGGCCAATTATATGCCAAACAAACTCAATCCTATACTTCATTTTGAATCACGGTATATCATTAAAAATATGAGCCATGCATGTATTTAAACACACAACCTTAGCATACTGTAACATCTTAGAAAGAGTTGGACACTATCATCTTCCATATACAACTTGTATTTTATACAAAAGATGTGCATTTAAGTTCTAGAACATAATGCAAGCCAAACAGTTCTAAGAAGTCAATACGGAGGACAATGAGTATGGCTATAGCTTATTGCAACATATCTCAAACAAACTTTGTTTAGGAAAATATATATAAGGAGTCAATTAACTAAGCTTTAAAACAATATTTTGCATGCTTCAAGAGCATCATACTATTGTCCGTGTATAACATGCTCATTATAATTTAAGAAAATTAAACCCTTATGCAATATATGGTATCTGAGACGAGGGTTTATGCACAAAACCAAATATTAAATGGATCAAGGCTAGGGTTTGCTGGATAGAACCAACAACATCATTGAATGGACCATTTAGTGCTAAACATGGAAAATTTAGTGCTAAACCCATTATGGCCTACACTTAATGCCATTGAAGGTAAAATTTATCGTGATATAATACATAGAACAATCAATAAGAATCACATTCATGCCATGCAAGTACTAGGTATCAAACCACCAAATTATCATAACCAAAACATCACCAAAAACCATATGAAACCACTTTCAACAAGGTTAGGTCAAGTCAAATGCTCAAGGGAGAAATTAAAAGGAAGGACTTTGGGACATTTTCATTTCTCCTTAAACCACAACATCCAAAATGAGGGTTTGACCAAGGTTGCATCCCAAAACTAAGCCAAAGAGAATCACATATATTTTGCATGCATGGTCAAGACCTTGGCTTAAGACTTCAAGGTTAAAATTTAATAGTTGTAAGGTAGAAACACCAAGTATATCAAAAAATAATTCAAGCTCAAATGCATGCAAGAGGTCAAATGAAGTTTGATCTCTACATGCAAGGTCTTCTTCAACAAAATGAAACTATGAATAATGGGTTGAAATCATAAGGGGAAAACAAGCTATGATTTGGAGGATCAGAGAGTACACAAAAAAACTGATTACCACTTTACTCAAGCATGTAAAACACAAAAATAATGAAGGAAATCAACATGTTATCAATCCCTCCTTCTTTCCATCACAATTGGGGTGCTTGGGTTGCCTCTGTTCCATCTATTTCCAATCTGAAAACCCACAAATGCTACTAGCAAATTGTTTCCCTGAATGCACCATCCAAGAGATCAAGGTATGTCACTAAGCTTTGCTCCCACCCACATAGGACATGTACTCAAAATAAATATATGAGAGCCAATATTGAAGATATAATCCAAGCTCCCAATCCTTTAAACATAAGCACGAGTTAGGTACTGTATTATCTAAACCACAAAGGAGAAATCACAAATAATCATTCTCTTTGAAGGAGGAGTTGCAAAGGTAAACTCGACAACAAGTTGGATGAAATGTCACGTGCACACAAAAATAACAAGGGCAGGGAAAATGAAATGTAAAACCATCCACCAACCACATCCATTGAATTAGATTGTAGGGATGAGGATGCTAGGTACCAGAAGCACGTGCCTGCCCTATTGGATCATTGTTAAAATCCACTTCTCATGATGAATGGAAAGAAACCATGCATAAAAAATATGATGCTCCTATCAAGAATGGGACATGGAAGTTGGTTGACCCTCTATTTGGAACCATACCAATTCATTGCAATTGGGTATTCAAGAACACTTACAAATCATATGCCTCACTTAAAAATAAAAAAGCTAGGCTCGTGGCAAAAGTATTTACATGGAAAGAAGGTGTTGATTATGGAATACTTTTTCCTCCACAACAAAATGGACTACCATCCACACTGTATTTTCCATGGCAGCACAAAATGGATGGAAAATTCATCAAATGGATGTGAAGACTGCTTTCTTGAATGGAGACTTGAAAGAAAATGTTTTCATGTCTCACCCATAAGGCTTTTTTGTGAGGGGACACGAATAAAAAGTACACAATATCATCAAATCCTTATATGGCTTGAAACAAACACCACGATCCTGGTTTGAAAATCTAACTAAACATCTCCTGGAATTGAATTTCAAGCAGTACAATCTTGATGATGCTACTTTGTTTGTCAAGAAATTTGGCAAAACTATTGTATATATTGAAGTATATGTAGATGATCTATTGATAACAGGGAATAATGAAAGCTAAATTGAATCCATAAAGAAAGAGTTAAAGAAAGTCTTTGAGATGACAGATTTGGGACATCTTCTCTATTATTTGGGCATTAAGGTGATTCATAATCCAAAGTACATATGCATCTCCCAAAAGAAGTATATTGGAGAATTGTTGAACAAGTTTAACATGGCTGAGTGTAATCCTGTTTCTACTCCAATGGAACATAATTTGAAACTCACATAAAAAAAAGGGAATGAATTTGAGGAATCAACCAAGTATAAACAGGTTGTGAGAAGTCTTATTTATCTTAGGACAAAATTAGAACCTAATTGCGAAGGAGATGAAATTATCCATCATCGTATTTGTCATCATCATTATCATCATATTGTGACAAGTTCATTTCAATGAACATGTACGTCATTCCTATAACATATTAATAAGAACTTTCCAGAAACAAAGACCAGTGAAAGGGGCCAACATTGAATTTTTTCAAACTATGCTTCTCCAAGTCATGGACATGGTATGAGGAGGAACTATAAATGTCTTAAGGCATACAATATGCTTTTAGAACTCCCAAACCATGTGTAGGGTCTAAAACCACCACATAGACCCTATAAATGAAATATTTGGCCTATGTGTTCGCATGATAATGGCACCATTACAAGGTTGTAATTTGTGGAAATTATTCTTTAATTTGACCCCACGCAGAGTGACTTGTGAATGGCGCCAACGTTGTTTTTTTTTTTTTTATTAGTTTGTACTTGTATGCACTAAAATTTGACATGGTTATAGTAGATGCATGGGTTGACGGTATGGGAGGGTTTCGAGACTCAAATACGACTCACACAAAGAATCCAACAATTAAACGACAAAATTAGAACCTAACTATGAAGGAGATGAAATTATCCATCATCGTTATCATCGTATTGCGACAAGGACAAAAAAACTTGGATTTGTTTTAATTGATACTATAGTTTGGCATGGATGCCAAAGAAACAACATTTCAAGAAGATCATGATAAATTAATATGATGTAGATGTTATAGTTCATCTACATGATTGAATATTATTGAAAGGTGGAAATGATTCATGAATGCAATTTTGTCTCTTGAAAGATTCAATACTATATATAAAGAAACAATTTTTAATGTATGTTCTATACTAATTACTCTTCATATTAATTTTTGAGTAGTTTTATAGTATTTAGTACAAACTTGTAAGTTTCGGTTATTCTAACTTAGCGTAGAAAAAAATTAATATTAATTTTTAATTATTTTGAAAGCAAACAAATAGAATATGTTGTTGAAACCTATTTTTTTTTTAGATGTCCCTTGTGATAATTTAAACAACTTCGTATTCATGTGATGATACATTATGTTACATATGTTTTTCTTAGCAATTACAAATTCCATTGTTTTGTTTACATCCACATAACTTGTCATTCCATTTACTTGGATAGTCAAATCCATTAATTCACTTAATAGAAAACAAATCTTCAATACTTTGTGTATTAAACTATATTAGTGTGATATTCTCACCCAACCCTCCTAGCCATGCGATGGGTAGCCACTAAAACAACCATTAAAATTCCAACCCTTAAGAGACAATCTCACCATATTCACAATAGAGGAGATCTCCCATGTAGGCCTAGAATTAATTAAATGCACGTGCAATGCAATGGAATATACAAGCACATAATTATATAAATTAATGGAAGCCAAATGCTTGTGACTAACTTGTCAATCCTATATGTTCACCTACAACCACCTATCTCTCAACCTAAGTTTTCAATTTCTCTTTCACATCATTTATTTTAGTCAATTTCGATTGATTAATGGCTAGCAAGGGAGAGCCTAGCATGAGAAGTGTAAAGCATGAACATGAAAGGGTGATAGAGTGAATGGCAAATGAGATAAAGTTAGGAAAATAATTGTTGACTTTCTCGATGATAGGAAAATGATGTACCTTTACACTCCCCATAATGGTTTCATTTAAGGTTCATAATGTGAAACTAGACAAAATCTTGAGTTAACACTTTTCATATTCCCCTTTGGTGATATCATAGCCCCTCTTATGCTCTACTCTTCCATCCAAGCCCATTATATATTGGCATTAATATTTTATACTTTTCAATCTTTTCCGACTTACCAAAATGAACCACTAAAACGAGTCATTTCATAAAGTATTTCAACTGCATGCTTAATCAATGGGTAATATAGACTTGGCCTTAACCTAGAAATAAATATCTATACTAACATCTTTACACCATTTGTTTATGTGAAAATATAAGCCTACGTTGCTGATGATCCCTTAAATTTCTTAAATTTCCAAGCCAATAAGGTCATAAATAAATTAATTTTACTAAAAATTGAAAGGTAATATATTTATAAATAAATTAAATAATCCTTGACCAAATCTTTTTAGTTTAAAGGTGTGTCGGCCCGCATTAATTTCTCCAATTTCATGCTTGATTACAATTGACCCGTCACACTACGAAATCCTTTCCAGGTCATTTTCAAAGAATTTTCAGGTGTAAATATAGTTAGATTAGATGACTAGATTCCTTTGAGGGACACATCTCATGTGAGAGATACCGTGAAGGACATACCCACAAACGTTGTTGGTTGCTCTAAATATACACCATTATAAGGTTGTAATTTGTGGAAATTATTCTTTAATTTGACTCCGCACAAAGTGACCTGTGAATGGGGCCAACGTTGATTTTTTTTTCCAGTTTCTACTTGTATGCACTGAAATTTGACATCGTTATAGTAGATGCACGCATTGACGGTATGGGAGGGTTTCAAGACAAAGGGGTGACCTTGTTGCACATCATTTCTTATTTTTGGGCTAAGATCTTCAAGCTTTAGCCAAATTCATGTCACCAAACTCTTCCAAGTCCAATTTATGTAATTAGTCTACAATGTAAATTTCAAAATTCAAAAAGGAACTAATGGTTTTAAGGCAACTTAGAAATTTCACCTCTTTAACTAGAGGATTCTCAGATCTTAACCTTATGAATTTTCTTAGATTTAAAGCAAGTAATATAATAATTACTCTCAAATTTAAAGGAAGTAAGATTGAAATTAATTACTCTCTTGTAAATGTGTAAGGAATTGAAAAAATAATGTGATATGACTCAAAATATGGGAGATTAATTTTGATATTTGGATTCATTGTATATTATTTAATATGGGACATTTTGTTTTGAAAGGGGTATTGGAGGAGACTGCCACAAGGAAAGGCGAGGGGATATGGGTTACCATGTACATTATGGGTTTTTACCATGTGGAGCACTTGAAGGGTTTACCATGCACATAAGGTTCAAGTGAGAAATCCTCATTGTATTGCAAGAAGAAACCACACAATTACCTCCATGTTTGAGTGAGCCACATTGGTAAAGCATGAATTAATAAGAGATTCTAAACTAGGGAAAATATTCCCTTACATTTTGGATATTTAGTATATGAACTAGTTTGGTTCATTGTACATTTATGTGGCTATTGTTAATGCCATGTACCTTATAAATGCTTTTGTGGACCTAAAACACACTCTATTTAGGATTAAACATTTAAGAAACTCGGGCTCACATTTTAGGGCATGTTTTCAAATCTTGAAACTTCCCAAAAACATTTACATGCCATGACGTGTTTCCACATTTCGGCTTGTTCCCAACCCAAAAGTGATTTTTTTGGGGGATATTCCCTGCAACTTGGGCTCTATTAACCCCAAAATTTTCCCAAGAAAGATACATGTGTTAAATTTGGAAATGTTAATCCATAGCCCTGCACATGAATAAAAGGAAATCCTGGATCAGATTTTAGGGACAATTTTCAGAGTGTATCTCCCTAGAAAAGAGTATTTTCATGAAATATTTTTAGGTACACTTACTTCAAAGGAATATTATTACCCATTGAAATATACAATGAGACACGATTATTGTTGTTTTTTTATCCCTCCTCATTGTTGTTTTCATAACCATTTTAAATTTTTGAGGGAAACATTAAGGTGTTGAATAAGAGAAGCATCTATAGGGACAAACGGTACACTTGTGATGTAAATCTAAATATTGTTTGGGAAGCAAAGAGGAAACTAGTTTGAATTTGTTTCATATGGTAGAATTGAGGGTTCATTTCCTAGGATTATGGGTAGTGTTCAAGGCCCTATGTTTGAGGAGTGAACCTATTCCCAAAAGAGGGTGGATTTGTGAAGACCTTTCTAAATACTTAACAAGAAGAAGGGAATTCAAGCTTATATGTTGTAACTAAAACTATTATATGCAGAGATATGGAAATATGTTAATATGGAGTAGGGTGCATGCATTCTTAACATATTTAGGGCATATTATTCCCCTTTTTTCACATTAATTATTACAGTTGCAGGATGTAGATTTAAAGGAAGAATGAAATAAGATTTGGTTGTTGATTTGACAACATTTAATAATGATATATGGAGCCCATTTGATCATGGTAGTAGTTGCACTCTTTGACAATGAAATGATGTTGATTTCAAGGGAATCTAATAGCAATTATGACAATGAGAGGGCATTGCTCCAAGGGATATTTTTTGCCCTATTTCATGTGTAGGATGGTAGCAAATTTATATGAACAATTACACCTTTTATGACATCTATCATGGTTGTTAATTTGACAACAATAGGGCATCATTTTCAAGGAGCAAAGTCCAACTTCCTAATCAATAGCTTAAAGGCTACATGACATATTGGTGAGTAGTAGATTTTGAAGATTTGTGGTGAAACTGTTCCTTTTAAATTTGAATGATGAACAACTTAGATTTGTGGTGAGAACAAGCAATGGTATTTAAGACAAACAAGGTCTAATGTCTCACTTGACAACTCCACTATGAGGGATCTAGCAACATGGATCAATGATAAAGCCATGGAATCCACCTAAATATGCATGCAAATAAGATGATGTTCAATTAACTCGATGGTTGCGGTAGATATATTTAATGAAGGAAATGCTATAGTATTTGGTTGACACACTCGACAAGATTGAAGGAGGTCAACAATGCGAGGATTTGAAGCATAACTCGTTGACTCTTTGCAATATGTTTTTCAAACTTGAAGAGCATATTCCACATATAGTCTATAAAGATTTGAATGAACCTAAGAATCAATACCATTATTTGTAATGAATTCCCTTCAAGAACAACATCCCCTAAATATCATGCTACAAGAGGAAGAACATCTTAATTCAATAATAATTTCTCAATCCAATCCCATTGTAGTCTCTACTTTTGAGATTGATCATTACCTAAAGTTGGAATGTTAAATTGAACCTATTAAACATTATATGGAGGATCTATTTTAGAGCTAGACATAGAAGATCAATCTTGGTCTTCATCTTTTGTCTTTGACCCATAATAATCTAGGTCATGATTTGCAAACGACCATAGGTTTGCCCCATCTAATTGTTTTCCCTGTCTATGAAGGTATACATACCCTACCCCCCTCTGTATTTGAACCTATGACCTCCAAGGAGTATACACATGTTCTTAACCATTACTATATGTATACACATTTATTAAATATTAAATATATGCAATTTATATAAAATATTTATTAAATATTTAAATATACACATTTATTAAATATTTAATATGTGTAATTTATATAAAATACTATTTATATAATATATAACTTATATAATTTACATTATATAAATTATATAAATGATATATTATATAAATATTATTATATATTTATATAATATATAATTTATATAATGTACATTAAATAAATTATATATTATATAAACTATATAATATATAAAATATATACAAACAAAAATACATAATCCCTCACCCACGCGCGCATAACGCCCATTGTTCCAATTCGTAATTCCGACCCCATTGTTCGAATTACCTCACGTCACCATGACTGAGAGYGCATATCATTACTAGAGCGAGAAGAGAATAACCTCACCTCCCCACACCTCATTACTAGAGCGAGAAGAGAATAACCTCACCTCCCCACACCTGAGAGTGCATGCCATTGCTGGAGTGAGAGGAGAATAACCTCACCTCCCYGCGGCTGAGATTGCATGCCATTGCTGGAGAGAGAGGAGAATAACCTCATTGCTGGAGTGAGAGGAGAATAACCTCACCTCCAGGAGTGCATTCCATTGCTGGAGTGACAGAGGAGTGACAGAGAGTGCATTCCATTGCTGGAGGAGGAGCGACAAAGAATAACCTCACCTCTGGGGGCGACTGAGAGTGCATGCCATTGTTGGAGGAGGAGCGACTGAGAGTGCCCTTGCTGGAGTGACAGAGGAGGAGCGACATAGTAGGCACTTGCTGGAGTGACAAAGGAGACCCCACCTTGACTAGGAATGATGCCAAAATCGGTAAGTTCTTAAAATCCTTTAAAACCCCAAATAAGGAATTGAAGGTTCATGAGATGCTCTTTGAATTTAGGGAAGGGTGTGTTGGTTGGAGTTAGGTTCAATGCTCATTTCCATACCTCTGTTATCTAATCACATAGATCTTTCTTCATATGGCCAAATAACTATTATTTTATGAATTCCTTTGAACTTTCTTATGGTTTTTGGACTAGAGATGCATGAACCTATACACAAGGGAGGCCCTTGATCCTAGATCTCACTCACTTTGACCACCCTTTCCCAAACTGGACACCTTTAGTTGATTATTTCTTTCTTTCATGTTCTTTTGAAGATAGAGACATACAATTGGTAAAAAGGCATACATTCAATGTGTAGAATAATGTGGCCAAGTATACACATAACAATGAGAATAATAACGTTTTAAAATTTTATAATTGAGTGCTAGTAGGCCAAGTATGTCTCAACAATGAGAGAAATGAAAATTTTTCGTTAAGTATTGGTAGGAAAAGTATGTGCATAATAATGAGAGTAATAACACTTTAAATGTTTTTCCTTGAGTGCTATCATAAGTACTTAGATATTTCTTCATATGGCCAAATAACTATTATTTTATGAATTCCTTTGAACCTTCTTATGGTTTTTGGACCAGAGATGCATGAACCTATACATGAGGGAGGCCCTTGATCCTAGATCTCACTCACTTTGACCACCCTTTCCCAAACTAGACACCTTGAGTTGATTATTTCTTTCTTTAATGTTCTTTTGAAGATAGAGGCATACAATTGGGAAAAAGGCATACATTCAATGTGTAGAATAATTTGGCCGAGTATACACATAACAATGAGAATAATAACA
Organism: Picea engelmannii; assembly: GCA_009831015.1. NCBI lineage: Eukaryota > Viridiplantae > Streptophyta > Pinopsida > Pinales > Pinaceae > Picea > Picea engelmannii. The sequence goes on along the minus strand of ML781979.1, from coordinate 485,432 downwards.
TTTTAAAATTTTATAATTGAGTGCTAGTAGGCCAAGTATGTCTCAACAATGAGAGCAATAACATTTTGAAAATTTTTCGTTAAGTATTGGTAGGCAAAGTATGTGCATAATAATGAGAGTAATAACACTTTGAATGTTTTTCCTTGAGTGCTAGCATAAGTACTTATATAATGGAATGATCCATGCCACCTATGGTTATGTAATTTTTTTTCCTACAATACTACACCTATGAATATGTAATTTGTCACCCTAACCATATTGATTTACCTACAAAAGTAGTGCATTTGAATACTACTCACAAAAAAAATGTTCAAGAATGAACTCAAGAATTACAGCCAATTTAAAAAATCCTTTAGCATTGGCCAACAACCATTGAATCTACAAATCATTACATATCCCATGAAATAACCTTCAAGGTCATCCTTAACCCATGAGGGTTTCAACCACACAAACATGGCCAATGTAGTGTCAAAAATGAAAAAATCTGGAAGAAACTTGTCTTTTCCAAGATCAAAAGAGAATCCATGAAATAAATTGCCTTGCCATGAGTTGTGTATTTTCAGGGGGGAAACATATGAGTTTAACAATATTAGAGACAATGTTGACTGGAAATGATGAGACCCACCCATAAAATTGACAACAGGTGATACAAGTGGCCCTTTTAGAGAGTCATCACGTTGAATTAACTTAGACATAGTATGCACTAAACTTGCATATGTAATGGATCCCATCATTGATGCTAGAAAACTAGATAGGGGAGTGGGTGGAATCATGAAGCAATAATAGGCTACCATGGCAACTAGGGAAAATCCTTGTTGTTGGTGAGAAATGACTTGTGCTTGATTTCTTCAACAACTCTATTGGTTTATTCTTCTATTACAACACAAAACAATATCCCCATTTTTAGGACAACTACAAAGAAAAGGTGATTTATAAAACACTAGTGTTAACCCACTTGCAAAGAATAACAAGCCCCATGACTTTTGATTTCTACACAATAAAAAATAAAAATGCAAAATTTTGGCATTTTTCGTGCTACAAGTAGGCCTAGAATTTGACATCCCACATGGTTTGAGAATGCTCGTTCAATGGTCTTCCTCATGATTCCTATTCACTACAAACACCATTAGAATTTGTGTAATATCACTCCTAAGTAGTGTCTTGTAGATTGTTGTTTTGGCTCAAAGACAATATTTTTTCCTTATACAAACTCAAAATCCTCTTCATCCTTTCAATCTAGGAATAGATTTATCCTTCTAGGTCCTTAGTATTTTTATTGCTACACCCTTAACCTCCCAATATTTCCATCTTTTTCAATGCCAACTTTTCAAAATCCCTTTCTCCAACAATGTTACGACCTTCAAATCCCCTTCACCAATGACAAACCTACCTCTTTATTACCTCCTCCAATGGTTTTTTTCCTCCAGGGAATCTAATAGAACTCACAAGAATTTGTTGCCAAGATATTTACATCCATAGTTGTTAGTTTTCACTCAACCACATTGCAGAGGGTGGAGCTTTATTTCCTCCTATTCACCAAGCTTATTTTTTTCCCACAACAATACTAATGTGAAGTGTGTAGGGCATGCCTCTTTGCTTTCAAACCCCATAGTCTATACCTTTGCATCCACATTGATAGATGGCTCCACATCAACACTCCACTTCACTTTCCTTTGCACTTAACATGGAGTACAAAGCACAAAGGAAATTCTCTAGGCAAAAAACAATTATGCTCTGCATAGCCCCTTATTTTTTATGTGATTCTTCTATGTGCATCAACCTTCCCCGTAGCCTTTACATCATGTCACCCTTTTTCCTTAGCCTTTTGCTTGTAGATGCAAAGTGAAAAGTGGAAAGATATGAACTCCCCTTCACTAAATTCTTAGCTCCACATGCATACAACTTTATAAGGAAAAATAATAGGATTTTGTCCAAAATTGCAAAGGAGGTTTTGTTGAAGGCCTTAAACCCTGTAAAACTATAGCTTATAACACTAAACTTGAACATAAATAAATAAATAAAAACCATCAAAGAGAACCCTCTTTATTATTGGTCCATTTAGGATCGAACCAAACCTCCCCATTAGGAGTCTTTTGCTCTCTAATGTTCATCCCCTTCTAGTTCTTTCGCCTCTTCAAACAATGGAAGTTGGATGATGCATAATGTAGGAATGGATGGAGTTGCGTGAAAATGTGGGATGTATGTTGCATGCATGTTGTATGGAGGTTATACATGGTGGGGATAATGGTGGAAATGATTGGTGGAATGGGTGAGTGGAGTACTGAAGAACATGAACAAAGTATCTTGATCAGTACTTGATATTTTCAGCACAATATTGATCCTTATGCCTTGTAATTGTTTTTGTCTTTTCCATGAATAGTGTTTTTACAAGCCCATAATTGTTTCCATAATAAAATAATATCACTTTTGATATCTATACATGCTAAGGAATGTTGTGGAGCGAATATAAATAATATTTGGTGTTGTTGATGATGTTCTTGATTATTGTTGCAACAATGAATAACTTGTTTGAAAAATGGAACTTGTTGTTGTTGTTGTTGTAATAGTTTATCATTTCCCTAAAAAACAAAAAAAAACACAATTTAATATTGGAGGTTCAATATTATTACTTCACAGAGTTGTTTATGTCACTTGTTAGTTGTACTATTATGTTCTTGTGGTTTCCTCAAGATGTTTCATCACAACCCTTATGACACTCACTAATTGTTTCTCTCATTTGATGGAGTGTTATAGGACGTACAACCAAACGTGTATTTGTCAGATCTATCTTCATCGAGTGAGGGAAATTCAGGTAGAATAGAGGGAAGTGATACATATAGTAGGTCTAATATATGGAGATCAACTAGAGGTGAGAAGATTAGAAGAAAATTTCACAGACGCATGGAATTTTTTCTTGCTAAAGGGGGGTCATATTCTTATGATGATGAGAGAATAGACGACATCGAGGTGCCCTTGAGGTAAAACCATCTAGTGAAACAATGGGTACCCAAGGATCTTCCTCAAATAATAACTGATTTTTGTGTCAACGAAAGGATATACTGCATTTCGCCTTCGTCATTACATGGTTTGGGGCTATTTTCCATGGATGGCATAAAGGTCTATTACGGTGGAATAACTGAATTGATGGAGTATGTGGGACCCTGTTACATCTACAAATATTGGATATAGATAGTCCAATATACAAAATGTATGAGAAGATATGGTGTGGCTTCAAATTATATACAACTAAAAGACAATGATCAAAATAAAGGAGCATCTATTTATATTGACGGAAGACCAAAAGAAATGGGGAATATTGCAGGGTTTATAAACAATACATGACCCACGACCACAAATAAACAACCCAATTGCGTATTTGAGGGGTGTGAAGGAAACCATGTATTCGTATGTGCAATAAAATCAATAGCTGTATGAGAAGAGTTGATTGATTGATTACAATTTGAATAGAGTAGATAGAAATGTTGTTATTATGAGGGTGGTACATATACTATTTTACCCAACCTGTAAGCAATGACTCTTATATTTTATGATTATCATTTACTGTAATATACTAAATATATCATGTATATATTTTATGATTATCATTTACTAAAATAAGATTGATACATATAGACAATTAAAGTAATACCAATCACCCTTCAGAATTATGCCAATCTTTCTAGGCACCATGTTATTATTCCTTTTCCCTGATCCATTTGGCCAACAAAACCATTTCTTAAATTTTTGTCCCATGCCTATTTATGAACTAACTTTATTTTGCATACATTTGATTTTCTTTAATTTTTTCTAATTCTTATATTGACATTGCTTTGTTGGCAACACCATTGTCCCAAGGTGACAGGGGGAAGGCAGCAACCTTAAATTAGTCCATAGATTATACAGAGGAAGTGATTACTGATGTACACATTTATTCCTCCACCAACCCAGTCCAAACAATAAGGAAGCTTGTGAGAAAATCAAACATCGAACTTGCTTCTTTGATTCAGATTCATCTGCAGACACATGAGATAAAGGAAAGAATTAAAGCCTTGATGGAAAAAAATTCAACGATATGGGGTAAACAAGATCTTTATTTATCCCATTTATTTATTTTGGATTTTAATTTTTATACTCTTTAAAGTCCTTTATAAAAAACTCTTTATTTTTACAGGAGTTTTTGCATGATTTTGATCCCTAGGATGTGCCTATGGAGGCCGGTGTTGGTACCAACGTCGTTGCTACACCGACACAACATCATACCGACACTTCAATCACTCAAGCCGGTACACCCTCCAAGGTCGATGTTGGTACTATACCCGACCCTGACGAGCACATGCGAGAATGTGCACGAGATGATGGGGATGTAGAGCATGGCTTTGCAAATTTTGAAGAATGCTTTCCTAGATCTTCCCGTGTCACTAGCACGATAACACTACCAGTTATATTTTTGGTAAACGATGAGCTCATCCCTATGAAAATAGAAAATCTTCTAGGTATTTAAGATGTGCTTTAATTATTATGTACAATCTAATTGAAATTTACATAAAATGTGCGATTATTTTAAACTAATGATAATATCTTTTTGCAGGAAATGACACATTTTATAAATACATGAATGACTTGACCTTGGAAATATTTGGGCCCACCATAGAAACAAGGTGGAATTCCCAAAGTTCCAAGTTAAAAGATGAACTCACAACAGTTGGTTGGACGGTTTGGTGAGGGCTCCTTCAACAAATCTGGAGTCTCCTCAAAAGCATGTGAGTATTTAAACTATCTGCATGACCAATATAGGGTTCATTTGCAAAAGAACCTTAAGTATGAGCTTCCTCCAATTATTCCTGAGAGGGAGTGGAAGGCCTTATAGGAATATGAAAAGGAGAAGATGCTCCGAAAAGAAGGAAAGACACCACTCGACTTAGGAAGGTATGCGACACTTCTAATAATGAAATTATGATGCTTTATCGTCATTGCAGCATCTAATTATGTATTGGAAACTTTTCAATACAGGCTCCCAGACACATCCAAATCCACCAAGGCCAGAATAAAAAAAACATGGGCAACACAAACTTGCCCGGGTGGTTACTTGAAACTGGCCATCTGAATTGTAAGTATAAAAAAATCAATTGCATCCAAATAATATATTGTTAACATTTTTAATTTAATTGCACATAAGAAGCAAAATTCATGTTCTTATGTAAGCTTGCAGGGATTGGAGTTCAAAGAAGCTCCAACACAGGAAGACTTCAAGCTTTCTTTCAACCTCGACTTTCAAGCCGTGGTAAAATGCAAACAAATCTTGGGGGAAACACAACCTTCTGGCACTCAAACCAACACACAGGTAAAAAAAATCAAAGAAGATTATTTATAATGTAATACTTGTACAATCTATTGATTATTATTTTCGGCCACAAAGTAATGTGTTTTTTTTTTTTTTTTTTTTTAACCAGGCAAGCAACGAANATTTTTTTTTTTTTTTTTTTTTTTTTAACCAGGCAAGCAACGAAGAAACAAGTGTCCCCACTAGTGGGACACAACCTACTGACAATAGAGTGCTACCCAATGAAGGTGGTGTGCAACTCAGTAGTGGAGGTATTTCATGTGCTATAAAAATGTAGTATGGATTACAATTAAAAATATTTAATTGCAAATCGTATATTAATTAGAACCTTTCATGTTTCAACTCTAGAGCATCTAGAGGATGAGGCTAGACAAGAAGAGGAACATATGGCCACATCCAAAACTACTCCGCTTGCCTCCGCTACTCAAGCAGGTAAAGAACATTCTAATGCTCTTTTTATTAATGAAATATTTGTAATAATAATAACAAAAAAGATCGATTGAACATTTCTTTCTTATTGCAGCTGATGATCCATGCCCCCCTTGCAATAGCCTCAACATCATGAGTACACGACCAGGTTGTCAATAAGACATGCAGAGGCTAGAACAAATCAAGGGGAAGAAGGAACTGACGACCTACTTTCTGAATTCACTTTAAACAGAAAGAAATCGAAAAAGAAATGATTGTACTTAGAAACATCATTTACCATATTGTGAAATCATATTTTTGATGATAAAGTTTATTGAGATGAAGTATTTTGTGTCTATGATTAATGGATGAATGAATGTTATATATTAATGAATGATTGCTATATGTTTCTTTATGCACAAAACCACATATGCGTCTTAATGAATTTGTTGTTTTTCTAGTGTCTATACATGAATCTTAATGTGTTGCTTTCAAATATTTTCTAGTAGATATATTGGGCACTGGGGAATTGAGAGTGACGTGAAGGGGGGGAGTGTCCATAAGAGCTTCCACCTTCATGTGGTTGGCCATGTTCAGTAGAGAATAAATTAGGATTTGGATAATCTTGGAGCAAACCTCCCTCGATCCAACAGAGAAACAACAAAGTCAATGTTGACTTCACTGATGCTCCGTTAAATCGAGGGAGGTTTGTTCCAAGATCAGACTACTCCAATAAATTATTTTCAAAACTAAGAGGAGCTCATTCAGGTATTCATGCTCTCAAGTTTTTAATTATTATTTAGTCATAAAAATCTTTGTTAATTTATTTTATTATTTTGTTGATTCTTTAAGTGCTGGTTAAATTATTAAAACAACTACTAGAGGAGATGTATTGGAGCAACATTAAAGAATATCATACGAGGACAATGATCAAATATCCAGGTATTTGAGCTGTTATTTCATTTCTAATTTCTATTTTTTTATGCAAATTATTCCCTGAGGGATTCAAGTCAAGGCAATGAATATCTCAAGCATAAAGTAGGAGAGATTACCACTATAAACATTGGTTCCAAAAACAACCCTAAGTTTAAAGAAATATGATAAATTATTAAACCTTATAATTTAAACCTCAATGATTACTTCTAAATATATTCCTTGTGGACATATAATCATGTCTGACATAATCCCATGTAGCGTTATAGAATTCACATAGAATGTCATCAAGCCCAAATAGATATTTGTCATCATCCATTTCCATCATATTAGATGTAATTCCATCCAAATTTTGTCCTAATTACACATCCTCTTATGCTCAATTTATAGGTTACATGGTATAACATTGAGTCACGTAGGCATGGACATCCTATTCTCTTCACTCATAATTTCTTCTCTCTCTACCCCCCTCTCTATATCCCTCTCTATCCCTCACACTTTGACACTATCTCTCTTTACCCCCTCTCTCTGTCTTCCTCTCTCTCCCTCCCATACTATCATAAATTCTAGTCTCTCTCCCTTTCTACCCTTCTCTCCCTTTCTCTCTCTCCCCCCTATCTCACTCTTGTTCGTTCTCTCCCCTTCTCTCCCAATCACTCTATGTAAAACCCCATATTTTGGCCTCAGGCAGTTAGATTTTTTTTTTCTCACCATAGTAATTCATTGCTTAATAACTATTTGGACCTAGTGATATTTATATAGACATGTGAGAGGTGTACATATAGACCTATTTATGTTTTGCATAATATTATTTTTACAGTTATATGTTTATGATGTTGATTGTTATATGATTTGGTTAAACATGCAAACTTAAATGTTGAATTTCAGTACCTGGATACTAGCTCAAAATTATCTTGTGAATGTATTATAGATGTGAGGCATGTTGTAAATAAACATACATTTCCTAACTTGAATGTCATAGACATCAAGAAGATAGCGTATGCTATAAGTTGTACTTATGATTTAATTTATGATTATAAATATTACTATGATCTGTGGTAAGTGTGGTTTTGACAGGACACACAACTTGCCCATAGTGGTTGTTTGATGATGTGACTCTAAGAACAGTAGTTGCATAGTATGGATTGATGTAGGGTGTTGACCCTAGTTCCATGAGGAGGGGTTGAGGTATTTTCCATCGTTTATCCTCCGAAACCTAGAGTCGTGGGAGGATTGTGTGAAGTCATGATTTCCTAGATGTGTGATGGCGATTGCTAGTTGCCTGCTGGGGAAGCCTGGTCAGGATGTATGACACTTCCTCTTATAGGTTCTATCTGGAGTTAGGTAAATATAGTTGACACTCCAGCTTAGTCCACCAGAGGAAAGGATAGGATGTAAGATGGACGTAGGTTAGGAAGGGAGGATGCTTTGATGCTAGTTGAGAATACTGATTGGGGATTAGATGTGCCACTATTGTTTACTCACTTGGTTACTACCATGTTTAAAACCCTCTTTTGATTTCCTGTTGATATTTTAAGTATGATAATGAGTTATTGATGAATTAGTGTAATTTTGTTTGTTAAGATTGTTAAATGATGCATTATTTGATCTATTGTCCTACATGCCTTGGTGTGATCATATAGGAACTATGCACTAGAGGCAGTGGTTGTTTATCGTTAGTACATGCATGAGATATGTGTCTGCTAGCTACACACGCATACGCTACACATGTATGCTAGTACAATAATTAATGTATTAATTATTTACCTAGATTATTAACTACTTAATTGAATGTTTATTGACTATGTAAATTATATTGCATACAAAAAAATATCTAAAAACATTAAATACCTTCTTTGATTGATGGTTGGTATGATGAATTAAATGAGTATGGTGGGTTTTCATGTACATTTTGGGGAAAATTGTCAAATTGCATTTATTAGCTAGCATGAGAAGAAAGACTTTGCATTTTATTTATTGTTGTTTAATGCAAGTCATTTATATTTTAGTTTTATTTTAATATTTTCCCAAAAATCTAGATAAGGGAGGTTGATGGCTAATAATGAGGGTGGTTGAAGAGACTTGGGGAAGGGTGTATGGAAACTTGATAAATAGGGAGAATAAGTGGTGAGGAGGAGGAGGTTGAGAGGTTGGATAATTCTTGGAAGATATATTTCTTGTGATAGTCCCCTTAGAGCATATGTGCTTTGTTGTTCTTAGAGTCACGGGCACAGATGGCCAAGAAACCAAAATGTTTCTTGGAGCTAGGAAGCTGACTAGGATCCTAGTTGGTTGGGAGGATTCCGTTGTTTCACTATGAGAAATTGGGAAAAGAATGTTTGGAAGCACCCAGGACTACATTACAACTGATGAGCTTCGACAAACTAATGAAGAGGTATTTTTCAGTGGTATTTTGTTATTGATATTTTTTTTTATATACTTTTGTTTTAAGTTTTAAATCTTAGAGTTAACATATTACTTATTTCATCATGTTATTTATATTTATCATTGAGAAAATGTAGAAGAATTGTGTAAATGAAAATCAATGAAATTATGCTAAAACAAAGTTGTTATTGTGTATGTATTCAATGAATTATTAATTGCTTAACATCATGTAGAGGGGTGCTACATTCTCTCTCTCTCCCCCCTCTGCCACTCTTCCCCCCCCTCTACTCCTCTCTCCCTCCCTCCTTCCCTCCCTCTCTCTATACACCCCTTATCTCTCTCTCTCTCTCTCCCCCCCCACCCCCCCTCTCTCTTTACCTTTATCTACCTCCATATATCTCTTTACCTCCTCCATCTCCCTCTCTCTCTCCACCTCCAGCCATTGAACCCTAGACCTAGGGGGGGGGGTAGCTAACACAACAATGAAAATGGAGTGCATAAATATGATAAAATGAGGTGCATGCTAATGGTTTCGTTAAAAATTAAAATGATGACGCTTGTTGGCTCTCTCCCTCCCTCCCCTTATTACACATCTACATCCCTCATCACAAGAAAATATCATAATAATCATAATTAATTCCTACCCTGCAAAAGTTGTATTGTGATTTCACTACATCCACCAAAATGTCATATGTCCCTTTCATTCAATCCATCATTGTATTATCACTATTTCTTTTTCACCCATTCAATATCAATGATGGAGAGAGTGAATGGGAGACAAAGAAATAGTCACAAGACAATTGTGGATTCAATGAAATGGACATATGTCTATTTGGAGGTGTGGAGGTAGTGAAATCATGGTACAACTTTTGGTGAAATCATGGTACAAAGTTATCGATCCAACTCCAAATAACATATTTTGAAGAGGTGCCAATTTTTAAATTTAATTATGGTTTGGTAGTAATTTTTCAACATGAAGTATCTTTGTTTGAGATCAACACTTTAGATCAAGCCTTCCTCTATTATCTTTCCATAGAAAGAAAAATCAATATATTCCATCGTCCTCTTTTTCCTCACCCTCCACCTTCACATCCTCCTTTCAATGGTATGTTGTCACCATCTTCTACTATCCCTAACCCTAAATATAACCCTAACCCTAATCTTGGTACACCTTCATGACCCCCTTGCTGGTGAGGTTTCCACAAATATATTTTCATAATGCTTCCACTTGTTATGCCTTGGAACACCAGTCTATCCCAAAAACTCTATACACTAATGACCAATTGCTAGATTTCTCCAAAACTGCCTAGGTTTTTACAAGCCACATTACATAACCTAATCCCTCTTATTCACTAGAAATAACTCCTCTTCTAAAACCTACTATAACAAAACCTTCCTCACTTCTCATGACCAAAGGTACTTGTTCCAATCTCATTTGCACTTAGAATTGTCATTGAGCAAATGTAGAAGAATTGTGTAAATGAAAATCAATGAAATTATGCTAAAACAAAGTTGTTATTGTGTATGTATTTAATGAATGATTAAATTCTTAACATCCTGTAGAGGGGTGCTACATTCTCCCTCTCACCCCCCTCTACCACTCTATCGCCCCCCTCTACTCCTCTCTCCCTCCTTCCTTCCCTCCCTCCCTCTATACCCCCCTTCTCTCTCTCTCTCTACCTTTATCTACCTCC
>ML781979.1:440854-452436 GCA_009831015.1 Picea engelmannii | reverse complement strand
AGACCCTTCATGGCATTTACAAGTTCTTCAACTCTTAAAAAATACTTGCTAATTGTTTCATCTTCATTCATCTTTAGTTGTTCAAATTTCAATCTGTATGTTTGAAGTTTGGCATCTTTTACTTTCTAATTTCCTTCATAACTGTTAATAAGTTTATTCCACATTGCTTTGGCAGTATCAAGATGCATCACCTTTACAAACTCAGCTTCAGCAAGTCCATTCAAGATAGCATTCATCCCCTTAGCATTAAAACTAAACTCTAACTTATCATCCTTGGAGGCTAGCACATCAGGCTTTGTATATCCAGTCTCTACTACATCCCAAACATCAGCACCTAAGGCCATTAAGTATGTTCTCATTCTAATCTTCCAGAAGGCAAAATTTGTTCCATCAAATAGAGGGGGCTTAGAGGCTGTAGTTCCTTCATGACTTGTCATGTTTAAGCTTACAGATCTACCTTTGAATAAAAGGAACCCGCTCTGATACCAATTGTTGAAATTACTAATACAACTGAGAGGGGGGGGTGAATCAATTGTCTTTGAGCTTAAACAATAATAAGTCTATTAAAAAATTCTTAATCTTTCTTCAAGTGATCATTAACATTATACAACATATGGACAGTAAAAGTAAAAAGCATCAGTCACACATAAGGTATACACAGAGACAGATTTTCACGAGGAAACCCATAAAGGGAGAAAACCTCTTCTTCTTCGAAATGATAGRCAGTCTTTTAAGTTCTGTACATCATCTTTAATTGAGCACCAACTCAATGTGAGGCTGCTACCTCTGTTTTACAAGCTGCAACTTGTTTGAGAGCACCAACTCTCTGGTTTCTCTAGCACCCACTAGAAGGAAGCACCAACTCCCTGGTTTCTCTAGTACCCACTAGAAGGAAGCACCAAATCCCTATATGTTCCAGCACCAACTAGATGGAAGAACCAACTTCCAGTTACACAGGCTCCAACCTGTATAACAGATAACACTTGTTCTCCCTTGCACCACCCTGCCACCCTGGTTTCTCTGGCTGCAACTAGATGGAAGCTACAACTTCCTGTGTTCAAGCTCCCACTTGAACCTATGAGGACAACAATCCTCCCGAGCACTTCCCAACCTCCCTAAAATATGAATGGCTAAATAAACAGTCAACTTTACAGATAAATCAGTTCTTACCAATCTTTCTTTGTTCTATAAATCTGGTCTTCTACACACTGTTCTGCTGCTCTTCTCTTCCTCTGTCTGTTCAGCAGGTATGCTCTACATCAACTCGTTCTCTCATTATGCTCTGCTTTAACTTCTCTTCATCATCTTTTACTCTTCATTGAGTTTCTTCTCATTGTGCATCTTCTCCATCTCACACTGCACATCCTCTTATTTTTCTTTTCTTATAGTTTCATTCTTTTCTCATACAGAACATCCAACCACACGCTGTCTTTCTCTTTTTCTTTTATACACCCTCACAACGGTTCAACTTCCCATCTCCTTCGGCAAAGGAAGACAACTGTCCGAGCAACTGAAACGCCAACCGATTCACAATCATGAATCTGTTTCACTAACAGATTCGTAACTGAGGGGTTAACTTTGAGAGAGAACAGTAACCTTCCGATCATATTCCAATTTATCTGCACCGTTGGATGAACTATATTGACATTGCCTTCAAATCAGGTTTTGGCATTTCGACAATCCTGTGCTGAGTGTCTCTACACTTCATTTCGCAATCCCCGAAGTTCCAATACAGAAATTTTATGCACTAGCTCCTTCCCCAATATGACTATGGTCATAACCAAGCGCCTATGCAAAAAGCGCTTTCGCGATTTCTCATTTCGTGATTTTCAACACTATGCTCCATTGAACCCAAGTCAGCGAACTTTCGATCACTTGCCACATGTCCTGTGATTCGATGGTCCAGATGTGATCTTGATTCAATGGCTACGATTGAATTGCGATTTCGCGATTTCAACATTCTTGTTGCATTGGGTTCTTTGCCTCTCCATGTTGCGATTCGCAAAACTCCGATATGGAGTTAGATCAACAGTCCAGATCTGATCTCTATTCAATGGCTGCGATTAAATCACGATTTTGACATCCTTGATGTCCAGTGTTTTTGTCACTTCAAAGTCTTGATTCACGAAACTCTGACATGGGGTCGGATCAACGGTCCAGATCTGATCTCGATTCAATGGCTGCGATTAAATCACGATTTCGCATATCGCAATTTCGACATCCTTGATGTCCAGTGTTTTTGTCACTTCAAAGTCCCGATTCACGAGACTCCGACATGGGGTCGGATCAATGGTCTAGATCTGATCTCGATTCAATGGCTGCGATTAAATCGCAATTTCGCATATCACGATATCGAGATTCCTGATGTTAAGAAACTTTGACATCTTCAACTCTCGATCCCTGAAACTCCGACATGGACTGGACTCAACGGTCCAGATTAAACCTTGATCTAACGGCTCATATTACATCGCGATTTTGCGTATCTCTATTATGCCCGCTTCTCCTTGTACCTTAAAGGACGTGCGGGTTCTTCTTGATCCAACGATGATCACATCCTGCGCTTAGATCTAACGGCTGAGATCTGTCCTCCTCTTCAACGATCTCTTCTTGTCTACATTCAGATCTGACGACCCTCGTTCTTTCGGGAATTTTAAATGGAATCCAACGATCAGAGATTCTTCTCAAACTTTACGGGTCTTCGATCACTCGATCAATGTTGCATTGCCTTCGATCATTCGACCTTCCTGAACTTATCTTCCGTTTGCCTGTCGATTACAAACTTCCTGTACTCATGCCATCTTCACTGTTGTACTTGCCATCAATGACAAGCATTCACTGTCTGTTAAATATTTTCCAACAGGATCTTGGTGCTGCACCTTCAAGTATGATAGTGACATACTAGATGAATTTGGATAGGAAGGAAAAGAGTACAATCTAGTTGTGTCTTTCAGATTTAGTGTTATTGAATGTCTTTGGAGAAGATACAACCAAGGAGTTAAGGGATAAGTTAGGGACTTTGTATCAGTCTAATTCCCTTGTAAACAAACTTTCTCTTCCAAAAATGGTGTACCTCCTAAGGATGATTGATGGAGACTCCATGATAAAGCATCTAAATTCCTTTACCATTATGGTAAGCTAGTTTTTGTATATCAATATTAAATTTCTGATGAATATAAGTGCATTAGTTTACTATCTTCTTTGCTAGATTCACAGGATAGTCTGGTTATAACTACTGGGAGTAATGTAACCACATTAAAGTTTGACGATGTGGTTGCATCCTTGATATCAAAAGAAATGAGGTGGAAAACCATGGATAGTCAGAACACATATGCCTTATTTGTAAGGGTTCATCCCCAATACAGAAATGAAGATAAAGATAATAAAGTTAAAAATGTATTTTTATTGTTTATAAAGATGGTATAAAAGGTTATAAAATTTGGAACCCAATAACTAAGAAGACTGTTTACAATTCATATGTTGTTTTTAGAATGGTTAAAGATGTTCCTAAACGATAATTCCTACTGATGGACTTTTCAATCACTTCCTAATTGATTTAGTAAGCAACTAAAGGGTTTTTCATTTAGTTATCAATCTTAGGTCGTAATTGAACTTATGAAGTGTTGTGCATTGTATATGCAAGTATAGTGCTGTGATTACCAGTGAGTTGTAGTACTTTCAAATGATTGTCACAAGGAAATATTTCAGGATGCTTTAGCAAGTCACCGAATTATGCTATATCAAATCCACATAGTTGCTGGGGAGTAAATCACACTTGTGGTAAAGTAAATCACACTTCTAGGAAAGTAAATCATGCTTGCAAGAAATTAAATCAGACTTGCAGAAAAGTAAATCACTCTTGTAGGAAAGTAAATCACATTTACAGGAAAGTTAATATGATTTGTTCAAGTATTAAGGCGACCTTGATTAATGTGATAGATGTATTATATTTCATGCACCGAGAAACAACAAACCTTAAGTTACAAGGATCAAACCACACTATGCTTACAAACAAATGGGAGAAATTATCTTAATTTGTAAACCACAAGATTTCCAACTAGAAAGATAGATGCATAATTGCAACAACCAGAGTTGCAACAATGAGAGTTACAACAACGAGAGTTGCAACAACGAGAGTTGCAACAACCATAGTTGCAACCACAAGAGTTGCAACAGTCATAGTTGCAACAAGAACAAATTTTAAATATGAATTGATGGAAGTAAATGAAGATGAATAAAAGATGCCACATCTACACATTAACAACCAAAATACAAGGTTTTTAAATGTTAACACTGGATGGCGGCAACAAAGTTACAATGTTAAGAAAATTCCAGAGCTACAACACAATGTTATAGAGAAATTGCTAGAAATGAATGGAAATGAAGAAAATGAGACTACAACTACACACTCATCAATATGAAAGAAACAATACCCTGTAATGCCAACACTAATCTACAACAATCGATTAGAAGTTTAATAGAGGAATTGTTGGAAATAAATGAAATTATGGAAAAGTTGTTATACTTGTTCACACATGAATCAAGAAACATAATTGTTGCGACACTAATTCTGAGTCACAATAATCCAAAGTTTTAGTAATGGGAAATGTTACAGTTACAACAAGAAGTTAATGAAAAAATTGTTGGAAATAAATTAAAAGATAGAAGAGAAACTAAAACTACTTCTACAAATAGAAGATACAATCAATACTGAGCTAAGGAGGGGGACCTACCTCCTTAGACAAGGCACTGGTCTAAGAATGCATGAGATGCTATATGATTAACATGCCATCAATTGGCCCGCAGGGGTGTAGACCGATTGGCAAGTGCCGTGTAAATGGAAGGAAATATGTAAAAAGAGGTCTCAAGGTCGATTCTCACCCCGATTTACTCGGAGGGTGTGCTTGCAGGCTGTGGGTTTCTTCCTAGGGGTTATAAGGCAACCGACATGATTCGACCCCATGTCACACGAGTACGATACTGCCGTTGTTACCAATTCCCCTAGTTACAAAAAAAATAAAAAAGAAAAAAAATGCCATCAACTGAACAAGAACAAAACAAAATTTTATTAAACTGAAAGATGTAGTTTCAATACAATTCCGTCTTACAAACTCTCTGCTAGTTTTCTTTCCATCCCTCCCCTTAGCGAGAGAGGGCATATTTATAGAAAGTGTCTACTTCTTAAATGAGCTAATAAAATTGATGAAAATCCATGAGAATCAGGTTGTCTCATCTTGTTACAATGACTTTTCCAAAGGAAGGCAAAATCAAGTGTGTGTTGACTAAATTGGCCACGACAAGTGGCGATTGAGTTGATCCTTTCGTTCTGGCACTCAATTTATTTTTTTGTGTTTCCTAAGTGGTTGTTGGTTGACTAGACATTCCCTGGTGATAGCTGTATGGTTGACCGTTGAGCTGCTACATAGTTGCAACAACGGTATGAAGTGGGAGTTGCAACATCATGAGTTACAACATTGGGAGTTACAACAATGACCAGAGTTGCAACAACTGCACTTGAACAGGGACTGTAACTCTCATGTTGGGAAGGTTTCTGCGCAACTTGTTTCTATATAACATTGTTAGCATGAAAAGAAATAATCTCCTGAGGAATGCATATGAATATGTATTGAAAATTGAATATTAGGTGAGTGATAATACCTTAACAAAAAATGTATCATCGTGGATGGAAAGTGTGAATGGGAAAAAGGCGAGTAAAAAGTATTGTATGGGTGCTAAAATATGTCAATTTGAGCACCCATCACCTACCAGGGGAAAAGGAACTAGAGATAATAGAGTTTGAGTTGGAGGATGAAGAATCTGACTCAATAGAAGAAGAACCTCATACTTCAGTTTTGAGGAGATCGGTTCAAGAAATAAGGAAACTAGAATGGTATACTCCACTTGATTTCTAGTTTTTCTTTATATATTACTAATGATAATCCAAAAATTGTTAGGGAGGCAGTGGATTCAAAGCATAGTAAACTATGGAAGAAGGCCATGGTTGAAGAAATGACTAGGATAAGAATGAGGCTTGGGATCTAGTTGAGTTTCCAATTGGAAGAAAACCCATTGGTAGCAAATGGGTGTTAAGAAGAAGTTGAATGAAAAGGGTAAAGTCGATAAGTAAAAATCTTGCTTAGTAGAAAAGGGATATTCCAAGGCAGAGGGAATTGATTTTAGTGAATTTTTTTCTCATGTTGCTAAATTAATTTCTATTAGATTTCTTTTGTATGTTGTTGCTTCTTTTGATATTGAAGTAGAGAAAATGGATGTGAAGATAGAATTCCTACATGGGGATCTTAAAGAAGAAATCTACATGAAATAACTAGAAGGTTTTGTAGTGAAGGGAAAGAAAGAGCTAGCTTGTAAGTTGAAAAAGTCCTTGTATGGATCAAAACAATCTCCAAGAATGCGGTATCAAAAGTTTGACACTTATATATTGGACTTGGTTTCTTAATAAGCAAATATAATCACTATGTGTATTCCAAGCTAGTTGGTGATCATTTTATTTTAGTGGTCTTGTATGTTGATGATATGTTGATGATTGGAAACAAGAAGGAAATCATCAAGGGTGTCAAAACTCAGTTGTCTTATGAATTTGATATGAAATATCTCGATGCTACAAATTTTATTTTAGGCATGGGGATTTAAAGAGATCGAGCAAACAAGAAAATATGGTTGAATTAGAGGAAATATGTTGATACCATATTGTTGCGGTTTAATATGCATGAATGTAAATCGGTCAAGGTCCTTATTCATATAGGTGCAAATTTGTTTGTAGATTAGTGTCCCAAGACATAGGAAGAGGAATATGACTTGTCCCATGTGCCATATGCTATTGTTGTTGGTAGCATGATGTATGAAATGGTCTATACCAAACCGGACATTGCCCATGGAGTGGTAGTTTTGAGAAGGTATATGTCAAAACTAGGGAAGGATCATTGGACAATGGTCAAGAGGGTTTTCATGTATTTGTGTGACACTACAGATAATGTAATTTTCTACCAAGGAAGACATGGACTAGAAAAAATGTTAGATGTACATGAATTTGTTGATGCAAATTGGGTTGGATATATAGATCTCAAAAGATATACACATGGTTATGTGTTTAACCTATTTGGAGGAGAAATCAGTTGGATGAGAAAGAGACAGATTGTAGTTGCACTCTCAACTACATAAGTTGAATACATGGCAACCACTCATGCAAGTAAGGAAGACATATGATTACAAATATTGTGTTCGAGTATTGGGTTTGTATATCAATATTTAAGGTTATATTGTGATAGACAAAGTGAAATATTTTTGGCAAAGAACCCTACTTATCATTCTAAAATGAAGCATATTGATGTTCAATACCATTTGTGAGAGATGGTCGAAGACACAAAGGTGTTTCTAGTGAAGGTTGACACTTTGAAGAATTTTGCATACTCATTAAAGAAATTTGTTAGTACTGAGATGTTCTCTTGAAGTAGAGAAGCAATGGGCATCGTTTCCTTGAATTGTTGATATTATAAAACTCGACCCCCCTATTTTCAAAGAAAACAACAAGTGGTAGAATGTTGGGAATTTGTTATATCTTTTGTTGTTTTTGGTCCTCTTTTTGGTATGTTTTGTGTTTGTCAGCCATTGGTTTTTTGGCCCATTGTAATCTAATCATGGTTAAGGGAATAGGGTTGTAATCTAATCCAGGTTAACAAATTAGGGTTTTGGATTATGTAGAATACTTGAAGAGAGAGGTGTGGCTCTAAAGTTGGTTGGTTTTCTCGGTTAAGGGTTTATAGGGTAATTTTTTGTGTATTGTGTGTGCCATTTCTGTTCTTTCTATTTTTCTTAAGAACATGTATGCATTATTTCACTTCAAAAGTTTAAAAATTACAAATAGAGTAAGTGGTTGATCTTGAGTTAATTTCTTATAATAAAAGGAGACAAACTGTTGTAAAGAAAACACAAAAATGAAAAAGATTGATTTAGATACTACAATTTTGTGAACTACTAAAGAACATGTCATTGATACCAAAAGGGACAAGCTAACTAATCTATTGTCTACTGAGTTGGCTATTTTTCATGCAAGCATCAACAAAGCCAGATCAAAGGTAGAAAACATTCAAAGTTTGGAGAAAAATATATCCCTATTAGAAAATCAGGTAAAATATTGTAAAACATCACAAGGACTAGTGACAAACTATTTAGAAGAGGATAAAACAAACATTCAAATTAAGATAGATTTCTTCTCAATTTCAAATTGCAAGAGATAAATATGCAACTATCTATCTTGTATAAAGAAAATCTGATTTGGAAAGAGCAACAAGGAAAAGTTCAAAACCAATTAAATTTCATTAAGCATATACATAAAAGTAGAGGCAATGAGGAGCATTGTATCAAAATGTTAAATAAATATGAGTTATATGAAATGGATCAAGACACAAGCTATTGGGGTAGAATAGACAATGAATCACGTAAGCACATTTAAGATGAGTGTCTAGACTACATCAAAATTTGGGATTTCATAGAGGACACCACTACATAGTGCAAATTACCATCATTGGGTCCTCATGAAAACTCCCATTGAGATGAGAAAATCTCGAATAAATTTGAAAATGAAGTCCA
Organism: Picea engelmannii; assembly: GCA_009831015.1. Taxonomy (NCBI): domain Eukaryota; kingdom Viridiplantae; phylum Streptophyta; class Pinopsida; order Pinales; family Pinaceae; genus Picea; species Picea engelmannii. The sequence continues at coordinate 443,832 of ML781979.1, read as the reverse complement.
ATAGCATGAGCAAGGTATGAAAGGCATAACAACCATTGAAAAAGGCTATCTTCAAAAATATCTTACAAATGATGTCAGAAAATACACTTAGTTGAAGTGTTCATTTCCAAAGATAGAAAAGTATATCAAAGGGTTCAATAGGGAACTTCCAATTTTGAAATCACCAAAAATACAACATATTTTTTCTCACACTAATTTATGTAATGAAATTTTTATTAAATGGGAAAAATATGATCAAGAAGTAATTAGGGACTTAACCCCAAGTTCACCAAAGGGTTAAGTCAAAAGGCAGTTGACATAACCAATTTTGTTATTTGTATAAATGTAGAGGCACGGTTGATGAAAGATTGTATTAGAATTACTTCTCTTACCATCATTAATTTAGAAGTCATTCTTTGGTCAAGGACATTTTTTTATAAAGGAGATCTATTGTGCAAGTCAAAATTGTGGGTTACTCTGATGTTTGATTGTTTGCATAGATGTCTAGTAAGACCTTCCTATTATTTTCTCAAGTAATCTTGATGCAATATTGAAGTTCTTGCAAGTTATTTCCTTGAGCAATATTTATTGCAGGTTTATGTTTAGTTTTAATTCTTTTATTTTGGAAAGTTTAGTATACGGTTTCTGAGGTTTCTATAGGATTATTTTTGAAGAATTAAAGAATTAGTTGGTTGTATTTCTATTTTCTTCTTTCAGTAAAATTTTCTTTTCGTGTTAGTTATATTTTCCTTTTCCTGAAAGCTTCAACGTTAAAACAAACTTTTCTGTAGAATTAGTTCCTGGGATAAAATGAGTTACAATCAAATTTCCATTGATATTATGAGAGTTGACTCTCAAAACAAATTTCTATATCTCTTTCAATAACTAATAGTTTAACTTTTTCTCACTTGTCAATGTATAACAAAATCTAAAAACAATAGAAAATATAAAAGAAAATTCAACCTTGGATTAAAGCTCATTAAAAGCCTACCGGGCCATTAATCCAGAGGATTATTCCACTTCAAACAAGCAAGAGTCTAATTGGGCCTCTTCCTTGGGTTTAATCCCTATTGTTAAGTACTAGGAATCCACCCCATCAATAGATTGTCAATTAGGATCAAGATCTCACAATCTTGGTTAAGGAAAAGGGGGCCCAAAAATAAGAAGGTGCCATAAACAACTAAGATTACCCATGTGAAAGTAGATTGACAACCCACAAAGATTTGCATCATTCAAGACCATCAAAGTTTTGAAAATTTAGATTCATTTTGAATGATGGATATTTTCCCTGACAAGACATATCAATGCCCAAGAATTATCCCATAAAAATAGATTAATGGTCCACAATCTCTCACAAGATATCAAGAAAGTAGGGTCTGAAAAACCAGAAAGTGTCACAAATGGATGAGCTAGCACTTGCTCCTCCAAATTGACAACTCAAGTTTCCCCCACATAAGGAGGATCAATGGTTGAATATCCTCCAATGAAATTAGATTAATGGTCCATATTCTTTTCATGAGATGCCTAGAGGAAATAAAAGCAAAGGTCCCAAGGACTGGAAAATAGCTCATATTTCCCCCATCGAATTAGATTAATAGCTAGAAATCCATTGGTAGGAGGTGCATCTTCTATGAAAAACATTGTGGTGCTGACAAGGGAAATCAATGATGAAGATTCACCCACCAATCCAAATCGATAGCTCACATTAAATTGAAGGTTACCTCTGGGGAATCTAGATCTTCGCAAGTAGTGACAAGTTGCCACATGCCCCCTTCCAAAGATTCATAAAGGGATTTAGTGAGGATTTCACCAAGGCCTTTCCTTAGGAGATAAGGGGCCCCATGTGTCTCAATCCCAATGGTCAAGCAATTAGGGTTGTTATTTCAATGTAGCGATTTCAAAATGGTTGTCTATTATTTTACAGAAAAAAGGGGGCCTCGATGAAAATAAAAATGCTCAAGCCAACCCACCAACATTCAAAGGTATTGCCATTCCATTAAATCAACCAATAATTTCACATATACAAACAATTAGGGGAAAAAATTAATAGAGGTAGCTACTATATCTCAATTAGGGTAAAAATAACATTCATGTTCAACCATTAACCACTTTTAGTAGGCATTAGGGACAAAGGACCACCAAAATAACACTCAAAGTAAGTGATCTTAGAGCCAAAAGGGACAAAACTGGATATGTAACTGTTTTTGGGTCACCTCCCAGTATGGATTCTTTGACTTCGACACCATGAATTAAATGATTGACATGATAACCCAACTACTTCATAAAGATATGGGATTTAGCTAAAGAACTGTTTTAGGAAGGCATAGTCAATAAAAGAGGAAGTTACAACAATAAAAAGGGGGAAGAGAGATCATTAGGAGTTTTGCACCATTGTGCTATCGAAATTTTGAGTAGTTAGTTTCTTAGAGAGATCTGGAACATTGGTGCCATCGTTTCTCAAGTCTTATTCTCCTTCTCTCTGTAAACACTATTTGAGTAGAAAAACTTGTAAAGGGATTCAATCAACCCTAGGTCTAAGAATTTATAGTCCCCGTGCCTAGTTTCCTAGTTGTATTACAAAATGGCTGCTCCAATACTGGAATTTTATTGTTCCAATCCATGGAAACAAAGTTACCAATTTAACGAGAACTCTCCAGAGTTCTTTTTCAGAGTGGATATTTTTACCCTTAAATCAAAAAGTGGTGCTACCGGTAGCACCCTTTTTTTTACGGTGGTTAAAATCAAACTCATCGCATTGACAACTGATGTCATTGTGGATAAAGACTTTAAAATTTACCCTCAAATAAAAAGGCGATGCTACCAATAACAATTTATTTTTATTTTTATCTGGAGTTAAAATTATAACTTAATTGAAACCGCGCCCTTGACAATTGACACTATCGTCAATAAACAACTCAAAATAGGCTCCTAAATCATTGCTTATATATATATATATATATATATATATATATATATATATATATATATATATATATATA
>ML781979.1:342824-429549 GCA_009831015.1 Picea engelmannii | reverse complement strand
ATTTTAATTTGAGTTTTGAATGTATTTTTAAGAAAATGTATTTTTTTTTTATTTAAAAAAAATGGAAGATTTTCTACTTTTTATTTATTTATTTTTTAATGTAAATTAAGTAAAAAGTTAGTAAATAAAATTTGAAGTGATCATTTAGTGTCCAATTTTGGGGTTCTTTTTTGCATAGGGACTTATTTTCAAGGCCACAATTTCAATTAGGTCGTAATGAACCATAATTTTAACATTTAGAAAAAAAACCTTTTGCTTTAGTTAGTGTCACTTTATTATTTAGGTGTTGATTTTAAGGTTTCGCTGAGCAACTATTTGAGTTTTAAGGTCATGCTTGAAAAATGTTGTAATTTTAACCCACGTTTTGATTCGGGGGTTGTTTTTCATGTTTTTTTATGCAAAAATACGGGTTTTAAGGGCTAGAGTTCTCGTTCTGAGATCACAATTCTCATTAAGACGGTAACTATGTTTGGAATTGTTATTGTATCAAATGAAATGGTGAGTTTGTTTTTAATATTAGGACCAAGGCATTTTGGCACTAATGAAATTAATGAAACTCATACAAGTTATCCTTGTTTTCCCTTTGCATTTTCTATCTTACATGGTGTTGAATGAATTTAGTGGATCTATGCTTGCCTTATCCATTTGGTTTTATATCTAATGAATGTTACAGACGTAGTGTTCATCCTCCTCCTCAACTCATATTCATTCCTTTGTCATTTATCTTTTGAGGATGGAGCTATGATTAAGGTACCCCTTTGAGGTGACCTAGATGAGCCTATCCTTGGCAAAGATCAATCATTCTCCTTAGTCTTCTTCTAATAACATACATCGCCTTTTTGAGCTTTGTTTGTTGTAAGTTGTGGAGGATGCCATGATGCATCACCCAACCTCCTCAACAAAACTAGTCAGAAATTCAAATAACAAATCTGAAGGAAGTAAAAAGGGTACCCACCTTTGGCCTAATATCCAACTAGAATTCCTAGAGTGGTATCGGGAGATGCACTTGCACATCATGGCTTAGCATTCCCCCCCTTTGTGAGAGAGCCCAGGGGACAACCTAGGGGACAAAAATAGTCACTTATTTTTTAGTTTTAATTTTTATGGACTCCAATTCTTTTCAATATAATTTATTAATGTTACAAATGTGACACAACTACCTAGAATATAAATGCACCCCACTGCTCTCAGTGAAAAATTGATAAAAAAAAAAAACATGCACATATGCTTACATACATACTCTTCCCTATAATTTATGTTCAAAGATTTAAATCCAAACAAGAAAGATGAAGATGACATAACAACCAAAACCATCTACCAATCTACATGTTGATACAAGAGCTAAGCCTCTTCTCACTCTCACACCAGTATTGAAAACCCTCATCTAGTCTTAACCACTAATATGATAATTTCTTTCTCTAATGACACCCTTTACTATCCGACTACTCATTGTTACAAGAATCCTTCTACTAAAAACCTACAAACAAGTATGACTTATTTGATCTATTGCTTAAATGAAAATCTCTTCAATATTCTAATCTACTCTTATTCCAGGATTGTTTTGGCATAAACATTTCCCTTCAAATATAACAACAAACAAGTATGACTTATTTTATCCATTTGGCATAAACATTTCTCTCCAAATATAACAACAAACAAGTATGACTTATTTTATCCATTGCTTAAATCAAAATCTCTTCAATATTCTAATCTACTCTTATTCGAGTGTTACTTTGGCATAAACATTTCCCTCCAAATATAACAATATTTCCCCTTAGTTTATCTAGTCTTAATACATAATCAGGCAAAAAAAAATGAAAAATCTAAAAGTAAACCAATCCGATTCACATCAAGACCTTCCGATTCACATCAAGACCTTAATCTATATAGCATGGTCATATAACTAGTCTTAGTTATCTTGATAAACAAATTATCTTGCTAACGAGGTGAGACATTGTTATTTTTATCACATATTAGATTAGATTACCATTATGTATGAGGCTCTCCTAAAATCTTGGGCACATTCCAACATAATGGGTGATATAAATGACTCCATGAAGACTATCCTTTTTAAGAAATAAAATAATGATTTTCTTATAAGGATATTTTTTTTCCATGAAGTTAACAGTTCATTGATTGATTTTTTAATGATTTGTATTAATTTAAAATTTGACCCAAACTTTATATTATACATGAAGTGAATAGATGAAATTGTTTCCATAGTCCTCTCACTAAAATGTAGATATATGTTTATGTTTCTTAAATTGTTTGAAGTTTTTCATAATTATAATTATTTTCACATAATTTATTATCATATCAAATTAATTAAATTAATGTATTTAGTTTTTATATAATTAGAAGATAAGAAATTTGGTGAACTAATTTAAACGATTGAATATTTTGAGTTTTATGCACAAAGTTTTGGGGTCATTTTTTCAAGTTGGTATCTTTGTTGCATGTCTCACTAGATGTCCCTACCAAGTTGGTGTCATAATCAACAATAACAAGTCTACATGAATACCATTTACGAAATGTAGAAAAATGCCCCAGAATTATTTGTAAGGTTTTCCTTATATAAAAGAAAAAAATGTGATGACTTTTTTTAATAATATTCTCTCACACTCACTCTAGTGCTAACTTCTACTTCATACAATCTATTGTTAAGTCAAATCAAATCAATATACTTATATTTAACATAATTAGAAAATAAGAATCATGAAAAGCTCGTGAGAATATTATCTCTTACTGTACTAGCATCACAGATTCCAATTCATGCCTTGTGAGGTCTATTCAACTTGTGGTTGTAATGATTATCTATGTGATAACCATAATAATTACAAGTTTGAATACTTACCATTACATATCATATCCTTTGATTGAGATTTTGTTTCACAATCAATCCACATAAATATTCTTGTTCTCTTGATGTTGGCTACAAATAAACATAGATTCCAAGCATTGTATTGGTATATGTTATTTATACAATTAGTTGTTTCATGTTTCTTTTACTTCCTCAGGAATACAATTTAATAAGTGAATTACCTACTAGTTGTTTTATGTTTCTTTTATTTTTAAGGAATAAAATTTAATAAGTGAATTATCTATTAGTGTAAAAACAAACAATGTGAATGACAATTCATTGGGTTGGTGAAAGTGGGTAGTTAATATAGTCCACATTGTTCAAGTCTACCAAAGTGATATGTTTGTACTTATAACATATATAAAGAGTTGGATATGGTTTCTTTATATTGCTTAAGATTTATGGAGATAAACTTTCTATACAATTTTGAAATGTTCAACTTTTTGAGAGGATACTCCACCCATCGTCATGTCCAAATAAAGCTAAAATAATTATATCAACTTTTTTTTTCCAACTTTATTTAGACCCGAAGATGAGGAGAGTATCCACTCCAAACCTTGAACGTTTCAAAATTTAATACACACTTTATCTCCAAAAAACTCAAACAACATTATAACTAACTATAAAAACTTATACACTCATATGATTTCTTTCTCTTATAAAAAAATAATACATCTCAAAAGCCCATTAAATCCTCTTTAACCCCTTCTAACCATAAAAAATAAATTTTTTCTCATAAAACTCATAAACACATTTTTTAAGATAAATATCAATTCTATCCAATATGAATAGAATATAAAATTTTGGTGAGAAAACTATTTCTTGTGATTGATTTACATGATATTTAAGTAAGAAGAATGATTATTGTAATTAAAAAAAAATAGACCTTCTTACACAATCAAAATTGAGCATTGAGGAAAACCTCCAAATAAACCTAAAATGATTTTCACTTTCCTCCTTTTTTAAACCTGTTCTTATCCTTCTTAACAAATTTTGAGTCTTTATGGCCTTTGTTAAGTCTCCATTAAATTCTAGCAAACCCTACTCCTATTATTTGTCGTTTATTTTAATTTATTTTAATTTATTTTAATCTAATTTCTAAATTCAACTATTTGTGAGATTTTATGATGAGAGATCAATTAGACTCACTTTCCATATTGTGAAATATAATTCATTTTGAAATTTTGAAAATTTTATCTACATTAAACACGTAATTTCTAAATTAACTTCACTAAACCACTTCATTCTTTAAAATTCTCCTCTTTTAATTATATTACATATGGTATGTATTATTATAATATTGTAAGTATTTTTTCTTGTAAGTTAAGAAAATATATTAAATCTTGCTAAAGAGTAGAAGTTACAGATGTTGAAATATCCTGAGAGACTGTGACAACATCACTTGGTGGGAAACCAATGTTGCTACATGATCGTGGAGTTTCCAATTATCCATGCAAATTTAAAAAACTGTAAAGAGAAAAAACTGTGCTAATCCTAGAGCTAGGATGCCACGCAGGGCTGGAACCCTATAAACTAATCTGTCTGGAAACATAAAAAACTCAAGAAACTCGAGAAAGTTGGGATCATCCAGAGATGAGGTTGGGCCTCTGTTATTTTTGTTGGTCCTGTGCAGTATCCTTACCTAGAGTCCCTATGTCCGGGATGGTATGTCGAAGATTCTGAAGAAGAGACTCCATAAGCTCCTCACGATGAACCCGACTGTCATCCTCGTTCAACAACTCCTTAATGGTGCACTTGATGTCCATGATTGACCTCTTGATGAAATCTAGAGAATTCTTCAAATTCTCCATCCCATCGCACCGGGAACAAGCAATTGGGGGCAGAGGGAGTGGTGGAGCATCAGAGGATGAAGAGAGGGAGGCGAGAGAGGGGAGAGGAGAGGAGGAAGAAGAGAGAGGGGCGGTCAGGCTAGGGGGAGTGGAGGCTGGAGAGGGGCAGGGTGGAGGCTGGTGGAAGGGTGGCGGCTCTCAGCTGAGCTTAGGAGAAAATCCGAGGGAATTTCCAATGCTATTGAACCACTCGACTCTGTAATCAAACATAGAGGACAAAGGAGGTAGTTCTGAAGTGGTGGCACGGTCAGGAGGATGTTCCAGAGAGGAGGCACAAACATGGTCAGGGAGGAGTTCCAGAGTGGAGGCGTAGACAGGAGCCTGAGGCGAGCTCTAAAGAGCTTGCCTGCCACGACCCCTCGAGCCTCGATCTCTCACTGCTTACTAGGCCACCCATTCTTTGACTTACCTCGTTGGCGAGGCATCAAGACTATGATCAGGAGAGGAGGGGAGGTAGAGAACTAAAGAAGGAGCTGGGGGAGGAACTCGAAGCGGAGGAAAATGCTCGAACCAGAGCCAAAGAGAAATGTAGATTGTTGGGTGATTTCGAGGAGCGGGACGGAGATAGCACGAATGAGCCATGAGTTTCCCTGTCACTGGCCAAAAACCATTGATCCAGGGAAAATGATGAGACTGTTTTGGCAGCCAACCCATCGCATTTACCACCCCTGCGAGCTGGAACTCCATTACATTAAACTGTTATGTGTACAAATGAATGCGAAAGTACGTCGATAAAAAATTTAAATGCATGGATTAAATGTCTGGGGTGAGTGTGGCTACGATGGCGTGGTGTGGCGTGGGTTATGGCCAGGTGTTTGCTCAACTATCCATATACTCGTCGATCCCGATGACACCCCATCCGTGAATAATATTGTAAGTATTATTATAATAGTAGAAGACATAATTGGGTAAGTATTACATATGGTAAGTATTATTATAATAGTAGAAGGCATAATTGTTAACCATGTTCAAAATTATTTTATCCATTACATAATTCAAAATCTTTTCAACATTTTAGGTTAATTTAATATTATCTAAGTATTAATTTAACATAATAATTTTACTTCCAAATTAAACACCATTTTCCAGTTTACTTTGTTAATTTAGATAGTATTTTCCTCTTTAATTATAATAAATGACAAAAAAATCATAAATAATATAAATATATTTTTAAAATTTTATAATAATAATAATAATACTAATTATCATAAATAATATAAATATATTTTTAAAAATTTATAATAATAATAATACTAATTTATTTTTAAGGTTTATATATATATATATAACCCATTTTATGTCATATCATAATTTCATACTAATGTCACTTTTGAAATTATAGCTTTTCTTTCTTTTGAAAACAATTTTTTCATAATTTTAAATTATATATTTTATTATTTTTTTAAAAATTAATTTAATATTATATTCATTATTAGCAAAATAAACTAAAATCATGACGAATAAGACCTTCGACCTCCTAATATATGGAATGATATTATTTTAAAATCCTTTATGTGAGGCTAAAAGAGTATATCTCCTAAAATCTTACATTTTACATGGTGGGAGAATTGTTATTTTCATATATTATATTATATTCCCTTCTATGGGGGCGAAACGAGGACTATAGTATCTCTTAAAAACCCGGAAACCTTTTAATATAATGGCTGAAGTGTATCTTAAATCTTGGATATCTTTTTTTTTTTTGTTTGTTTGTTAATGTGGTTGAATCTGTTGGCATTGGGATTAACTTGTGGTTTGAGAAACCGTGACTTAGGGGTATTTAATCCGTCAAAATCACTCGGGAATTGCATCCGGCCTGAGCCACACCAACCCTTAACATGGTTGGATTTTTTGTCCCCGTAGGTTTCAAATCGGTGACTTTTCAACACAAAGTGGCTTAACAACACACTCCGTCACCGACTGTTCTACACCTCGGGGACAAATCTTAAACACCTTTTAATATAATGGTTAAAAGTATTTATTTTGATACTTTTAATATAGTGGTTGAAGATATTTATTTTGATATGGATATAAATGAATTTTAGTTATAATTTGGTGTAATATAAAAATTAAAATAATATTCTCTAATTATTTATTAGAAATGATAATGTGCATCTAGATATTTATGGAATCCAAGTAAGCTTTATGTATATGTTTTTTTATCCACATATATAGCATTATTTTCCATCACTTTTTTTTCCACGAGAAAATTCCTCTTTATATTTAGAAGGATATAAAAATTTACAAAACAACGATTATTGACAAAACAAGGACCTTTGATGGAGCACAAATTGCTGCTCACATAATGACATAACATCCAGACTAAGTCAATCTGACCAGAGTTGCTGCCGGAATCAATAATTTTCTGTTACAAAAAGAAGATCAGATAATCTAGTGTCTTTCACTTCAGATTTTGAGCATTGTTGGGGGGCCCTCATTGCCATCCTCCCATTGGGAGAAAGTTACGAAACCGAGGGGCCAGAATAATGCCTGTTTTGATAGATAGTCCACAATAACATTGTCTTCTCTGTAGATGTGAGAGGCAGAGAGGCTCTTGAAAAGTCTAGTGGCTTCAATTGTTCTCTCTTTCCAGCATTCCAGTGCTGCTGATCGGAGGTCAACCTTGTCATTAATCCAATCGATAATGACTTTTGAGTCTCCCAGAAGTAGCAACACTTTGATGTTCAGCCTTTGAGCCAGGATAAGGGATGCCCATGCCCCCATAAGTTCGGCCTTGGTGTTGGTGCCTTGTCCGCCGTTGAGAGTCCATCTGTAGGAAGTGTGGGAGTTTATGAGGATGTGACCCCCCACCCCACAAAGAGTTCCATCTAGTTGTGCTGCTTCGTGAAACCAAGCGATGGCTTTGTCATAAGGAAGAGTTGTAGTAGATCTGCGGTTTGGCTGAGCGGTGGTGGGAGAGATAGGATGGTCGACTGCTGTAAGAATGAAATTTGTCACCAAGTGAATCGAGGGGAGCTTATCATCAAATATGGCGGCATTTCTCGCCAACCAGACGTTCCAACAAAAGGTGGCTGGCAACGTGGGGTAGATCTGGTGTCTAGAGCACTAAGAGCTAAAGCAAGAATACGTCGAGGGACCTAGCCACTGTTCTAAAATTTTTAGAGTAGATGTGACTTGATGCGAAACTTATCGGGTGAAATTGTAGCTCACGAAGAGGTGATGAGAAGTTTCACTGTCCTTCTTGCACAAAATGCAGCGATTGGGGCCTGACCAGCCGCGGCTTTGGAGGATATCCCAGACAAGGATTTTTTTCTCCGTCAAAAGCCAGGTGAATAATTTAAGTTTCAAAGGGAAATTCCACATCCACAACCGTGTGTGCCAAGACAAATCGCGGGTGTTCTAGATCGCTTCTGCCAACACTATGTAGATGTTTTTAACTGATATAAATCCAGATTTATCTCCTCCCGTCCAGATGAGGGTGTTTGATCGCTCCTGTAGACGGATGCCAGCTTTAATGAGATTTTGTGTGTAGTTGTTCCATTCAACTGTGAGCTCTCTGTCTAGTTCCAGTGTGGAGCTAGTAACCCAAGATTCTCCAAGAAAGCTGCAAATGTGTGGGGATTTTATATGAAACAGGTAATGGAAACCTAAACTATGCAGGGGATCCTGCAGTCTAGATGATAGCAAGGCCTTTTTTCCCATGCCGAGGATAGCATCCCTGCCAATTTCTATAGCATATCCAGAGCTAGGAAACCACGCAATCCAATGTAGGAGGATCGAGAGCGACTTTATAAGGTGCTTCCACGTTTGTGAGCCCCCCCGTGGAGAAGTTGTAGCTGATCTGAGCCAGGAGTGGATTGGTTGGTGGGAGATATATTTATCTTTTATAAGTTTGTTCCAAATGCCTGGTGCCATCAGAATTCGCCAAAGCGTATTCGCCGAGAGAGCATGGTAGAAGAGGTACAAGTTCCTCAGGCCCCAGCCTCCTAGTGCTTTTGGCTTTGAGAGGATCTCCCACCCACAGAGATGGAGGCCTCTGTTTTGCTTGCTGCCCATCCAGAGGAAGGAAAAAATCAACTGGCGGAGCTTCTTTATCACAGATTGAGGGATGTGTGCCAGATCCATCCAATAAACCAGAAGGCTTTCCAGAACTGCCTTGATTAATATGTATATGCCACCCATAGTTAAACATCTATTACACCAGTATAGGATTCTGTGATCGAACTTTTCAGTTAACCATCTCCAGTCCTTTGCTTTGTAGCTTGAGGGTTTGATATAGTATCCAGGGTAACTGAATCCATCTGCCAGATCTCAATAATCAATGCCGAAAAGAGTCTTTAGCTCTGACAGAAAAACGTCCCTCGTGCCTGTGGCCAAGAAGGTTGACTTCTGATAATTGATTTTTAGACCTGAAACAGAGCAGAAAGTGTTAAGCACATTAAAAATTTCTGTCCATTCAAACATGGAGGTCGAAGTCATAATAATCACGTCATCTACGAAGAGTAGATGAAAAATCTGAGTCAGTTTAGAAGCTCTGATTCCCATGAGTTTACCAGCTGATTGACTTCTCTTTAACAAGATACTGAGACATTCTAAGACCAGAATGAAAAAGAGGGGTGAGAGGGGACATCCCTGACGAAGCCCTCTTTCGCTGTGGAAGACTTTGGAAGCCTCACCATTGATTAACACCGCCAGGGTGGCTGTGGTTATGCAGCCCATCATCCAATTTGTAGTGACAACCCCAAATCCACATTGAAGAAGGATGAGATGTAAGAAATTCCAGTTTATACAGTCAAAGGCCTTTTTGAGGTCCAGTTTTAGGAGGATGGCTGGTAGGTTTTTTGTCTTAATGCTGTGTAAACACTCCTGTGCTGTACCTATTGCATCTAGGATTTGTCTTCCCTTGATAAAACCAAGCTGCTCCTCTGCCAGTGCCCGAGAGAGAATAGGGCGGATTCTTTTTGCAATGATCTTAGTTATAATCTTGTAACTGAGATTACAAAGTGAGATCGGTCGGTAGTCCAAGAACTGTCGGGGGTGATTTTGTTTTGGAATCAGGACGATAAAAGTATTGTTTATTTGCTTGTTGACCATCCCTCTGTTCCTCGAATCCTCGATAGCCTCCAACAGATCTTGTCCCATTAAATCGAAATAGTGGAGGTAGAGTTCCACTGTCCATCCATCGGGACCGAGACTTTTTTCTTTTGTAAAGCCTTTTAATACCTCGAGGATTTCTTCTTTTGTGCAAGGGGCGTCCAGTGCTCTCGCCTCCTCATCTGTGACTATCTGTGGGAAAAGTTGGGCAGTTTCAATCTGATCCTGTAGATTGATGTGCAGATCTTCTTGGTAAAAGGACTTGAAGTGATTGTGTGCCGCTTGCTTAATGTCTTCAGTCCTGTGTAAAATGCTCCCATCCTCTTCCTCTAAATCCCAAATGAGTTTTTTATTGCTGTGTTGGCTGGCATAGCGATGGAAAAAGAAGGTGTTGCTGTCTCCACTAGAGAGCCAAAGCGCTCTGCTTTTCAGCCGCCATCTATCCTCTTCTTCCCGAAGAATGAGCGACCGGTCAGCCTCTAATAGATGTAATTTAGCTGCGAGGTCAGTCTGCTGGTCGGTCTGAGTCTTGTGCCTGAGTAGAAAAGATATTTTTTGTTCAAGTCTGTTCAGTTTAGTTGTGTCTTGGGATTTTTTCCTCTTGAGCCAACTGATTGAATTTTCCTTCAGGTAGTTGAGTTTCCTCACCAAATTACCCTGTGCATCCCTAGGTAGCATGTGGGACGAGTTGGACCAGACTGATCTAACAATCAGATCAAAGGCGGGCTCCAGCAGCCAGGACGGGTTGAATTTGAATGGATAACTTGTTCCCAGTTTCCCTTTTCCAATCTGTAGGTAGATGGGAACATGATCGGAAAGGTAAGGTAGATCAATCCAGACCCGAGTCATGCGAGTTGGTGTAAGCAACTCTTCTGAAATCAAGAAACGGTCGAGGCGTTTTTCTATACCGGAGGAGCCTGATCTCCCATTATGCTAAGTAGGCAAAAGTTCTGCCGGTTCCAGATCCACTAGAGTATTTTTTGTGAAGAGCGAATTGAAGAAAGTCACTAGTGGGTCCATCTTTTCCCTATCTCCCCAAATCTCCTTGGAGCTAAGCATCAGATTCAGATCTCCAACTATGATAAGGTATTTTATGGCCAGGAGGCCAAGGTAGTCTAGCTTCTCCCAAAAAATTCTGCAGTCTAGGCAAGGGCCATAAGTGTTGAGCAGGGTCAGGGAGGTGTTAAGTTCCAAATAGGTACTGGCTAATAGAATCCCACCAGGACTAAGCACTGAAGTAAAATCAAAGAAATTTGGATCCTAGGCCACCAGGAGTCCGCCTGAGTTTCCAATAGAGCTAGCCGCACATACCATCCAGTCAGGTCAGAGAGAGAATAGAAAATCCCTAGCAACTTCAACATCCACCAACATTTCTTGTAGATGGAAGAATATATTTCATAACCCACCACCAACTTTGAGCTTATCCGTGACTCTCTAGATAAATTTAGTGAGCTTCATCTTATCCACATATAACTAATCCGATTTTGTGGGCTAGCATGGAAACCCACTTAATTGTGAGTACCATTTCTTAAAGTTGAGCATGGACTTACATTTATCAAAAAGAATAATGGTTTAGGTTTTTGTGTAAATCTGATGTGAAAATATAGAATTTGAAAATAAGTTTAATAATTTATTTTAATTATAAATGTAATATTTTATTTTAGTGAGGGGTGGTAGGTAAGTGGGGGATCTTCAAGGTTTTTGTGTAAATCTGAAGTGAAAATATAGAATTTCAAAATAAGTTTAATAATTTATTTAAATTATAAATGTAATATTTTATTTTAGTTAGGGGTGGTAGGTAAGTGGGGGATCTTCATTGGTTTCAAAAAAAAATTTGAATTGTCTTATGTCTAGGCAAGTCTAGGCCATGGGAAGGTTATTTAAGAGTTATGCACAAGTCTATTTATTGTTTTAGAGATTAAGGTGAATTGGGAAGGTTATTTAACAATAGTGTTTTAGGGATTAAGGTTAGTGGTGGATGCACAAATTTAATCATTAATAGTGGTGGGAGATTCTAGCACAACCATTAAGTTGATGCACATGAAAGTCCTTTTAGCTAATTATAAACTTGCCTCTATCTTGGTTTGAGATTAAAATGAGGTCACAAGAATATAAACAACCTTTTTTTATCAGGTGCTAAGGGGTTTTAATAGCTAAACTAACTCGTTAGCCAACAAGCCAAAAAATTAAAAAATAGGGGATCTTTGAGTTAATGGCCAATTAATCATCCAAACAATACCATAATCACCCCCTTGAAATTAATGACAAGTGCTACAAATTTATTATTCCACATGTCTTTCATGCACCTATCCCTCCTTCAAGGAAAAACAATAAACTTGGCATGACCCAAGGCTCCCTTGCACCTGTTTGAGTGATCCAGATTTATGAGCGGAACGAAATGAAACACAGATCTATAACATTAACATAGAGATATAATGAGCAATAACATAGATACAATGAAACTTGACTTCCATTCAATAAAAAAATCTACTGAAAATTGTAAAATGTAGAATGAAAACAATCTTACTCTAATGGTGGTAGCTAATCTTTGAGAAGAGATGTAGCGGCTACACACATTCATCTGAGAAAATTACAATGAGGCCTCCAAGAATTTTTAGCATCAAGAAGTAATAAAAAAACCCTAGACATCCAAAAACCTAACCCTAGGAGATGAAGCGCCAAAAGTCATGTGGACCCCGATGGGGTAAGTTGGTACATCAACTTCCCGGGGTCGTAACTTTTGCATACAATCTTCGTTTTAGGTGCACGATAGCCCATTGAAAAGGTCTACCCGAGGACTACACATGTTGCCACCACACTCTAAATTTGTGTATAGTGTGACTGTGGTGAGCCCAAAAAACGATGTTTAGGGCCTCAAAATGACCCCAAAAGTTTAAGATCCGAAAATCTAGAAAAAAAACTACAAAGATGAAAATTGTATGTGAGCCAATTGGATTAGGTGGGTGGACACCGATATCCACCTGGATCAATCCTATCCCCTTAGGAATAAATGGTCTCCATTGCGTTGAGTTCCCCCATCAAATGAATAATTTTTTGCTAAATATGGCCCCGGGTGAGCCACTTGCCTTGGTGCAGGAGGTTCCTCGCTTTGACATAACGATAAAGAAGAAGCTTCTGTTGGCGAGTTCCCTTGACCTTTGTGTCCATGATTTTATCAGTGGATGTTTATTCCATGCAGTCATGGTTGAGATATGTCGGTGTCAACTGTTCTGTTATCTCTGAGGTGTCCAATAATGGTGGAAAGTATGGCCAGAGGAGGTCCACATTAAACATCGGGTGCAAGCCAAGGAAGGGGGGAGTGTTGAGCTCAAAAGCATTGTCACCCACAACCTTGGTGATGGTGTAAGGTCCATAGTGGAGTGGACTAAGATTTCTATGGGGTCTTATAAGACGTTCTTTCTGCAAGTGCAACCAAAATTTATCTCCCACCTAAAACTTGTGTGACACTCGGTGTTGATCATGGCGTTGCTTGTACTTGGCATTGAACTTCTGCAAAATATCCTGAACCTGTTGGCAAATGTGTTGGATGCTTTCAATGAAATGGGTGGCTTTATCGGCTTCAGTTTGAGCATGGGACGATTCACTACAAGAAAAATACCCTCTAGTGGAGGTTTTGGTGGAAGCCCCTATAAAAATAGTCCAAAAATCCATTTATAGCGGAGGACACTAGTGGAGGAGAGCATGCGAAGGTTTTAGCAGATGTTTTTTTATGGTTCTTTTATATATACATAACACACCGATGTGTTTTCTATTAAGGACGCATCAGTGCTATGAAAAATGACGCATCGTGGTAGGGTTATTTAAAAAAAAAATATATACTTTGGTGTGCTACTTAAATACGGACAGACTGGTACTCTCAATAATGACACACCGTGGTAGGGTTATTTTTTTAAAGAATATACTTCGGTGCGCTACATAAATACAAATGACCTGATGCACATCGTTTCTCTAAAAAATGGCACACCGTGGTAGGGTTATTTAAAAAAAAAATATACTCTGGTGCGATACTTAAATACTGACGCACCAATGCGTCTAATAATCGAGTGCACCGTAACAGGGTTAAATTATTATTTTTTTTATCGGTTGTAAAATCAATTTTTACCCTTTTTAGTGTTGTAGATCTCTCAAGCACTGGTGCAAACTTGGCCTCTCTGAAGTGTCATGTCGTCAGTGCTTCCCTTGCTTTCCTTCCTTATGTTTGTTGCTAAGTGCATGGATTTCAAATTTTTCCAAACGGTGGGGAAATTTGGTT
This sequence comes from Picea engelmannii, assembly GCA_009831015.1. NCBI lineage: Eukaryota > Viridiplantae > Streptophyta > Pinopsida > Pinales > Pinaceae > Picea > Picea engelmannii. Next base: position 415,511 of record ML781979.1, on the reverse strand, counting down.
TTTTGGACTACGTGGCAACCATGCCTCCCTGACAAGCAAATGTCCAGGTAATGTCTTTATTTCTTTATAACTTACACTTTTAGCGGATTAAAATTCAAAATTCAGTTAAATTTCCACTGTTTTTTTTTTGCACGGTGTGTTCGAGTTGTTCGACTCACACCGCGAACGGTGCACCCTGAAAATTAACAGGGAGCACCGAAACACCATGCCTAATGTTTTTTTTTGGCGGTGTGTTTGTAAACTCTACACACCGGTGCGTTGGGTAAATTTTAATGCATCGATGTGTAATTTTACCGATGCATCGCCTAAAATAATATAGTTGATTTTTCGCGGTGCATCGAAATAACGTTAACGCATCGGGGCATTATGTTAAATGACACACCACATAAAAGAAGATATATTATTTTATGCGGTGCGTTGGTAAACTTACGCACCGATGCCTTAATGATTACCCAACGCAATTGCCGTAAAAAATTAAAGCCTAAATGCCAAAGTACTGTAATTATCATTTTTTAATAAATTATTGGTGCAGTGCTTCTTCTTTCCTGTAATGCACCGATGCATGTCAGGAAAGACTACACATCGCAATAATATTTTTTTTTTAAATGGTTTTACGGTGCTTTAGGATTTTAAGTTTTTATTATTTTAGGTGGTGCATCGGTTAACCTTAACGCATCAATGCGGTAAGGTTATATAACACATCACATAAAATAATATAACAAATTTTATACAATGCGTTATGTTACATGTGTACACCGTAGATAGTGCTCACAAGTAATATATGCACCATGGGTAATGCTTGACTATTTTTTGGGCGCACCGATGATGAAATTTACTTATTTTTTGAAGAAATTTATTTTTCCATATTTATAAATAAATTTCTCATTTACTAATTTTTATTTTTTTTTATTTTTTATGTATGAGGTTGATGTATTTTATATGTTAATCATGCAGAGACGTCAATGAACAGAGCAACAACATGAGTAGGAGTAGAGGGTTGACCTGTACAATATTTTACGAGATTGGGAGGCTAGGGAGAGGGAGAGGGATTTATACCCTTGCCCTATTACTGCAATGACCCAAGTCCTCTTGAGGAATGTAGGCGCCCTTAAGTAATATGAGGAGGCTACATCCCTGAAGGGGCACTTCGGGTTCTTGGTGCAACCGAACCGTCGATGGGATGTCCATCGATAAGATTTCTGTGTTGGTCATGATCAGTGGTACCAACCCACTAAGGATGATATATACTTTATCACTGGGCTATCCAAGAGAGGGGAGTATTTTCCCCAGTTCCCTGATGTCCCAGTTGGTGTTGCAACAAAGAGTCAGTTCATGTACTCTGAGAGATATATTGCAATTGATGTACTTTATCCAGCTGATTTTTAGGTGTCTGGTGGACAACTACGAATCACTTCTTTCAGTGCAAAGGAGGTCAGGTGCCTCTCATTATTAGTGATGACCATTGCACACTTTACCAGTGATGGACAATGCATTAGTTGCGCTCTTTTGTATTATGTTGATTCTTTGGTACAGAGGCCACAATGTATTAGATTGTCTGCCATTTTTTTGCAGTAGTTTTGTATAGCTCTAGATAGATGTCGTGCTATGATATATGGGAGGGAGAACTTCCCTTTTGCTTCAGAGTTGTTTTGTTTATTTTTTGAGAGGTTTCCATAGATGAAGCCAACTTTTGTCCGTCAGCCTTCTAGGTCGATGACTTAGGTGCAGATGCACACGTGGGGTGAGATGATGCCCAAGATGGGCCAACCAGAGTTTCCGGCCATGATTTCCACTAACGCATTGGGCTACTAGCTAGTGGGGTCGATTGCATGTTTGTGTGGGGTTGGATTAACTAGGATGTATTTACATCCTCTTCACACCAGATGCTAGAGGTAATATTAGTGTTTTGTTTAAATTAATCTAGTTTCATTTTATTGTCTTACTTAATTAGAATAAAATTAATTCTAACACGATCTTTAACTTGTTTTATTAAATTGTTTAATGAAACTGTCTAATTATTGTTGTGTACTATATATTTTGCAGATATTGGCACAATCATTGGGGACATGCCTCATCCCCCACCATATGCGGACGAGGAGATGCCTGAGGTCACGACAGGTCAGGGTCCTTAGGTGCAGGTACCTGATGGCATGCATTGTAGGTCGGATACTATATTTAGTTTGGAGTTGGGCGACCGACTCTGTGCACTTTTGGTTGAGGTGGGAGTCCTCACTGTGTTGATGCGAGACATCAAGGCAGATCCTATTCTCTTAGAGTTTTGGAGGGAGATGTCACGCGATATGATGCCCCTTACGCATCATATCATTGAAGCTACCAGGATACTGGCAGCGAGGAGGGATGCCGATGATACACACTCTTCCTCCAGTACCTTTTCATCCAGTACCCCATCGACTCATGAGGGTGGATGTGATCCTTCTCCACGTCCTACTCCTCCTTCACCTCACCCAGATGAGCAAACACCACCTATTCCTCCACTACGTGATCTTCCACTTCCTCCTGACCATCCATCATCTTCTACTACAGATCAGGCCTCCACTACTGTTGTAGATATGATTATCACATCGGCTGGACCAGATATGTTATAATAGTTATTTGACTTGTTCATGATATATATATATATATATATATATGGTGCAATTTTTCTGTTCATGTTGATGTGCTTAATTTATATGTTGATGCTGATGTGTATATTGTTAGGTCATGTTAGATATGTTTGTTAAATGTTCTTGATAGATGTGCATGTTATAACAATGTTCATTAGATGTGCAATTTCCCTATTGATCATGATTATGTACTTAATTAATTTATATGTTGATGTTGATGTGTACATTGTTAGGTCATGTTAGATATATTTTTTAAATGTGCTTGATAGATGTGTATGTGAAATGATGCTTGTTAGATGTGTGAGATGATGATGTTAGATAATGCTTGTGTTTTGTTAGATGTAATCACAATGATGATGCCCTGTTAGATTATTATATTTGTGTGCTAGTTAATTAATGACATTTATATATGCTAGAGATATATATAATTAGATGATGTTAGCGAATTTAAATGTGTATTTTAGATGATATTTATGTTTGTTAGATGGTTATCATCATGATGCTTATTTTTTTTACATGATCTTTCAAAATCTTCACAATCTAACAATTTTATTTCGAAATCTTCACATTAATGTCATTGTAAGCTTAGTTATTAATTTTTAAGTTGGTATCACATTAATATGTTCTTTAAAAACATGTTAGAAATTTAAGTTTTAAATTATAAACCACATTTTTATATAATTTTACTTTTAAATCTACAAAATACACAAACATAAACTCATTTTTTGAATGATCATGTTAACATATCATAAAAAAATGTTGTGCATTATTAAACATGCATATCAACCATATTATTACTTCTAATATCAACATTGATTATTAGGATAAATAAGAAACTATGTAAATTAAAATATTACCGTTCAATATCTAAACATGTTTCCAACTATAAAATTATATGTTGTTGCATATACATAAAATTAAAAAAATTAATTAAATAACTCATGCAATGTTTAAAATATTCATAACTCAAATGCTCAAGCAAGGAGATATAATGCAAATCTTAAAATTTCCCTAAGAGATTTAAGGATCAAATTCATATCACTAACAAAAGTGCTCTATACAAGTGCTTTAGTGTGTCCAAGGGTAAGAGGGTTGTTAATAAATCGATAAATGCCACTTTCTAAACACATCATAATTCTAACACCATTGTGACAATGAAACAATGTTTTGGAAAGCTCTCTTTGAGGTCTCAATGCTTCAATAACATGTTGGTAAAGGGTCAAAATTCTAACATCTTGAGGCCTTTTTGAAAAAAAAAACAATTTCTCAAATGTGTATTTTCACAATTACTGGTAATATTAAATTCTTAAATACTTCAAACTTGACATATTTCTCCTACACCGAAAATACTTTTCTATCATTTCAGTTAAATGTTAGCATTTCCATTAATTGTTCCAAGATGTTTGAGAGTGGTTTCAACATCATAAAACTTTATATGGAGAAAGTATAATTTCATATCCCATTAAAAGTTCAACTAGTTTGACATTTTTCAGTATTTCACAATTGGAAATACTTAGTTTTAAGTGTAAAAACCTTTGCGAATCTTACCAATTATAAAAAATGCCAACTATAAAATGTTTGGCGAAATTTTTCTGAGAACACGTTGTTATGACTTTATCATGAAAATAATTATTAAAATTTTATATTAAACATGTAACGACATATAAATATATTCAAATAACAATATAAAATTCTATTTCAATCAATTGTTCCATGCAATCACAAATAATTTGAAAGACATTTACACATTACACATGAAACTGACTGCTAACCAACTAAAATTGTTCAAGGATTTGTTATAATTAACTTTCCATTTCCTCCGTCACAAGATGAATAAAAAACAATATAATTAATGAAATACAGATAACAAAAAGATACAACAACAATATAAATGATGAAATAAAACATGTACATATCACTCTTCATTGTCATCACCCTGATTGTTTTCCTCGCTTGCCATGATAAAATTTTTGTTCTAAAAAATATGTTTTGATCTAGGGTTGTGTCTTAATACGAACCACCCATCCCTATCCAACACGTCTGGGTAAAAAAAAACTTGGTTGTAGTGTTTTAGCTTCATTCCAGATCTTTCCAGAGTTGATACATATCAACCCACTATCACAATCTTCCTTTACATTATTCCAATCAAAGGTGTCCCACCACTTGCACCTAAAAATAACACATTGGAAAGAAGAGAAGTCTACTCGAATGTTCTCTTGTATTTTTCCAACATAACCTAACTTCCACTGTATTAGGTTTTGATCGCGGTGGCTAACATGACTAGATTGGTTGAACTCGATTTCCACTCCATAGTATTGCGTCACGTGTCCATCATCAACATCCTCTGTGCGAAAATGATGTCCATATGCCCACATAGATGGGAACAAATGCATCTATAAAAAGTGAAAAAATCGCAGTGTCATGTGTCTAATAACCTGACCAATAAAATATAAAATATAGATGTTACAATTCAAAGGTGCATTATGAAGTTAAAAATGTACACAAAGAGATTATTACCGAGTTGGTGCACCCAATCCCTATGTTTAGTACATCCTCTTCAGCACGCGGGTAACGACCGAATGTACTGTATTTCTCTCTAACTTGGTCAGCAACCCAACTGTTGGGGCATATCATTGGCATATTTTCTTTTAATGATTAGGATAATGCATGTTTTTACCATTCAGCCGTCTGAATTCTTTCCTGTCACTGTCCCATTTCCTCCTCTTCTGTTCGTACAATGCGACCCATGACTGTGTTGCCTTTGAATTGTAAAGAATGAATTTATTGATGGCATCAATGTCTAAGTTTTCTGATGTATATATTCATTAAATCAAACCGACATATAGTATGTATGAGATCAAAATATACATTATGAAGTTCAATGTGAATAGTTACTGTGTAGAAATTTGACAGACAATAAGTCACTTACTCTTTATTCGAGAAGGGGTGATAATTATGTGGCAAATTTGAGAATGCCGGTACAATAGTAGAGAAGGAACCTTCCCCAAGAAAATAGAGTGAGGTTTGAAAACACTAATAATCAAAATAGACAAAGGGTTCTTAGGAAACCAGTTCCAAATGCAGCTGTTCTGGATGAGATATATGATGAAAAAATCACTGAGCAAGAAAATAATTATTTACCGAAGGAAAATTTCAAAACTCTACAGAGATATGGATGCAAAATGTCCATGTATATATTTGAAGAAGGTGAAAATGACCCTGACTCACAAGAGAATGTTTCCCAAACAGGAGCGCTTGTAAATAAATAAAAAAATAAAGATGATTCTGAAAAGGAAAAAGAAAAAAATAAAGAAAAAGATAAAGAAAAGGTATATGAGAAAGAGACCAATCAAAATGTGATGAATAATATTGGAAACAAAAAGCAACATATGGTATCAAACCCCCCAGATGAAATATAATGTTGTAGAGGATTTGAGTAAGTTGAGGATAACTCTTCCTTTCACGGAAGTTGTGAAGATCCCTCAATAGAGGGAAAATATTTTGAGATTGTTGTATGACGCATTTGGAATAATGGAGGTTATTGTTATAAGTCCAAGAAAAAACCAAAACACATCAACCAACAAGTTGAGAGGTAAAGTCCCACCTTTTTATATTTCAATTGAGAATCATGATGTTGCACTTCACAATTGTTTAGTTGACATTAGCACGACAAATAATATTATTCCATTGGTGGTCATGGAGGCGTTGGGTGTGAGCTGCACCAAATATTATGAAACAAGAGAAAACGTTTATGCAATTGATTCCATACAGGTGCCGATTTATGGGGAAATCAAAGATTTTTATGCTTGGATCACTCCTGCTCCTCATATTATTACAATTTTCAATATTGTTGTGGTAGATCTTCCTCCTGCATATGGAGTTGTCATAGGAAGATATTTGTCATATATGATCGGAGGCTACATAATGAATGATGGAAGCTACATGATGCTACCAGATAAAGACATAGCAATGATCAAGGTTCCTCGTGAACCTAGGAGGTTGATTTCCTTAAAAAAGAAGGATAATGATCTACTGGAAGATTATATAGATGTTGGGATTGGAAACTGTTCTATCTTTGACATCGAGCATGTTGAAGACATCGATAATCAAGACAATCATTTTAAGGGATACTGGAGGATGTCATTTGATGGAGATTTCTCAAGTTCTGGGAGTGGAGTTGGAATTGTCATTATAAGCCCATAAAAGATTGTGCATCCACATGCTATAAGACTTGAATTTGCATGCAGCAATAAAGAGGCAAAATATGAGGCTTTGATTCAAGGAATGAATCTCGCACAACAAATGAAGACAAGACATTTGATTGTGACTGGAAACTCCGAGTTGGTAATAAATCAAGTTACCCAAAGATATAAGATTAAAAAATAAAGACTCGAATTATATTTCAAAAGAGTTAATGAATTTATGGAATCTTTTATCTCTTTTAACATTTCTTTCATCCAAAGGGACAAAAATAAGAAGGCAAATTCATTAGATTTGGCAGCTTCACTGTTGAACCCAAATGATGTTCAGAGAAAAACATATTTTCAAGTAAAAAGAATATTCTGACCTTTTGTACCTGACAATAAGGAGTATTTACAAGTATTTGAGAATGATGAAGAACTAGAAATTTTTTGGTGAATGATGATGAAGATGGGGATAATGACATAGTTGCTATTCCGAAGAATTGTATTCAGTGAGAGTCCATTTCTACAAGAGATGATCATGCTAGGAATCTCTTGGAAGAATTATCGTTCTGAAAAGTCCAAGAAACAAGAAATATTAATATTGGAACTGATAGTTCCCAAAAATATGTCTATTTGGGAGTTGATTGCACAGTTGATGAAGTAGAGAAATATGTTGCACTTTTTAAAGAACATATTGATGCTTTTACATGGAGTTATGATGATTTGAAGGCATATGATAAAACAATATTCCAACACATTATTCCTTTGAGGGAAGGAGCAAAACTTGTTTATGAGGTACAAGATCCTAGAAGGAATCATTGATGAGGTACAAGATCCTAAATTAATTTTCAATTCAATGTTTATGACAAGGAAACAATTTGATGAACAGGTGGAGATATTAAAGGGATTATTAGCTGAGAAATTTAATGGCATAATTGAATATGGTGAAGAAGAGATAGATAATTGAATTATCGATTATTCTATGAAAAATCAAGATATTGAGGAGGCAATCTAAGACATTTCTCATGACTTAAGAGATTTAGAAGGTGAATTGTTTAATATCAAAATTAAGCATGAAATAAATGTTGTTCTAATGAGGAATTACATTGAATATTGGTTTAAGAGGGAAATCGATAAATTAACTAAAGAGGGCTAAGAAACGATGGTTGAGACGGTTCCTGTAACCGTCAACGAGGAAAATAAAAGGAAAAAAGGAAGCAAGTGAAAGGAGAGAGATACCATCATAGTAAGTTTATGCTATCACATTTTTCTTTCTTTATTAGTTTTTCATCAATTTACTCTGCTTCTTTGAATATAAAGGTTTAATCGAAATCTGATAAATTCTTCCTGTCTTCCTTCCAGGTCTTGCTACTTTTCTTTCGCCCACCGTCTTCTCTCCACAATTTGATTCTTGTTTATATTTAATTTTATGGTCTGTGGGAGCCCCAATCCTAGTTTTCTGGAAAAACACATATTAATTTCAAAACTTTGTAATAGACTTTAATATTTTTTTCAGAAATCCGAAGATAACTTAATCGAGATTAATTTTGACGATGTTTTATAACTTTGAGTTTTGAGTATAAAATATTTGAGATTGATCTATCATTATCTTCCTTTGATCTCCACATGTGTCTACTCTATTAAAGTTCTCTTATGTGTACACATCATCTTCTTTTATTTTTATGTGTGATCATAAATCTTTAGTTTAGCTAGGATGGATGTGAGGATTTTTTTCTTATGTTTTCAAATGTGTGATGTATGAGGTTTTTGGTCATCTCTTAGGAATTCTATTTAAAATAAACATTTTCATTTCTACAACTTTTATCTTTCTTTGAACATAACAATGGACTTTCTCAATTTCCTATATAATTTTGGAAATCTAGAATTAAAAGATTATCATAAAACAAAGAGGAGTACCACCTCTATAAAAAAGAAGGAGGATTTTTGTCCTCGTGAGGTTTCCGTTTTGGTTTTGACGGATTCACGCGTCAACATTTTTGGCGACCACACTTGGGACCAACTGAAAATTTGAAATCTGGTTTAGCATTCTTTTTGAAAATACATGACTTTGCCTTAGGCTGATCAACCCCAGTTAGAAATTTGATTGAATAATCAATAAAGTGTTTTGCATCAGCTATATAATTTGGTAATAACGACAACCAAGACCAGGGAAGAATTGGAAATATCTTGGCAGACATTGGTCCAAGGAGAAGAAAGGGAAATCCTCCGAAGATAGAGGAGAGAGGAAAGACAAGACCGAAGAAACGAGAGACAAGCTTGAAGAGCACAAGAACAAAGCCGAAATTGAAGCTAGACAAATAAAATGGACCTATTACCAGAAGAAAAAGAAAGCAACTTAATAATATAGGAAGCAAAAAACATATTCCTGAATTACCTCCTGACATGGCAGGAAGAAATGAAGAAAGGCATGAAGAATCTCAAGAATAACCATGAATATAACATCATGAAGAAAGACAAGGAGGTTGAAGAGGTGGTGGAAGAAATCAAGAAGGGTGAAGATTTGGAAACCGAATAAGAATAAGAGATCCCCCCCTCGATCTTCAGGGTGAGCAACATGAACTCCCTATTCTCCCTAAGGATACTCTGAAAGAATTTTTCGGAGACAGAACAATTGATGCCAAAATACACCTTAATTTGTTCCTAGATGTTTGTGATTTTCATTGTGTTGAACATGATGATGTGATGGTAAGATTTTTTCTTCAAACCTTATTGGGCCGAGCTTATGAATGGTACATGACATTACCCACTAGATCAATTGGTTCATTCAATGATCTTGAAGCCATGTTTCTGACTATGTTCTCTCCCCCAGTCGCATATCATACTCTTCTCACTAATTTCACTCATATTGGTTTGAAGAAGAATGAGATAATACAAGATTTCAATCTCAGATTCAATAAAACTCTGAGTAAGATACTTGGTTGTTATAAAAATGCCATGCCTCCAGATGTGAAGTTTTCTATTAGAACATCCCAAATGGATACCCTGGAGGAAGCAATGACTAAAGCCATGGAGATGGAAGAAATAATTATTGAAACGAGTGTTGACCCCGATATCATCCTGGGAAATGTACAGAGGAAACTGAGAAGCCTGAGTATCAATGATCAAGGAGCCTCTAGTTCGAGAAAGAATGAAGAGAAAAAATCACGGCCAATTCAAAATCAAGCCACTAGAGGAGGGTTTTTTAAGGGAACCATACCAGGTGTGAAGGTAGACATTGTTGTGACATACTAAACTAAGAAAAGGATAGATATTGCACAAATGAATAAAACCATCAGACAAATGCAAAATAAAAAATAAAATAACCAGATTGAGAAGGGGTGATAATTATGTATAAAATCTGAGAATTCCAGTCCAAGAGCAGAGAAGTAACCTTCCCCAAGAAAATATAGTGAGGTTTGAAAACACTCATAATCAACAAAGACAAAGGGTTCCCATGAAACCAGTTCCAAATGTTGTTGTTATTGATGAGATATATGATGAACAAATAACTGAGCAAGAAAATGATTATTTACTAGAGGGAAATTTCGAAACTGTATAGATGGACAGATGTGATACGCCCATGTATATATTTGAAGAAGGACACAATGATCTTGACTTGCAATAAAATGTTTCCCAAACACGAGAGTTTGTAAATAAATCCAAAGATAAAGATGATTATGAAAAGGAAAAATAAAAAAAAATAAAGAAAAAAGATAAAAAAAAAAGGTGAATGAGAAAGAGACCAATCAAAATTTAATGAATAACATCGTAAACAAAAAGCAACATTTGGTACCAAACCCCCCTAGATGAAATATAATGTTGTAGAGGATTTGAGTAAGTTGAGGATAACTCTTTCCTTTAGGGAAGTTGTGAAGATCCCTCAACAAAGGGAAAATATTTCGAGATTGTTGGATGACCCAACTAGAAGAAAGGAGGTCGTTGTTATAATTCCAAGGAAAAACTAAAACACATGAGCCATCAAGTTGAGAGGTAAAGTCCCACCTTTTTATATTTCAATTGAGAATCATGATGTTTCACTTCACAATTGTTTAGTTAACACTGACACGACAAGTAATATTATGCCATTGGCGGTCATGGAGGCGGTGGGTATGAGTTGCACCAAATATTATGAAACAAGTGAAATCATTTATGCAACTGATACCACACAGGTGCCAACTTATGGGGAAATCAAATATTTTTATGCTTGGATCACTACTGCTCCTCATATTATTACAATTTTCAATATTGTTGTGGTTGATCTTCCTCTTGCATATGGAGCTGTCCTAGGAAGAGATTGGTAATCTATGATCAGAGGCTTCATAATGAATGATGGAAGCTGCATGATGGTTCCATATAAAGACAAAGCAATGATCAAGGTTCATCGATAACCCAAGAGGTCGTTTTCCTTCAAAAAGAAGGATAATGAACTAATGGAAGATTATATAGATGTTGGGATTTGAAACTATGCTATCTTAGACATCGAGAAAGTTGAAGACATCGAGAATCAAGACAATCATTTTAAGGGATACTGGAGGATGTAATTTGATTGATATTTCTCAAGTTCTGGGAATGGAGTTGGAATTTTCCTTATAATCCTAGAAAATATTGTGCATCCACATGCTATTAGACTTGAATTTGCATGCGCCAATAATGAGGCATAATATGAGGCTTTGATTGAAGGAATGATTCTCGCACAAGAAACAAAGATATGACATTTGATTGTGACTGGCGACTCCGAGTTGGTAATAAATCAAGTTACCCAGAGATATAAGATTAAAAAAGAAAGACTCAAATTATATTTCAAAAGAGTTAATGAATTGATGGAACCTTTTAGATATTTTAACATTTCTTTCATCCCAAGGGATAAAAATCAGAAGGCAGATTCATTAAATTTGGTGGCTTCACTGCCAAACCTAGATGATGTTAAGGGAAAAACATCTTTTCAAGTAAAAAGAATATTTTGACCTTCTGTACCTGAAAATCAAGAGTATTTACAAGTATTTGAGAATGATGAAGAACTAGATTTTTTTTTGGTGAATGATGATGAAGATGAGGATAATGACATAGTTTATGTTTTGAAGAATTGTATTCAGTCAGAGTCCCTTTTTACAAGAGATGATCACGCTAAGAATCTCCTGGAAGAATTATCGCTCCGAAAAGTCCAATAAATAAGAAAGTTTAATATTGGAACTGATAGTTCCCCAAAATATGTCAATTTGGGAGTTGATTTCATAGTTGATGAAGTAGAGCAATATGTTGCACTTTTTAAAGAATATATTGATGTGTTCACATGGAGCTATGATGATTTGAAGGAACATGATAAAACAATATTCCAACACATTATTCCTTCGAGGGAAGCAGAAAAACTTGTCAATCAAAATATAAGGATGATGAACCCCAAATTAAAGCCACTGGTAAGGTTGAATTGGAAAAATTAAAGAAAGATGGAATAATATACCCCATCATACATTCTAACTGGCTTTCAAATCCTATGGTTGTGAGAAAAAATATTAGGGAGATTCAGATGTGTGTAGATTTCAGGGACCTTAATAAATCAAGTGTAAAGGATAATTATCTGTTACCTAATATTGAATTTCTCCTCCAATAAGTCATGGGGTAAAATTGCATATCCATGTTAGATGGTTTTTCTGGGTATAATCATGTCCTGGTTGCTGAGGAAGACAGAGCAAAGACAACTTTCATAACACCTTGGGAGACATATGCATTTGCTCAGATGCCCTTTGGTTTAAAGAATGAAGAAGCTACATTTCAGAGGGATATGAATCATGCTTTTGAGGGGTTTATAGGAAAATTCATGGTGGATTACCAAGATGATTTAATGGTAGTTTAAAAAACTAGGAGTGATCACATTCATCACATTAGGAAAGTTTTTGATAGATGTAGATTATATGGTGTTTCTTTAAATCCAAAAAAGTGTTTATTTGCTGTGACACAAGGTAAATTATTGGGTCATATTGTGTGTAAATAAGGAATATATATTGATCTTGAGAGAGTTAAAGCTATAAATTAACTCAATCCTCCAGCATCTAAAAAAGGAGTTCAATCATTTTTTGGAAAAATCAACTTAGTACGAAGATTTGTCCCTGACTATGAAAGTATTATGAAGTCGATCAATTCATTGTTGAAAAAGGATCAAAGATTTAAATGGACCATGTATACACAGAAAGGTTTTAGTGATATAAAAAAATAAATCACTACATCCCCAGTCCTCATTAGCCCATATTTCCAAAGAGACTTCATCATTTATTCATTTGCAACAGAAACTGTCGTGGAATCTATTCTTAATCAAAGAAATTCCAAGGGTGAAGAATTGACAATTAGTTTAATGAGCAATAACCTTCATGATTATGAATTAAGATATTCAGAATTGGAGAAGCAAGCTCTATCTCTTGTAAAAGAAGTGACACACTTTCGAACTTACATATTAAACTCTCATGTCATTGAGAGTGTTCCATCCTCTCCTCTGAAAATGCTTCTAAATTATCAATTGAGAGAAGGAAAACATGCAAATTGGTTGGGGAAGATTCAAGAGTATGACATTGAAATTAAGCCTTTGAAAGCAGTCAAAGGACAAGGTCTGTGTAATCTCATTGCGAATAGTGATTCTTTGGATGGAGTTCAGTGGGAGAACCTATGTCAGTTTCATAATGGTATAAAGATATTATATTTTACTTAAGGTTAAAACAATTTCCAGTCACCATGAACCCAAAGGAGTGAAGAACATTGAAAATGAATTCAAATCAATATGTACTAATTGCCGATGTATTATTCAGAAGAAACTATGATGACATATTGTTAAGGTGCGTTGATGAAAACAAATCTCAAGAATTGATGAAAGAATTCCATGAAGGTATATGTGGTGGACATTTTGCGCCTACCTCCACGACCCATAAAATAATATGAGTTGGGTTTGATTGGCCATCGATTTTTAAGGACTCATATGCCACCATAATAAAGTGTGTATCTTGTCAACAGTTTTCAAGGAGAATGAAAAATCCGCAATGCCATTACAACCTATATCTGTAGAACAACCATTTTCCCAATGGGGATTGGATGTCGTTGGACCAATAAATCCAAAATCAAGTAAAGGGAACATATATATCCTCATTGCTACATATTATTTTACAAAGTGGTCGGAAGAAGTAACATTAAAAAAGGCTGATTCTAAAGAGTTGATTAAGTTTCTCAAAGATAATATTTTGTCAAGATTTGGTGTCCCAGAAAAAATTATTATTGACAATGGTTCAATTTTCATCAGGCCAAAATTTACAGAATTTTGTGGAGAATATGGGATCGTCATGGGACAGTCATCAAATTATTATCCACAAGGGAATGGTCTTGAAGTATCCACCAACAATACATTGATTCAGATATTGAAGAAAACTATTGATAAGAATCAAAAGAATTGGCATTTGAAATTGACAGATGCTCTATGGGCAAGCATAATGACTCTGAAAGACAATACTAGGATGTCTCCACATATGTTCGTTTATGGGAAAGAAGCAAAAAATCCAATCACCCTCGAGTTAAATGCCTTGACTTGTGTAGTTAATGCAGAGGATGCAGAAAACAGTACACCTATGAAAAAGAGAATGAATCAATTATTGAAATTGGAGGAAGAACGAAGTGAAGCTTTGTATAAAACTTCTCAGAGACAACAAAGTATCAATTTTTTTTTTGATCAGAGCACAACCATAAAGAAATTTCAAAAGGGTGAACTGGTGTTACTCTGGAACAAAGCTAAGGAGAAACCATCAATGCACACAAAATTTGAAGAAATCTGTCTTGGACCATATATCATTGAAAATATTCTGGGTTTTAATGCTTATATGCTCAAAGATATAAAGGGGAAAATTTTAATGCTTCCTGCTAATAGGAAACATTTGAAAAGTTGCTTTGCCTGGAATTTTCTCATTTCCTTGTACATAGTTTTTTTTTTAATTTATTTTGTACATCCTTACTATTCGACTTCATAGCCCAAAAGATAGAAACATCTGGTCATGAAGATTCTGTATTCTTGACAACCAACATGGGGTTATCATCCCACAGTTGGAGCTAGTTGTTGAGACCATTTTGTGCTTCCATGTTTTCCTTCCACGTTTTATTTTCCCCACTTCTTTATTCCATTTCTTTTCCCCCGTCTATACCTACCCTTATTCCCTTCTTTTCTCCCTTTATGGTTACTATACTTAGCCATATTTCAGTTCGCGGGTTCGCAGGTTCACGGCTTGGCATACCTTCATTTCCACCCACTTACTCATTTCATAAGTCCGTTTCAATAATTAACTTTTTCTTCAATTTCACGGGTTCGTGGGTTCAAACATTCACTCTCCTTTTTCCTTGATCCTCATTTTTCACTTTAAGTTTTGTGATCTACGTTTCGACCATCACTTAAATTTTAGCTTCGTCATGGGTGCCAGGTTCCAAAGTATTTAATTTTTCATGCATGCGAGTCAAACCGACCGTTCCTCTACACTTAGTATAATTTTATAATTTTAATCATCTTTACAATTGCAGGTTGGCGGATTCCCGGGTTGGGGGGTTCACGAAAATAATATATTGAAATTATCTCACACCAGTCCCTGCCATTTTGTTGCTTTTCCCAATACACGTTAAGTATTGTTTAATGCTAATAATTGTTGTGCATGCCCCAAAAATATCGTCATTAATGGCGAAAGGCTTGAGCAATTATTCATTAAAATATCATTAAATCTGCATTTGCCAAGGGATTAAAATATCATTATATTTTCGAAAAGATTTATTTGAGATCATTATCCAGCTGAAGAAACAGTTTCGTCAACCTATGAAAACATCATCTAGACAACATTTTTGTGGTGATACTCTGAATATATTTGGCCGTGAAGATCAAAACTTCCAGTGGTCGAGAGCACACTGGTATTATTCCTCCCCTCCTACTGCACATAAACATGGGAATGCAATTTGGATATCTGGAATTGCTTGTGCTGGATGTGTTCTCGAGGTTTTAGATTGTAAGGAAATTGTTGCATGGTGTGTGAAAAAGTACATACCAAATCAAAGAAACATACAACTCCAGGGTCATTCTCCGATTTCTCTTTCACCTCAATTCTTCCACAATATGATAAAGCCACTAGAGCCAACTCTTACTTTCAAAGGTGAAGATTGCAAAGAATTCTTGAAGAAATATAACAATGGGCTTGACCTCCTGCTGAAATATTTGGAGAATCCTACATCTGTCCCAACAAACATAACCATAATCCACGTTGAATCTCTAAAAAATCCCTATCGAGAAATTGCATGGCTATTTATCAGAGTGATAGGTCAAGAAAACACTAATATATCTCGCATGATTTTAAATATTTTGTATTTTACAATTCAATAACATGCCATTTTTTTATTGGGGAAAGGTCATTTCTATCGAAATATCTTCCCAATTGTCACACTAAAAAAAATATAGAAAATTCTTTATGGCCTCTTATTTGATATTTTCTATTGTGCATTGTTGTCAATTCCCAAACTTAACCATCAATAAAAGGGTAAATTGTGAAACCGTTACCTTTTGGTATCATGCATTGTGGAGGCATACAACCCCTCTATTTTTCTATGAAGTTTATAATGATTTTGTTTTAGTCTTCAAAAATATTTTGTTGGGAGAAAACACTCCAAGGATATCTATACAAGTTACCAAATTTTTAGAGAAAAAGGGGAGAATAGAGAAAATGGAGAATCACAGTATCATAAGGATATTTTGCTCAAAATAAAATAATTCTTTTCTCCTGTATTACGTACCCGATAAATTATTTATTACATAGGTGGCGAGACAATATTACTTCTGGTTGCACTTTTTCCATGGAAAAAGGAAAAATCAATTTATTCCTCTGCCATGGAAGATTGGAGAGTTTGTTTTCAGAAATATAAATAAAATTGACAAATTTGCAAATCATTTTAACAATGTGAGTTTAAAATATGCTGAAAAGATCAAAGGTTTTGATCCGAACAAAATCTTTGTTGAACATATGCTATCAATGGGGTTCAATAACTCTTTCATTCAAACTATCTTGAATGAAGAAGAAGAAGTTAACAACCAAAACACTCATGTACATAACATTGGTGATTTAGAAACATTACTTAGTAGTAATGATCTTTACAATCAAAAGGTAAAAAGTCCTAGTGAAAGAAGTTCTCAATCTCTAGTTGTCACTCCTAAGAATACTACCTCTAAGAGCAGTGCTCCAATGATCACCCAATTAAAATACTGTCAACAATAGTTCCAGTGGAGGGGGAGAGAAGAATCCTCCCTTTGGAAAAATTGAAAGTTCACACAAGTTTCTCGTGAGAAAGAAGAGAAAAAAATCAGTGCAAGAGGAAGAAAATAAGCTTAAAGAAAATGATATCCAAAGTTTTTTTTGGAAGATATGGAACTAGAAGAAAACATTGAAAAAATATTTCCTGCAATGGAACAACATGTGCATATTGCTCAGGAAGATTCTTTACTGGAAGTCATTGGGAATGAGACCTTTAGTGAAGAAGAATTATTCACTTTTCAAAGTGTTGTTTTTGACAGAGAATCTAAGAAACTGATTGTAGAAATAATTGACCAGAAAAATAAAAAAAGAAAGGCCTGCTCAAAGGTCGACCTCAAGTATATGCAATCATCCCAGATTTGCAAAATCCATAGGGAAACTGGGGACACACTTGACGATTCTATTGACGGTCTAGAGGCTAAGAATGCTAAATTAAAGGAGAAGATCAAATAATTGGAGACTGCCTTGATTCCTCTTCCAATCCTAGCTAGTCCTCTGACAATGATTAAACCAACTACACCTGGTATCAAGTTAAAGGGATCTTCAAGTTTTCTCACAGTGGTCCAAAATTATGTTGAGAAAAACATTAAAATGAGACTGTTATTGATAATAGAGGCCTGAGAGGTATCACAAAATATTGTTTCTTTTGGTTCAAGGGCACATGCATTTCATGAGTATCTCCAAACTGATTTTAAGAATGAAAAAGGATTTTATGCAGATCTTGTTTTACCATTTGGGATAAAAGTCTCAAAAATGAAATAATTGAAAAGGAGAGAAGAAGATCTGCCTTCTCCAAGTTGTATCAAACAATTGAATGCTTGTTGGAAAGAAAAGATCAAGAATTTGAGAAACAATTTCCAAGCATGCAATGAAACCATAGTGAAAAGAGAAGAATTATTCAAAAGGCTCACATAGATAGATTTAGCAGGAATAACTGGTGAGGTACACGATCCTAAATTAATTTTCAATTCAATGTTTATGAAAATGAAACAATTTGATGAACAAGTAGAGATATTAAAGGGATTATCGACTGAGAAATTTAATGGCATAATTGAATATGGTGAAGAAGAGATATATAATTGGCTTATCAATTATTCTATGAAAAATCAAGATATTGAGGAGGCAATCCACGAAATTTCTTATGACCTAAGAGATTTATAAGGTGAATTATTTAATATCAAAATTAGGCATAAAATAAATGTTGCGCCAATGAGGAATTGCATTGAAGATTGGTTTAAGAGGGCAATCGATAAACTAACTAAAGAGGGCCAAGAAACAACGATTGGAACAATTCTTGTAACCGTCGACGGGGAAAATAAAAGGAAAGCAACAAGCAAGTGAAAGGCGGGAGATACCATCATAGTAAGTTTATGTTGATCACATTTATCTTTCTTTATTAGTTTTTCATCCAGTTACTCCGCTTCTTTGACTAGAAAGGTTTAACATAAATCTGATAACTTCTTCTTGTCTTCCTTCCAGGTCTTGCTACTCTGCCTTTTCCCACCCTCTTCTCTCCACAATTTACTTATTTTTTGTATATAATTTTATGGTTTATGGGAGTTCCAATCCCAATCCTCTGGACAAACACATTTTAATTTCAAAACTTTGTAACAGACTTTAATATTTTTTTCAGAAATCCCAAGAGAACTAAATCTAGATCAGTTTTGACAGTGTTTTATAACTCTCAGTTTTGAGTATAAAATATTTGAGATTGATCTATCATTTTCTTCCTTTGAGATCCACACGTGTCTACTCTATTAAAGTTCTCTTATGTGTACGGATCATCTTCTTTTATTTTTATGCGTGATCATAAATCTTTAGTTTAACTACAATGGATGTGAGGAAATTTTGCTTATGTTTTCAAATGTGTGATGTATGAGGTTCATGTTCATCTCTCAAGAATTCTCTTAAAATAAAACATTTTATTTTATGCAACTTTTATCTTTCTTTGAACATAACAATGGACTTTCTCAAAGTCATATATCATTTTGGAAGTCTAGAATTCAAAGATTATCATAAAACAAAGAGGAGTACTACCTCTATAAAAAAGAAGGAGGATTTGTATCCTTGTGACGTTGTCATTTCGGTCCTAATGGATTCAAGAGTCAAGAGTCAACAATCAACAGATCCTTCTCAAATATATAAACAATCTCAACTATCTCTTGATGCCACTGTGGAATGCTAGCCATATGAATCTCCTTTAATGTGATCCAACATACAAATGAAAATAATTTAGATATGGCATGTCGTAGGTCCTGGGGGAAGTCATGGTTCACACACCCAGGCACGAGTAGAGGATACTGACACTACAAATTAAACACATACAAAATTATTTTTATTTTATCCCATGGCATAAAAATTAAAACAAATATTAAAATCATGTTTTTGACATACGTACTCTTAGAAGGTTCAAATGGTCATGTGATTTCAGCCTCGACAAATGGTCTTCCATAGTGAAGATGTACCTTAGTGAAGACCCATATAAAGAAGACACCTTCACACTAAATACAACTTCCTTTTCCAAAGAAATATCATCTTTCTTCAAAATCCATGGGATATCACCATCTTTGAAAGACCAAGAAGGACCAACCTCTCCTCTACTTTTTTGTCTTGGTCAATGTTTCTTTTTAGTTTTTAAAGAAATAAGATCTCTCCTAACAACCAATGTGTCACTTTCTTTTGATTATATGTGCCTCCATAAAGAAGATGAAACATTTTTAAATATATGCATGGGATCTAGTAAGTGGGAATCTTAAGATGATCCCAATATGAGAGCTAATAAAAGACATATTTCCTTTTCATCCCAATGGGTAATTTATCAAAATAGGTTTTGAAGAATTTTGGATCATCAAACATAGGATCCCCATTTGTATCGAACATTTCTGTAATGTCCTTCTCCTTCTCTCTCTCATATTCTCTAAGCCATTCAACTGGTGTCATTATTGCAGGCTTTTGGGTTCTCTCTGGTTTACCATTGAAAGTGGATCTTGCTCTTCTGTAAGGGTGTTTTTCTGGGAGGAATACCCTTGAGAAGTTGTACATTGGATTTCGTAGGTAGTTGGACCACCTAGACTTCAGGGAAGGTCCACAACATTTACATCCATGATACCCTTTTTCTACAATACCTACGAAATTATTAATGTATACAGAGCACGTTAGCGTTGAAGATCAGAACAATCAAAACGAATTAAATATGCCAAAAATATTTTTACGTATATACAAAAATCAATAAACATGTAATTTACCAGAGAAAAATCCTAATCCTATACCATCTTGTGTGGTATAAGCACATATCCCATACACCATAAAAATCCTCTCTGTTGTGATGGGTCTTGATACATAGTATACATGTATCCCTTCCCATAATTCCTTCAATTCATCAACCAATGGTTATAGGTAGACATCCATATTCTTCACTTGTCTTCTACCATGGACTATAAGAGCCAATGTAAGATGTCCATTCTTCACGGACAACCATGGGGGGATACTATTGTTGATCACTACTACAAGACAAACATATTAGTTGGTGTTTTGGAGGGAATATGGGTTGATACCATCCATGGCTATGCGGAGTCATAGACTTCGTACTTCATCCTTGAATTTTTCAGGCCATGTATCCTCTATATGATTCATGGCTATTGAATATGTTGGGATTCACATAACTCTCGACTCACATATGTGCGAGGCATGCCATCCTCGCAACACAAATAATTATTTGCAACGAAAGAGCCTTTGAATCCTTGGGATTATAGGCATATGCATCAATATCTTATGAGGAGGACCATGTGATTTACCCTTTTTATTTGATTTATGGGACCTATCATGCCCACATTTCTGACATATCTCTTTGTCCACATATTCTCCTCTATATAGAATACAATCATTCATAAATGCATGATATGATATGTACTCAACACCCAACATTTTCAACATCTTCTTTGCCTCTATGGAGTTACCGAGCAAGACATTATCACTCAAAAGAACCTTATCTTTGAATAACCTGTAGTTAGTGGGAAATAGACATGTACAATGTCATTTAACATTCATAAAATCAACCATTTTTAGTGTTGATTGTGTGATAAGATTTCTCAAAATATAAGAGACTTAATGGTCAGTTACCTCAATATTACCGAGAAACATGCGTTTGACATGCAAAAATTTTCTTTCAAGTTGTAGAGTAACATTGTTGTCCCCAACTAGGTAGACTTTGACCAACTAGGTCCAAAGAGAGAAGTGGTGGAAGTAGATTTCAAGCTTTCAAAAACTGTATCAGTGATATGAGCATCATCCCCTAACTCATTTTTATGGAATTCATCTAACAACATTGTCTCCATGGCAGTCACATCCCATAAATAATCATCCATACCAACCTCTATTTGATTGACTCTGCTGCCAACTTGTGAAGAACTACTATTGTTGTAGTCATTCCTAATTGGTGAATCTGGATGTAGTGGGAATTGAATAGGTGGTTGATTCAACCATTCTTGGTATGATTCCTCTCCGAGTTGTTCTCTTATTGCAACCTTCTCTTGATTTGGGATTATAGTGGGGTGCAATGAAAGGTGATAGGTAGGTCACTCATCATCATAATCCTAATTTAAAAAATATAGAACATTAGTACATCGATGATATTAGTAAGCAAAGTGCAATTGGTTTGTTCAAATTATATTATACCAAACAATTATTACTATCGTTGACCCAACTGGATTGCGGTATGTTTCTCCCGATAAGAGCTTACGACGTTTTTGAAATGGTGGAGTATTTTCTGCATCTGAACTTGATTCTAAATCAGGATCCTAGAAATTTGGATACTTTTTTATTCAAATTGACATGGATAAAAAATTAATTCAATTACATAATCAAAATTTGAACTTACTAGAGATGGAAATGGAGAACTCCATGATGGAATTTGAGCAATATGGAATGAGATGGAATTTGAATAATTGACCATTTGATATTATAATTTTTTCTCCCTACATTTGAGAAAATCAACAATAATTTTTTAAGAATAAGGCGACTTTAAGCATAAAATGTATACTATGAAGTACTGCAAGTCATGTGGATGCATCCTAAGAGATAATTTAAGATGGATATACTATTTTATGTGAAAATAAAATTTTAGATAACTTTTAAAGGATAACGATGCACTCATTTAAAGAAAATGCACTGATGCGTCTATAACAATATAAATCATTGGGGCGTTTAATTACTAACCACACCAATTCTCAAGATTTCAAATAAATAAAAAATAATTATATGATATCGGTGCTCCAAAAATATTTAGTGCATCGGTGCTTTGTATAAACAAATGCGCCGATGCGTTATATTGATAAACACACAGGTGTTTCAAAAAACTAAAAAAAAAAAACGCGACTTTGTTTTTTTTACAATTGAAAAATGAGCGGGATTTTTTTTGTTTGAAAATCTAATTTCATAAACTCCTTTAAATAGTAAGAATCTATTCACTATTTCATTATTTTTCCAAAATTTACAGGGGAGAGATTTGCAAGAGAGACATGCCGGGGAGCATTGTGGAGCAACACAATACTTTGGAACAACATAATTATTCATAAGATTAAAATTTCAAGGGTATGGTGATTCACTCAAAACCCTTTTCATAAAGTCCTTTAAATAGTATTAAGATATTCACTATTTCATTATTTTGCTAAAAATTACAGTGGAGAGATTTGCAAGAGAGACATACCGGGGAGCACTGTGGAGTAGCATAATACTTTGGAACAACATAATTATTTAGAAGATCATAATTTGAAGGGTATGGTGATTCACTCACAACCCTTTTGGAGCAACAAAATTATTCAGAAGATCGGAATTTGAAGGGTTTTGTGATTCACTCAAAACCTTGCATAGTAAAAATTTTAAATTTTACTATTGATTTTACTATTTTTTTTTTTACAATTTCTATCCCTAATTAGATTTAATTAAAATTCAGAAAAAAAAATAAAATTCACACTTACCTTAAACCCTTGCTTCTTCTTGCTTATGTAACTGCAAAACTTCACCTTAGGGTTTAACTCCCTCCATCACTTCACAATTAGAGATTTTCATTTTAGGCATTTTAGATTTAATGGGTTTGTGTTTCTATATATAAGGTGTTTGGCATGTGATGCAAGGGGACCACTTATTGCATCGAATCCAAACCCTCTCAACCCTATCATGTTTTTAAAAAAAACGGTTTCTTGTTATCGGTGCACCGATTTGAATATAACGCACTGGTGTGCTTACCGATAGAGTGCAATGGAAATGTTGTAACATAATTTTTAAAAAAAATTTGATCATCGGTGTGTAATTTTTTTCGGTTATTTTTTTTTTCGTTCATGGTATTTTTTTTGTTTTCATTTTTTACTCTAGTTGTGGTGCTGTTATTGATACATTTCACATAGTTGATATTTAAAGTATTTTATTTTTTTTCCTGTCGGTGCGTTTCCTATATTGAACGCACCAATGCTTTCATATTATTAAAGCGCACCACAAACTAGTTTTTTTTTTTAATTCTTTTAATTTTTTTTAGCTAGAAATTATGTGACTTATTTATAAAATATATTTAATAGCTTCCATATTGAATGGTATAGGTTGTATATTGATAAAACATGTGTGAGAATAGTTCAAGTAACAAAAATTATGATCAAAACTTTCTTACTTTAACAAATAAATAACCATGAACGTATGAACGAGATCCAAGGACTTCTATTTTTGCAGGTTTACATGGTGCTGTAGAGAGTATAATGGTACACAAAGGGGGAGAGAGTGGGACTCCCTCCTACAAGACAGTTGTGGTTGAAAGAAGGAAAGGTCCACGCAGAGGAGGTTTCAAGGCCCCACTACTGGGGGCATTAGGATTGGTGTCAGAGACACAAGGTGAGGACAAACACGAAAAAAGAGAAAAATAAGGAGAGGAGAACAAAGAGACCCAAGGCAAGGCGACAGACCCATCACATACAAATGGGGTGGGAAGGAGCAACCCATGCAAACCAAAAATGACTATGATCCCAAAAGTTGTTCTAGAAGATCTACAGACTCAAGAATATAGAGATCAGATGAGGGCGCACACCCTGATATGCAAGTTTATGGGATTATGTCCCACCAAAAAAATCCTACGAAGCTCAATAAAATACCATTGGTAATCAAGAGGTGAGGTGGATCGACACCTAAGATCAAAAGGATTTTTCAAAACTGTTTTCATTAACCTAGAAGACAGAGACAAGGTGTTTTAAGGAGGGCCCTATTTTCATGCCTCAGCTGGATTGTATATGAGACCCTGGAAGGAAAAATTTTCCCCAGAAAAGGAGACCTTTAAGTGCATTCCAGTCTGGATCAGAATGTATTCGCTACTGCTGGACTATTGGCTACCGACCACCTTTGAGGCAATAGGAAATAAGATGGGAAAATTTGTTAAGGCATGAGATGCAACTTTAAAGGGAAAGTACACCTCATTTGCAAGAATCTGTATTGAGATGGGCGTCTTGGGGGCTCTACTGGAAGAAATATGTTTGGAATTTAGGTATGAGGAATGGATCCAAAATACAGATTATGAATATATCTCGTTTAGATTCAGAAGTTGCAATGAACACATGCATCTATTTAGGGAATTCCTGTTAAACAAAATGACGGAGCAAGCTAAAAAAAACAACCCCGAGATGAGGAAGCCTTTGTTTGACCAAATTACAAAGGTAAAGAAAAAAAATGACAAATCAAACCCTCCTCAACTGGTAACCATGAATCAAAGAACAAATTCGAAGGCCTGGCAGAGAACCAAACCTAGGACGGAGAAACGAGACAGGATAAGCAAGGGGAGAGGGAGCCTGGTGTGAAGAAGGAAAATAAGGCAATGGAGAATCAACAATCTCAGGACACCACTAATAATTACAAAGAATCAACATGAGATAGAAACCTGGATAAAAACACTCCAATGCAGGAGGGGGATGGCAATTCCGAAATGATACCAAGTGAGGTTGGAACAGAGGATCTAGATCTACCGACATCATGGAAAGGGAAGGGATTGACCTTCAAAATATTTTGGACCAATGTAAAAAACAAGGTATGGATACCATCCCTTCAGATCAATTGGATCATATTCAATATATTTTCCTAATGAGGGAGGAATAAAAATCTAGAGGAATCAAATGCATGCATGGGGAGATAGGAAACCTGGGTATCAAACAGGGGGCAACCAACAACCGTAATCACCAAAGCAATCTAAAAGAAAGAAGGGGAGAAAATCCAACAACGTGGTACTGTAGGAATTGGGAGCGCTTATGATAAACTTAAGTAAGATAAAAAAATTGTTCCCTACGTCTCCCTGACCCGGTTTTAAATGAATGTTATCACTTGGAATATAAGAGGCTTGAATAGTCCCAAGAAACAAAAAAATCTCAAAAATAAGATAAAAATGTAAAAACCAGATATATTTTTTATATAGGAAACCCAATGTACAATAGATAAGATGACACAAATAAGTAGGAAAAGTTGGAATACTTACATTTTTTTAGATATTGATAGTAAAAATACGGCTGGGGGCATTCTCACCCTGTGGAACCTGTTAGCACCGAGAATCATCCGCAGATTGCAAGAGGATAAGCCCAGTACCCATCAAAAGGTTTGTGAATGTAAATTAATGATGAAAGTTCAAATGGACAAAAATTAACATAAGAATGTTTTAACATAGAAAAATGGGCTAGCATGCATAAGAAAATGGGTTTTTTATTAACTTTAGTCAATGGTTTAAGGATAAAAGTGAATAGAAGGAAGACTTAGTGAGAAAAGTGGATAGGTCTTCTATAACCATCAAGCCTCCAAGAAGCCAGGAGAAGAAAAACTCAGTCACAAGAACTTCTTGAACTTAAAGTTTAAAACACTGAATAAACATTCATAGCAACATTATAATCAAACATCCATTATAACACAACCACAACATCTCATATGGATCATCCAATCATGATCATTTCAGAGTAAGAGGAAACAAGATGATGAAAGGAAACTTACTTCAATTAACGAAAATGTCTCAAGACCCATACATAACCAGAGAACAACTCTGCTTAGTCAAAATATTACAACAAGGGAGCTCTTCTCAACCATTCAACCCTCTCATATCATTCATCTGATGTATTTATAACCAAGACAGTAGCTGGTTCCTTCTCTTGTCTATCCTGTTCCTTCTATCAGAAGGAAACTCAGGTCAATCTGGGCTCGTAGGAAAAACTACCCTCTGTGGTACTTCGGGCTAACAATTTGTTGTATCCTTGGCCAAACCCTCGATGCTTCAATTTAAGGGGGTAGTCGATTTTTCAACCACCAGTCCTTCTTTCATTAACTGATTTCTCCTTGGAAAACTGCCCTATGTGGTACTTCGAGCTGACATTTTCCCGTCTCCTCGGCCATACCCTCCATGCCTCCATTTAAGGGGGTAGTCAATTGTTCTCTTTTCTCTAGTGATAGATTGGTCGCGGTCTGTTAACGTTCTTCCTCTCCTTGTGACACTCACCCAGTTTATGTTGCCACGCGCTGATCTCAGATTGGACCCTATATAAGCACATGATTGCAGAAGTTGGAAAGGGCAGTTTGGATCTACACCTCTCTGACCCCTGCAATCCACCACCAACTGCCATGTACCTCATTAGCTATACCGTGGTTTCGATTGCGAGACCGCTCTAAGATTTTAGAATTCGAGCACTTTCGGTCTCCGCAATGAAGTGTGGTCATCGATCTTGTCGTAATCCGCGATCTGGGAACGCCATGATTTTTTTTCCACGCGCCGCTCTTGGATGGACTGTATATTAGCATGTGATTGTGGAAGCTGCCAAGGGAGGTTTGGATCCACACCGCTTCGACCCTCACAATCCACCACCAACTGCCACATACCTCTTTCGCTATACCATGGTTTCAATTATGGGGCCACTCTAGAATTTTAACGTTTGAGCATGTTCCATCCCCATAATGAAGTGTGGCTGTCGATCTGTTGCAATCTACAATCTGGGAAACCCTACTGTTTTAGCGCCCTTGCTAAAATTTATCCATCTGCCAACTCCATAATCCTTTTAACCATGTTTAGTGATGGAGCCAATTTTGGAGCTTGGGAGCTTTGAATGTTGAGCAGGAATACCTCCCGGAGGATGATCTCCCGAATTTGATGTGGTGGCCCAACGTCACTGTGCTGACGTGTCATGGAAAGAAGGGTGACACATGTCACATGGAAATGGGAGAATGACGCAACCTAATGACCTGAAATGAGTGCCACATGTAAGGGCCATATGGAAGCCACTTGTCTCCACGGATGAGTGCCAGTAGCCTTGATGGATGAGTGCTAAGTGTCTTCATCACTTCGACACTTCGGGCTTCAGTAGTTTTGGATTGTGAAGCATGAAAAACTATTAGAGTGGTACGGGCCTAGAGTGACATGGAGGCATGACACTATATGATGTCACAACTACTGATGGATGAGCGCCATGTGTCTTCGACACTTTGATACTTCGAGCTTTAGGAGTTTTGGATGGAAATCTCCCAAAGTGACTTTCTCCCAGTTGACGTGGCAGTCTCTCGTTACTTCGGGACTTCGACACTTCGTGACTTCAGGATGTTTGGATGGAAATATCCTGAAGTAAATTTCTCTCGGTTGACATGGAAACCATTCATTACTTCAGTGCTTCAAGAGATTTTGAACGCGGGCATGAATATCTCCCAAAGTGACTTTCTCCCAGTTGACATGGCAGTCTCTCGTTGCTTTAGGACTTCGACACTTCAGGGATTCTATCTGGTCTTTAATCCTTGCGTGACTTTGAAACTTAGAATGCATGAGAGCTACTAATATGAACTGTACTTGGGATCTTTGCCATTGAAAATTGATCATGTCTTCTTGCTTGCATTTTGAGCTCGAACTGGACTGCTCTGAATGTTGCGTTTTGTGCTCATGGTTGTTTCCTGTGCAAACAAAGGACTTGGAAAACCTGTTGTAATCTCAATTAAAGGAAAACAAGATGACTAGTAATTCGAACCAAATCACGATATGCGCTTATCCTACAAGAATGACAGAAAAACTCTGTGCAAAGAATCGGTCAAGGAGGAAAAACAAGTCATTGAACAAAAGGGAAACCGACTTTATCAACCACGAGAGGGAAAACTTATAGGAAGGTTTACAGAAAAGAGAGAGACATGGAAGAGGTGCACACTTAGGTCTTAACAATAACTACATATGACCCATGACAAGTTCATGTGATAATATTTGTCTCCACAAGGGATGGCATGCTCCCTGTGAGCTGCCAAGAACAAGAAACTTCAGTGTCTTATCCTAGGGCTATGGGGTCACTTATTCAAACAAAAATAAAAAATAAAAAGTGATATTTACAATGAATGGAAAACCAATCATGGCTTAAGAAAAATGTTTTTTCAGAAAGTGCCCATTGACAGGGCCACCAAAAACTTTGGAATCATCCAAGTTCTGCAATTTATAAGTGTTATTTGAAATACCTAAGAAATATTGAACGAATTAATCCACAAGGTTTCAAATTTACCATGTTTTCCTTTGTATTTCTTGGGTGCATCCCACTTGAGCACTAGATCTCCTAGTTGGAAATATTCTTTTCTTTCCTTCTTATCAAAATCTTGCTTGATCTTCTGCTGATGGTCTTGTGCTTTTCCAAGCAACTTCTCCCTAGTCTACTGTACTTCTACCAACTGTTGTATCCTCCTGACCATATCATCAGGTTCTCCTTGGTAGTCCTGGAGGAATTTTTCCACAGGAAAGGCAAGATGAGTAGGAAAGATAGCCTCAACCCCATATACAAGATGACAAGGGGAAACACCAAGTGACATCCTTGTTGTAACACTATCAGCCCATAAGACAAATTTTAGCTTTGAGTCCCATGCTTTCTTATTGTCTTCTAACAATTTCTTGATGATATTTATGAGGCTCTTGTTAGAGGACTCTTCCAAACCATTTCCTTGGGGGTAGTAAGGAGTAGAATGGACTAATGAAATCCCATACTGTTGACAGAACTTGATCAATGGTTCAAATTTTAAGGAGGCAACATTGTTAGTAACAATCCTGCTTGAACAACCAAATCTTGACATGATATCCTCAAGAAAACTAATGATTACCTTTTGGGAGGCATTCCTTGTAGGAATAACTTCTATCCACTTGGTGAAGTAATCAGTAGTAGTCAAAGTCCACCTATGTTGACCACTTTAAGATGGATGGATTTCCCCAATGAAGTCAAGACCCCACTGTTGAAAAGGTCCAGAAACCACCACAGGCTTCAAAGGCAAAGATTTGAGTTGCTACTTTCTAGAAAATGTTTGGCATTTGACACAAGATTTAATCTTTGCACAAACATCAGCAAAAAAGTAGGCCAAAAATACCCATCTCTGAGGATCTTATAGGCTGTGGTTCTCCAAAAATGATGCCCCCCACATAAGCTGTCATGAAACTCAGTCATGGTCTTTTGAGCCTCCTATGGATCTAAACATCTCAAAAGAACTCCTAGATGATCTTTCCAATACACGATATGACCAATGAGACAATATCTGATTTCTTTAAGCTTCAAATATCTCACCTTGTTCTTGTCCAAACCATTAGGAGGCTGCAACTTCTGCAGAAATATATGATGTCTTTATACCAAGTGCATTCTGCCAAATTTGGGCTGGCATGAGAGATTTTATCAACAAACTCAACTTGCTAATTTTCTGAGTTTATGTTCATGAAATTAACCCCTAAATATTTGCAATTTGATTCAACCAGCAACCTGGCTAAACCCTGGCCCTTCACTAGTTTAGTGGGCTTCATTTGAAGGTCAAATTCCAAAATTTTAGCAATCCATTTACTCCTCTTCCCATCTATGTCATGATGAATAAGTATCTCTTTCACTGAGGATGAAGGGACATATGCAACAATATTTGAGTGCAGAACATAAGCCTTGAGGGCTTTGACCAAAGCATAAGCCTGCTTTTCCATGATATCATATCGCATTTCCGTATCCCTCAATGCTTTGTTGAAAAGGGAAATAGGCTACTCTAACCCCTCTGTATTTTTCTGCAGCAAAACAACAACCAATGTGCCAAATGAGGCAAAGGAAAATATCAGAAACTTCTTGGAATAGTTAGGGCTGATGAGAACATGTGCTTCAGTCAAGGCCTTTTTCATCTGATCAAAAGATTCCCGAGCCTCAATAGTCCATTTCACCTCATTTACTTTCCTAAGCATGGTTGTAATGTACTTCACTAATTCAACAAAGTTAGAGATGAACCTTCCTAGAAAATTGATTTTTCCCAAGAAAGACTGAACTTCTTTCTTGGACCTAGGAAAAGATAAGGTCTGAATTGCCTCTACTCTTCTTGGATCAATTCTTACCCCTTCTACTGATACAATGTGTCCTAATAACTTACCTTCCTTCATAGAAAACAAGGACTTCTCAGGATTGAGAGAGAGACCAAACTTTCTGCACTTCAGGAAAACCTTTTTCAAATGATGATAATGCTCTTTATCAGATTTTGAGAACACTGTAATGTCATCTATATATATGACTACAAACTTGTCCTTCTCCCCAATGAAGGCAATGTCCATTGCTCGCTGAAAGATCGCTCCTGCATTCATCAATCCAAAGGGCATTTTAGCATACATGAATCTGCCCCAAGGAGTAATAAATGTTGTCTTCTCTCTATCTTCAGGAAAGACAAAGATCTGATTGTAGACAGAAAATCCATCAATCACAGACATCCTAGATGAACCGATGACTCTCTACAAAATGTGCTCCATCTTTGGCAAGGGGTAATTATCTTTCTTGGAGCTTTTATTTAAATTCCTGAAATCAACACATAGTCTAATTTCCCCATTTTTCTTCCTTACAAGGACCAAGTTAGCTACCCACTCAGAGTATCTCAAAGGAATGATGATTTTGGCATCCAACAACTTCTTCACTTCTTTTTCCATAATAGGCAGCGGCATGGAATTTATCTGTCTAAGTTTCTGCCTAAAAGGCTTGGTCTCCTTTTTCAAAGGGATCTTATGTTCAATGATGTTTGTGTCATATGTTCTTAAATATTCATATTTCTAGGAAAACACGTCAACAAAATCCTTTAAAATCTTAACATACTCAACCCTTTGTTCCTTTGACAAGATGCTAGACAACTTAACATACTTTGGATCCTTTGTTTGACATATTGTCATTGATGTCAATAGTTGATGTGATGATTTGTTGTTATGATGAATTATCATTACTATAGATGAGATTGACATTGATGTCAACAATATATCAGTTAGCAGAAAATATCAAACAATATGCAGAGATCGAAAGTGTAAGCTCAAGAGGAGGAGTGAACAATATGCATAAGATCGAAAGCGTAAGCTCAGGAGGAGGATCAAACTGAAGAAATTCGTGATTATTTTTTATCACGATAGGATCAACAATGTTCCTATGATAAAATATCAGGAGGGTTAGCAAATGCAGAGATCAAATCTCGAAAGGAAAAGCGTAAGCTCAGGGTGAGAAGCCTCAACAGTCGTCCGATCAGAGTGAGAAGCCTCAACACCCATCCGATCAATAAATTGACCGTGTTGATCATCTCATATAAACAGACGTCGGTCATATGAGTGATCGTGGGCTTGAGGACCATTGGAGGATCGTGACCATCAGATATGCAAGCCAGATCAAGGATAGGGATAAATTGCAGAGATCAAAAGGAGAATTAAATGACTCGCTAGTTCCAATCCTGCAATTGGGCTAGATCGTTAGATCTCATAGACTCAAATATCGACGACTATGGTTGAACCAACAAATGATTAGTTTAGGTAATATTAAGTCATGATCATCGGATGCGTAATTGCTAGATCAATGACATGGATAGATTGCGGAGATCGAAAGGAGAATTAAACATCGTGATATTTCCAATCCTGCAATTAGTCAGGACCATCAGATCTTATAGCTTCAAAGATCGATGATTGTGGTTGACTCACAAACAACACACAACTTCAAATTGTGGAGTTTGGGTGTCGAGTTAAATCACTCACAAGGTGTGGTTCCGCAATCATCGTCAACCATTGATCTTCTTCGATTGTTTTCATAACCGTTGGATCACTTTAAAGTGGAAGGATAGGATAAGCGGGGAAAAATTTGAGAATTTGATTATCTGAATACCCGTCAGCTGTCAGATCAAACCCAAATTCTCCTTAGTTGTCGGATCATGTTAAAGTGGAAGGATAGGATAAGCAGGGCTAAAGGGCTGAGAATTTAATTATCAGAATACCTTTTAGCCATTGGATCAAACCTGAATTCTCGTCAACTGTTGGATCATTCTTGAGTGGAAGGATAGGATAAGCGAGGTAAGATCTGAGATCTCATTTATGTGAATTTCCATTAGCCATTGGATCATCCTAAGTGGAAGGATTGGATAAGCCAGAAGAGAAACACCATATATAGATCGAGCTATCGATCTAAGAACATGATCGACGAACAACATTTAGTTCGGGTCTAAAGTTGTGAGGAGGTTACTCTTCGGAGAAATCTCACTTCAAGAATTCAGTTTGAGATTCGAAATACTCGAAGCCATAAAATCTGAAATGATTAAGGACCATCAGATTTGGAGGACATACGATGACCGTTGGCTCAGGGTCGTTGGTCAACAGACCACATTAGCAAGGACACACAACAAACCACGTCTACAAGGACATGTGGCAGACCACGTCAGTAGACCACATCTGCAAGGACATGTGGTAGACCACATCATCAAGTACATATGGCATAATCAAATGATGACAAGTGTCAAGAGGAAATTGGCATGTGCCATGTCAACAAGTGACATAAGTAAGTTACGTCACTCCAAGAGAATTACTTCAGGATTTTCACCACCAAGAAATGTCAAAAGTCTCGAAGTCCCGAAGGATGAAGTTCTGAAGTCACTCTCATTCGTCAATCTGAGATACCCTTCATATACTATTCTGACCATTAGATCAAGGAGATGAATATGTGTCACATTGGGAGATCTACATCAACAGACCATGTCAGCAAGAAACTGTGACAGACCACATCAACATTCCACGTTAGTAAGGACATGTGGCACAATCAGAGAATGACAAGTGTCAAGTTAAAATCAGTGTTTTAGGTACATGAAAATAATGAATCTAAGTGACACGTGGAATAAACTTGGCTCATGACACGTCATCAAGTGATGTAAGCAAATTACGTCACTCCGGGAGTTTTACTTCGGAAGTTTTACCACCAACACTTTCCCAAAGTCCCGAAGTCTCGAATGCTAAAGTCCTGAAGTGGACACGAGACGTATGATCTGAAGATCACTTCGGGAGCATTCTCGACCATCGATCTAATACAGTGGAAGGATAGTGTAAGTGGAAGTATTAACCGAAAACAAGTGGTCTCCACCACTTATGACTTACTCAACAAGTGATCACTTCGGAGGAAAGAAGGGGTTGAGATTTGAAATCTTCGAAGTCTGGAGACCCGAAGGATATCTAGACCATTGATACGAAAGGGACATGTGTCAGTGGATTGATAGCTCTGGAAGATTGACGTACGAAGGAAATAAGAGGTTGAGATTTGAAATCTCCGAAGTCCAGAGACCCGAAGGAGATCTCAACCATTGATCCGAAAGGGAGATGCGTCAGTGGATTGACAACTCCAAAATATTGACGTATGAAGGAAAGAAGGGGTTGAGATTTGAAATCTTCGAAGTCCAGAGACCCAAAGGATATCTCGACCATTGATCTGATGTCGAGTGTACTCTCAACCATTGATCAAAATACAGTGGAAGGATAGCGTAAGTAGAATATCTGAAGACCCGGAGTAAAAGGTGGCCATCCATCTCAACGCTTGATTAAGTCATGGTCGTCAGATTAAGCCTTGTAAGAATCAAATCTGATGATTGATCCATTCCTATGAAATAAACATAAACCATCCGATCTATTCAGGAAATTTGTTTCAGAAGTTTTGGAAGGTTTCAAACCCAAAGTTTCGAAGGTCGAAGTCCTGACAATCGTCCATCTCATCAGGAGATTGAATTGTGGCGTTGAATTGATAAGCCCTCAAGCGCTCATCTCACCTAACGTCTGAATAACACCACTGGTCATATGGTAAAGAGATTTAAAGGGTAGAGTGTAATTCGTCGCTTAAATTGATAAGTCTGTGGTTCTACACCTATGATCATATGAACATGGTTTGAAGGAAGCGTCAATTTCTGTTATCACAGAGACAAAGGAAATCGATCCATGCCTGTGATTGATTTATGAAAGTAAAAGGGCATGCCAAGTTTAACGTTGAAGACCCAAAATGATGATCTCTAATGGTCCCAAAATTCGTTGTAAACAAACAAGTTAGTTATAACTTTTTGCACAAGTCGGCTCAATAACTTAAATAAGTTTTGAGCATAAACAAGTATAAATACAACCATGATTGGTTCACTTGGTGTTGTGTGCGCTTGTGGAAAAGAGAAGCTCGCTGAGGAAGATCGTCCCGTGGAGAAAAATTAAGGGGATGCGGACCCGAGGTCCGTGCAAATATCAGAGAGAAGAAGAAGTTAAGAAGGCGCGAATATTAGAGGAAAGATGAAGTGAATAAGGCACGAATATCAGAGGAAAGACGAAGTGAGGAAGGCGCAAATTTCAGAGAGAATATGAAGTGCAGTAATGAGTGTTGATGGTATACTTTTGATCATGAAACATAATTGATTCAATAATGGATCACTGCTACTAGAGTTGGTTGAAATACTATATGAACTCTAGTTGGATAGACTGTGTTCTGTCAACAAGATGGGTCTTGTGGCAAGATGGGCCTTGCTTGAGAGTTGGTGTTGTCCGAGGAGTTGGTGCTCCTTACTTCAGTTGGTGCTGATACAAAATAGTTGGTGATGGGAAAATTCATATTACTATATTCACATATATATACATATCAATTATGCAAAATCTTACACAAGCATCTGGTATCTCTTATCCATTGTAATTATGATTTGATTGTTCTTAATATGTTCAATTATGTTTTAAATTCTAACTTGTAAGAAGAAAAAAAGTTAGAAAATTCCACACATTAATTCAACCCCCCCCCCCTTCTTAGTGTGGGATGTGTGTTCAAAAATTGGTATCAGAGTGGGTTCCTTCAGCACAATTTAACCACTGGAAGGTAGATCCTGAAGAAATGGGTGGACAAATGGCTCTCTCTGCAATTGAAGCTCCCTTATTTGATGGAACAAATTATTCCTCATGGAGAGTAAATATGAAACAATATTTGAAGACAAGAGGATCTGAAGTTTGGAATTCAGTAGTAAGCAAGCCCTGGGACTTAACTATATCAAAGAATCTATCCAATATTACAGTCCAAAGAAGAGCAAGGAAGAACAATGAAGTGGCATTGAAGATTCTTCTCAATGGATTATCAGATACAGTCAAGGCAAGCATAGGACCATGCACATCCGCCAAGGACTTATGGCTGAAGTTGGAAGAGATGTATCAAATCAAAAGACAAGACACATAAGACATTCCTATCAAGGATGAAGAGGAAGACTCAACCATCGAAAAAGGTAAAGACTCTCCACAATATTTCGATTGCAATAATGTTGATATTGAATCCTCCCCTGCAAGTAAAGAAGAAGACTCATATACAATAAAAGAATGTTCTATTAGCATTTATCCCATGGAAGAAGTAGAAGAAGAACTATCAAAGGAAAAACAAAAGGTTGATTGGAGCCTTTGTGAATACCTCTATGACCATAATGATTCAGACTATAGCTATCTTCATGACTACACTAAAGAATTTCTTGAAAAGAGTCAAAAGCATATCTTGGAAATAAAGGAAATTCTCAAGGACAATGAAAATATAATATATGACTAGGATAATCTGTTAGAAGAAAAATAAGAGTAGATCGAGAAGCTGAAGAAAGAAATTAGTCAAGTAAAAGAAAAGAAGATGGAAGATGATGAGCCTAGTAATCAAAAGCATATCCTGGAAATAAAATAAAATCTCAAAGACAATGAAGAAATCATATCTGAGCAAAAGATTCAGTTAGTAAACAAAGAAGACGAGATCGAAAAGTTGAACAAAGAAATTAGTCAAGTAAAAGAAAAGAAGAAGGAAGATGATGAGCTTAGCAATCAAAGGCATATCCTGGAAATAAAAGAAAAGATCAAAGACTATGGAGAAATCATATCTGATCAAAATATTCAATTAGAAAACAAATAAGAAGAGATCAAAAGATTGAAAACAAAAGTTACTGATCTAATAAAAGAAAAGGAAGAGGAGACCGAGAGATTGAAAAATGAAATCAGTCAAGAAAAAGAAGGAAAGAAGGAAGATGATGAACTAAGAAAAAAACCTTGCAGATCTAAAAGAACTAAGGGAAAGCAATGTCAATCTTAAAATCCAACTTGAGGAAGCCAAAGGAAGAGAGGAGGTAGTGAGGAACCAACTGAAAAAAAAGGAAGAATCATGTCATAAGATGGAAGAAAAAGTTGTGAATCTTAGAAAGAAGGTTGAGAAGTTAAACACCCAAATCAAGTTCATGAATAACTCCATGACCCTGGATGAGATCTTTGATAGTCAGAGATCACCAAATGAAAAATCCGGTCTTGAATACAAAAAGGAAGAAATCATTACTCCTAAGAAACCTGATGCATGTCCTTCATTTGTAAAAGGTGAAAACAAGACTGACACAGGTACTTTATTTGTAAAGGATGAAGACATGTCTGACACAACTCCTTCATTTGTAAAAAGTGAAAGCAGATATGACTCAGTTTCTTCATGTTCAAGAAATGAAAGCAAGACTACAAAATTTAGAAGAACAAATCAAGGAAGACATCTAGAAGCTACTCATATACCTCAAAGCAAGTTTAGAAGAGAGACACCTTCTTAGATGAATCAACGAAGGTATGAGAATGTTTTTAATGGTTATTGTTTTTCTTGTAATGAATATGGTCATAAAGCCTTGGATTGTAGGCATCATGTAAGAAAACAAGTTGGTAGGTTAAACAATAGTATAAGATGTTGGAATTGCAATCATGTTGGACATATTGTTGCACATTGTTACATTATGAGATGCTATAGTAGTGGTGGATATGGCCACAAATCCAATAAATGTTGGAACTCAAGAAAACAATCAATGAGAAATGCTTCATACAATACGACAAAAAGAGTAAATTAAACATGGAAGAAAAATGAAGTTGCAATAATAAAAGATCAAAGAAAAAATTTCAAGAAACCAAGACACACACAGATGTGGATAGAAAATACTAAACAAGTGAACATGAGTGAAGTTAATTGCTGCAAAGAGAATTGTAGTCATGTGAAAAGCATAGTATAAACTTTCTCATACAACTTTAGAGAAATGCACAATAAAGAAACATCTTGGATAAATATGGATACATCTGGTTAGAGATCGACGAGAATCAATGGGCAGATTCAAGGGTTGTTTGAAAAATATGAGCTACAATTGCGCAGTGCTCCAGTAGGACAACGACATCTGCAAAAACAACATTCTGATGTACAAAATGAGGTACATGACATCCTGTAGAGATAACAAGAGGAGAGACCCTGTCAGAAAAAGCTACCCTTTTAGAAACAAAAGGGGAGAACAGTCAGTAAAAACTCAGGGGAAGTATTTTGGTTAGTAAATAAGAAAGTAATTAGATTAAGTTTTGAAAAGACTTGATCACTACAAAAATTGGTATCAAGAAGACTACTCATTTGAAACACAAAAATCCCAATCAACTGAGATAAGAAGTTAGTAAATTAACAAGGGAAGAAACCTTGTCAGGAAGAGCAACCTTTTCAGAAACAAAGGGGGAGAGTAGTTAGAAGCAGAGAGAGAGCATATTGATAGGGGGAGTCATTCAATTATGGAAAGAAAAACATGATTGTAGGAAGAGTTACCCAAGTTCAGATTCTGGTCAGTAACATACATAGCTTTACCACATGAGGACAAACCCTTTTCCATTAATGTCAAAGGGGGAGAGAAAACTTCATCAGAGGAAAACATCATCACAAAGGGAGTTTTGTATATGAAGTTAGTGGGTTTCCCTCAATGACAAAGGGGGATATTTTTGGACATATTGTCATTGATGTCAACAATCGATGTGATGATTTGTTGTTATGATGAATTATCATTACTATAGATGAGATTGTCATCAATGTCAACAGTATATCAGTTAGCAGAAAATATCAAACAATATGCAGAGATCAAAAGCATAAGCTCAGGAGGAGGAGTGGACAATATGTAGAAGATCGAAAGCGTAACAGGAGGAGAAGAGAACTAAAGAGATTCATAATTATTGTTGATCACAATAGGATTAACAATGTTCCTATGATAAAATCTTAGGAGGGTTAGCAAATGTAGAGATCAAATCTCAAAAGGAAAAGCATAAGCTCAGGGTGAGAAGCCTCAATAGTCATTCGATCAAGAAATTGACTGTGTTGATCGTCTCATATAAACGGGTGTCGATCATATGAGTGACCGTGGGCTTGAGGACCATTGGGGGATCGTGACCATCGGATCTGCAAGCCAGATAAATGACAAGGATAAATTGCAGAGATCGGAAGGAGAATTAAATGACTCGCTAGTTCCAATCCTGCAATTGGCCTAGATCGTCAAATCTCATAGACTCGAATATTGACAATTATGGTTGATCCAACAAACGATTAGTTTAAGTAATATTAAGTCATGACCGTTGGATGCGCAATCGCCAGATCAACGACAGGGATAGATTGCAGATATCGAAAGGAGAATTAAACATCATGCTATTTCCAATCCTGCAATTAGTCAGGACCATCAGATCTTATAGCTTCAAATATCACCGACTGTGGTTGACTCACCAACAACGTACAACTTCAAATTGTGGAGTTTGGGTGTCAAGTTAAATCACTCGCAAGGTGTGGCTCCACAATCATCGTCAACCGTTGATCTGCTTCGAGTGTTTTCATAACCGTTGGATCACTTTAAAGTGGAAGGATAGGATAAGCAAGGAAAAAGTTGAGAATTTGATTATCCGAATACTTGTTAGCTATCAGATCAAACCAAAATTCCCATTAGCTGTCAGATCATTTTAAAGTGGAAGGATAGGATAAGTGAGGCTAAAGGGTTGAGAATTTGATTATCCAAATACCCATCAACCGTCAGATCAAACCTGAATTCCCATCAGCCGTCAGATCATATTAAAGTGGGAGGATAGGATAAGCAAGGATAAAGGGTTGAGAATTTGATTATCCGAATACCCGTCAGTCGTCAGATCAAACCTGAATTCCCTTCAGCCGTCAGATCATTCTCGAGTGGAAGGATAGGATAAGTGAGGTAAGATTTGAGATCTCATTTATTCAAATTTTCATCAGCCGTTGGATCATTCTAAGTGGAAGGATAGGATAAGCCAGAAGAGCAGCAACGTAGATATATCGAGCCATCGATCTAAGAAAATGATCGATGAACAACGTTTAGTTCAGGTCTAAAGTTGCAAGGAGGTTACGCTCCAGAGAAATCTCACTTCAAGAATTCAGTTTGAGATTTTAAATACTCGAAGCTCAGAAATCCAAAATGAATAAGGACCATCAGATTTGGAGGATATACGATGACTGTTGGATCAGTGTTTTTGGTCAGCAGACCACGTCAGCAAGGACACACAGTAGAACATGTCTACAAGGACATGTGGCAGACCATGTCAACAAACCACGTCTACAAGGACATGTGGTAGACCACGTCAACAAGTACATATGACATAATCAGATGATGGCAAGTGTCAAGAGGAAATTGGCTCGTGCTATATCAACAAATGACTTAAGCAAGTCACGTCACTACAAGAGAATTACTTTGGGAGTTTCACCACCAAGAAATGCCAAAAGTTCCAAAGTTTCGAAGGACAAAGTTTCGATGTAACTCTCAGTCGTCGATCTGAGATACCCTTTGGATACTATTCTGACCGTTAGATCAAGGAGATGAATATGTGTCACATCTAGAGATCTATGTCAACAGACCACATCAACAAGAAACTGTGAAAGACCATGTCAGGAAGGACACATGGCACACTCAGAGAATGACAAGTGTTAAGTTGAAATCAATATTTCAGGTACGTGCAAATCATGAATCTAAGTGACATGTGGCAACTACTCGGCTCGTGACATGTCATCAAGTGACGTAAGTAAGTTACGTCACTCCAAAAGTTTTTCTTTGGGATTTTTACCACCAACACTTTCCCAAAGTCTCGAAGTCCCAAATGTCGAAGTCTCAAAGTGGACATGAGACGTTCGATCTGAAGATCACTTTAGGAGCATTCTAGACCGTTGATCTACTACAGTGGAAGGATAGTGTAAGTGGAAGTATTAACTGACAACAAGCGGTCTCCACCACTTATGACTTACTCAGTAGGTGATCACTCCAAAGGAAAGAAGGGGTTGAGATTTTAAATCTTCGAAGTCCGGAGACCCAAAGGAGATCTCGACCATTGATCCGAAAGGGACATACATTGGTGGATTGAAAAATCTGAAATATTGATGTACGAAGGAAAGAAGCGGTTGAGATTTGAAATCTCCGAAGTCCAGAGACCTGAAGGAGATCTTGACCATTGATCCGAAAGGGACACATGTCATTGTATTGACATATCTAGAAGATTGACGTACGGAGGAAACACGGGGTTGAGATTTGAAATCTCCGAAGTCTGGAGACTCGAAGGAGATCTTGACCGTCGATCTGATGTTGGGTGTACTCTCAACTGTTGATCAAAATACAGTGGAAGGATAGCGTAAGTAGAATAGCCGAAGAGCTAGATTAAAAGGTGGTCATCCATCTCAATGCTTGATTAAGTCATGGCCATCAGATTAAGCCTTGCAAGAATCAAATATGATGATTGATCCATTCCCGCGAAATAAATGTAAACCGTCCGATCTATTCGGGAAATCTAATTCAGAAGTTTTGAAATGTTTCAAACCCAAAAGTTCTGAAGGGAGAAGTCTCGAAGTCCCGACAATCATCCATCTCATTGAGATATTGAATTGTGGCCGTTGAATTGATAAGCGCTCAACCGCTCCTCTCGCCTAACATATAAATACAACCATTGGTCATATGGTAAAGAGATTTAAAGGGCAGAATGTAATGCATCGCTTAAATTGATAAGCCCGTGGTTCTATGCCTATTATCATATGAACATGGTTTGAAGGAAGTGTCGATTTCTATTATCACAGAGACGAAGGAAATCGATCCATGCCTGTGATCGATTTATGAAAGTAAAAGGGGATGCGAGGTTTCACATTGAAGACCTGAAATGATGATGTATGGTGGTCCCAAAAGTCATTGTAAAGAAATAAGTTAGTTATAACTTGTTGCATAAGTCGGCTCAATAACTTAAATAAGTTTTGAGCATAAACAAGTATAAATACAACCATGCTTGCTTCACTTGGTGTTGTGTGTCCTTGTGGAAAAGAGAGGCTCACTGAGGAAGAGCAGCTTGCAGAGAAAAATGAAGGGGATGTAGACTTTAGGTCCGTGCAAATATCAGAGAGAAGAAGAAGTGAAGAAGGTGTGAATATAAGAGGAAATACAAAGTGAAGAAGGCACGGATATTAGAGAAAAGACGAAGTGAGAAAGGCACGAATTTCAGAGAGAACATGAAGTGCGGTAATTAGTGTTGATGGTATACCTTTGATCATGAAACATAATTGATTCAATAATGGATCACTGCTACTAGAGTTGGTTGAACTACTATATGAACTCTAGTTGGATAGACCGCGTTCTATCAACAAGTTGGGTCTTGTGGCAAGCTAGGTCTTGCTTGAGAGGCTCTCCGAGGAGTTGGTGCTCCTTACTTCAGTTGGTGATGATACAAAATAGTTGGTGTTGGGAAAATTCATATTACTATATTCACATATGTATACATATCAATTATGAAAAACCTTACACAAACATATGGTATCTCTTTTCCATTGTGATTATGATTTAATTGTTCTTAATTTGTTCAATTATGTTTTAACTGCTAACTTGTAAGAAGAATAAAAGTTGGAAAAGTCCACACACTAATTCACCGCCCCTCTTAGTGTGGGAGGTGTGTTCAACATCCTCCTCTGTACCTAAATTGCATTCAGTCACCTCCACATTTTTAGTTGAACCTTTAACCTTTACAACAACGTCATTTCTATCAAACAATCTCTCCAAGGGGACTAGTCCTTTTGGAATATGGTTACTAGGCAACTGAAGAATATGATGGTCATCAATTTTATTGAGAAAAATATCAGCATGAGAGATTTTTTTAGTATCATGATCTTGATCAATATGTAAGGCAAAAAACTCATCCACAATCTCAAGAAATATTTTTATCTCAAGATCATCCTCAAAAACCTTCCAATGTTTGACATTGTTAGGTATAGAGGGTATATACTTCACTCCCACATCATATTTGAGTTTAGGGGGAAAAGGAAATATGAATTTACTTGCTGAAACAACCAAGGAATCTTCCATAGTGTTCTCCTCTCTTGGAACAAATGAGATATTAAAATCTAAGAAGAAACGATCAACAAGATCCCAAACTTCATTTTTGTAAGTCCTTAACCTGGGGTGTTTAGCTTGATACATATTTTTAACTTGATGAAAAATTAATTCAGCATCTACAAACACTGTTAGCTCTTCAATCCTCATGTCTTTAACAACCCTCAAACCCAAAACAAGAGCCTCATATTCTACCACATTGTTTTTAGTTTCAAATTCAAGCTTGTAGTAAAGATATGATCTCTTGGGTAGGAGAAATAAAGACTACCCCAGCACCAACACCCTCCTTAGAAGATACCCCATCAAAAAACATCTTCTAAACAAAGGTATTAGGAGGAGGATATTCACAAGAGGTGATGGATTGTTTTTTGATTTCAACAGGTGGTTGAGGAGAATCAATGAGCTGTAATATACTGGATCCTAAATCAGTATCAAGTGCAAAAATAGGGTGGTTGGTAGGATTTGCTTCATCACTGACGATGTAGGATAATTGTGCCTCCCTATAAAGACTTCTATGTTCTCCCCCAAACAAAGGAATGGTGGCATATGAAAGGTCCATTTGCAAATTTCCCCCTAGTCTTCTGATCCAATATTTTGACAAGAGCATCCAAACTTAGGGGGGACATTAGCCACCACAATATCCATGACCACACTTTTCATTGGCAATTGTAACAGGGTAACAACCAAGTCTTTAATAGCCCCAAGACACTTCACCTTCCTGGAATCAAATGAGTAGAAGTCATGGTAGGTTTTTGTGATTTCTAACCCAAGCTCATCCATGACAATTTTAGGCATGAGGTTATGAGATTCCCCTGAGTCCATCAAGCAATTGTGCAAAACTTTATCATGAATGTTTAATGATGTGTAGAAAGGGGGGGTGGGGGGGTGGGGGGAGGGGAGAGAGTCATCTATATACTTTACCAAAGGTCCCAGGATGACAAATGTTTTTTCATCTTGAAGGTTGATTGAATCTGTGGAATTAGAGGAA
Source organism: Picea engelmannii (assembly GCA_009831015.1). NCBI lineage: Eukaryota > Viridiplantae > Streptophyta > Pinopsida > Pinales > Pinaceae > Picea > Picea engelmannii. The sequence continues at coordinate 371,950 of ML781979.1, read as the reverse complement.
GGCTCAGGCTGCAACATTTTAGAAAGATATCTTTTGAATTCCTCATTCTTAATCAGCTCGAAAAAAGGTACAGGGATTTTAATTTTTTGAATCTCACTCTCAAAGCTAAAAGAGGATGGATATTTCAAAATCTCCTTAACTTCTGGGGTAGGGATCTTAGCCAATTCCTGAGGGTTTTGTGCATATTTGTCTTTGTTGCTAGCTGCCACAGCCTTAGCAAAATTTTATGTTTTAGTGGGATGATCAGAAGTGTCAGTCTTCCCATCTTTATTTTTTGACCTTAGGTTGTATTTACTTGGATTGCCATTTTTATTTTCCCCTTTACTCAATTCATTTAAATGACTATCCATGAGAGACTCTTCATATACAGATTGGGTTAAATGAGGATATGAAGAGGTGTCACCAAGGCAATGGATTTCATGATCAATTTCTTCATCCTCTCCTTCTTCATCAACAACCAGGTTGTTTTGGAGAGGGGCTTGGATTTTTTGATCATCCCTATCCCTATTTATTTGATCTCTTTGGAGGAACCGAGGGGCATTATTTGGTTTTTGAAATTACCTCTATTATCAACATTATGTGTGTTCCTATAGTTTTGTTTTCCTTCAAGTTTCAACTTCTCCATTTCATCAGAAAGTGATTTTACCAATTTTGTAAGCTCATCAACTTGAGGGTGGACAAAATGGGATTCTGAGGTTGAAGCTTCCACCCTACCTTTCCTTCTGTCTCTATCAGATATTCCCCTAACCTTGTCAGCTGCCAATATGTTAGATTCTACTTCCAAAGCTACATCTTGCATATAGGCTAGAGAGGTATATCTTCTTTCTCTCAACATGAGGCAAAACTCAGGGTCGAAAGCACTGACATAGGTAATCTTGGCAGAGGTTTCTATAGACTATATTTCAGTGGGAATCTTGTTGTACATTCTATTAAATCTTTTTGAGAAATCCGAAACATATTCCCCCTCTTTCCTCTTAAGTGACCCAAATTCTGTATTATAATAAAGGAAATCCTTTTTATCCCCCCAATGCCTCAATAAAGCATCATCCAAAGCTTCAATCCCAGTAATAGATCCAGGAGTCAAACCCCTAAACCATTTTCTAGCCTCACCATCAAGGATATGTACAAATACCCTCATCCATACATCTTCGTTCTCAATGTTAAGATTATCTGCATAGCTATAAAAAACTGCAAGGTGTTCCTCTGCAGTTATTTCTTCCTCCCATGTGAACTTGGGCATGTACTTAAGGTAGTCTCCAACTGGGAGAGAATTCATAGGCTGAGGTAAAATAAGAGGGGCATACCTAGCAGCCACTATGGAATCCATCCTATTTCTAGGAATATTAACACCTTCCATTGGGTTGTGAATTATAGGAGAACAAGGGGGAGATGGAGTTTTGATAGATACAAATGCAACTTGGATTTTTGGAGAAAGAGGAAGCTTGGATGGAGAGGTTTCAGTTTTCAAAGGAAGAGTTTGAGTCTGGGAGGAAGATGGTATAGGGTCCAAGGGAAAATAGGTGTCCTCTTCTTTAGTCACAACTACTTTGATAAAAGGAGGAGTAGGAAGGCCCAAAGTAGGAAAATTTTCAATATTCTCAAGTCTGAACCAACCTACAACATCAGGAGAAGTAAGGGTTTCAAAATTTTCTTCTTACAATTTGGGGCTTGTTAGCGTCAGAAGTCACCCCTGGATTTCTTGCAGGAGCAGAGCCCAACGCCCATCAGTTTTATGTCATGATAGTTTTGAATGGGTGATCGAATGGATAAAGACTCAAGAAGATACATCTTTAACTCAAGAAACTGGGCCTGGTATGTAGAAATCAAGGGAGGTCTTGATCCAACTTCTATCAGTAAATGATTAAAGGGTGGTAGAGGGAAGACTTGTGAGAAGGGAGAGAAAGATTGCCTCGGGTGATAGGCCTTCAGAAGCTTGAATATGAAAAAATTGGAAGCCAAGATCCTCTTGGTCCAGAGCCTCAAGGAGCTGAAGGGTGACTCGACTGGATCCTCCAATTTCGAGTCATTCAGCGCTAAGAAAATCACAGGAACTGATTAGAAACAATGCAACTGTTATAGTGATCCAACCTACATCATCCTATAACGACTACAACTCGACTGGATCCTCCAATTTCGAGCTGTTCTAACACAATAAACAAAGAGATGGAAAAGAGGCTGACATCCATAAAGTAAGAAGTCTCCAATGCCTTATACATTAACCAGAGCGACCAACACTTCATCAAGACTTTACAATCGGGATATTTGCTCAACCATCGATCCATTACAAAATACAAAGACTGAGCTTATATACTCAGAGAAAATCGCCTAACAGAGGTGTCCTCAGTCATCCAAGGCTTGGCATCCCCTCAGCCAAATTCGGACGGATATTCTTTGTCGGACGCCACCTTAATTGCGCATGGCTCCTGCAGGCGGAGTAGCTGAGTCAGTAAATGCCAAGTTAGCGTGTGTAGACCTCCTCTAGCTAGTTGAGAACTCAGCATGGATTCTATGGAAAAATGGGTACACAGGACCCTCTTGAGCAGACCACTATCCAGGCTCTCCATATCTTGCACTTAATGCATGAAGAGAGGTTTCAACCACTCTTTCTTACCTTCATTTACTTCAAGCGAAAACCAGGCTTGAGGTCGGATCAAATGGCACCCAGAGAACACGTTGAACCTTTCGGCGACTGGACTCGACAGCCCTGGCCCCTTTTGCACAACTCTTTTTATTTTCTCATGTGACGATGGGCTGTGACCCTGCATTTATCCTCAAAGGCACTTTCGGCATTCGTGAATAAGAAGGGGATGATCCTTGCTTCTTAAAATCGTGATGAGTGAAACACCGAGATGGCTTGAGTTGGCACCACGCATCCCTCTAGATCTGACGGTTCTGAACTCTCCTGACGATGCTGTGGGCCCAAGTCCTGGACACTCCCGGCACCTCACGCATCGGGAAATGACGGAGCTACTCTTTTCACCTTAAAATCACGATGGGAGAAAGGGCGAGGAACCTAATCACGCGCTAGGTGTCTCCTGTGGATGGATGGTCGAGATTGCTCCGTAATACTGCGGGCCCAACTTTGGGCGCCTTCGGGGTTCAGGTCTTCGAGATATAGCACAACATGGAACCTTCACCCTTTGAACTCACGATTGCCGAAAAGACGACGTGACTAGATCTAGCGCCACGCGTTCTTTGGATGGATGGATACTATCCTTCCTTGCATATAATATGGGCGCGATACATTTTCACTAATCTTGGTGCAACTCCGCTAACCGCGATTTTTTGCCAACCGCTGATATGCTCCTATGGATGAATCTGGACCGCCGACGATATAACCTCGCCCGCTCTCTTGCTTAGGAGCCTGAAATGAGATTTTCCACGTTGTGCTTGGGTGCTCCTCATGCGACTTGCTGACCCTAATGCTCTTGTTCCCCGGACAAGAAATGTTACTAACATTAGGCTCCATGGGGGATAGAGTTGTCCCTGTGATGCTCTAAGGACTCATTTTGCAGTTCCAGTGCCTTGCTGTTGGGCTATGGAGTCAGGCTCAAAACATCCCGCTGCTAAAAATACAAGCTGAAAAATAAAAGCAACAAAATAAAATACATGCTCAAAGGAGCTTATTTATATACAATCCTAAACTAATAAAACACTTTACATGGGGCTAGGTGAAAGAAGATTTCCACCATAGCCATTCAAGCAACTTCCTGGATAGAATCTCCTTCCTTCTGTCAATGATCATCAACAGATGGTGTAACCGTGACAGCAAAACGGTTACACTCTTCAAATCCTCCTTACAGGCTGGAGTTGAGATGAAATAGGGCGGCTCCAAGGCATAGGGGAAATGCCACTCCATGTACCTGCTAACAGGGTCATAGAATGAGTGGCCAATCCTGGAAAACTGGTGACAAACAACTGCCTATGCTACACAGTTGTCCACTTGATGCTGAATATCTCTGATAAGCACAGGTAGGAGGACAAATGTTGCAGGCTCACTGATCTTAGGCGGTGGCTGTTCGTTGATTGGCTCTGGATAGAACATGAAATGCACGCTCAGTTGTTCCTCTGGTTCCTCCTCCTCTTTTCCATGCACTCCCCCATCTTGTAAAAAGGGAATGGTCTCTCGATCCTTCTCTTCAATCCCAAATGTAAATACATCATGGGAAATCTCATGAAGGAAGAAAGAACGATCCTCTTCCACAATGGATTCCTTGTTTAAATCCAAGACAACAAGCTCAATGGGGGAAGATGCTAACGCATCCAAAAAATCTTCAATAATCTCTTCAAAAGAGCTGCTTAGATCATCTGCCTTGAAGACTGGAAAATCCTTTTTGCTGCCTTCAGATTCCAATTTTGCACACTGGGGAGTGGGGAATATTGCCTGCACCACTTGTTCACTCAGAGCGCCATCCTCTTCCCTAGGAACTTCATCACTCTCATAAAACCCCCCTGCTGCAGACGAATGGGGAGGAGAAAGGGCGGAGCTCTGACCCAGGTCATCAGGATCATCCTCATAGCCTACGTCTGAAACAACTTCATCCAATATAGAGTTGTGGCATCCCTCACTACAGTTATGACAAACTAACATAGAGGGATAAAACTCTTGGTAATAGGCGACGAAAGCTGCATGAAACTCTGAGAGTGAAGAAATGCTAGCAGGGGGTAAAGAATGATACCATTTACACACATCCCTTGCTAACGAGACCATGAACATCTTAAGTAATACATCCTCATGATGTATCTCCCACTGACGCATGAGTTCATGAAACTCATTGAGGTGATGAGTAGGGTTGTCCTCTTCACATTTTCCAAATATGGGCAAATAATCACCCCATTCATTCGGAGAGGGGACAACATTAGGAAAACCAGAAATAGTAGAAAAATTAAAAGGAGCAAACCTGCAAGCAAGGATTTTCTCCATACCGAACCAGTGGAGTCGCCAATTGATTCTTGAATCATGGAGTCGCCAGGTGAAATATGCACAGCTTTGAATGTGTTTGGTCCTTGTTCACCATCAAAGGCTAGATCCTAACGTTGTCGTTACCCTAGGAAGATTCTCAGGCTGAGAAAGTAGCTGCTGAAACCTTCTCGAGAAAGATCCTCAGGGTCAGCTTTCAGGTGTGCTAACAGTAGCCACAATTGAAACAGTGATGTGGAAACCTTGGAGTCGCCATAGTGGACCAGGTGCATAGTAGTAATCTTGAAGGGCTCTGATGTCTAATGCACCTTCAGAATCAAAGGCTCAATGTCATTCTGCCCAGGGAAAATCTTCAACTTCGTCCCCGACAACGGCGCCATAAATGTTAGCGTCAAAAGTCACCCCTGGATTGCTTGCAGGAGCAGAGCCCAAGGCCCATCAGTTTTATGTCACAATAGTTTTGAATGGGTGATCGAATGGATAAAGACTCAAGAAGATACAACTTTAACTCAAGAAACTGGGCCTGGTATGTAGAAAGCAAGGGAGGTCTTCATCCAACTTCTGTCAGTAAATGATTAAAGGGTAGTAGAGGGAAGACTTGTGAGAAGGGCGAGCAAGACTACCTCGGGCGATATGCCTTCGAAAGATTGAAGATGAAAAACTAGGAAGCCAAGATCCTCTTGGTCCAGAGTCTCAAGGAGCTGAAGGGTGACTCGACTGGATCCTCCAATTCCGAGTCGTTCAACACTAAGAAAATCACAAGAACCGATTAGAAACAATGCAACTGTTACAGTGATCCAACCTACATCATCCTATAATGACTACAACTCGACTGGATCCTCCAATTCCGAGATGTTCTAACATAGTAAACAAAGAGATGGAAAAGAGGCTGACATCCATAAAGTAAGAAGTCTCCAATGCCTTATACATTAACCAGAGCGACCAATGCTTGATCAAGACTTTACAATCGGGAGCTTTGCTCAACCATCGATCCATTACAAAATACAAAGACTGAGCTTATATACTCAGAGAAAATCACCTAACAGAGGTGTCCTCAGTCATCCAAGGCTTGGCGTCCCCTCAGCCAAATTTAGACAGATATTCTTTGTCGGACGCCACCTTAACTGCGCATGGCTCCTGCAGGGGGAGTAGCTGAGTCAGTAAATGTCGAGTTAGTGTGTGCAGACCTCCTCCAGCTAGTCGAGAACTCGACATGGCTTCTCTAGAAAAATGGGTACATAGGACCCTCTCGAGTAGACCGCTGGCCAGGCTCTCCATATCTTGCACTTAATGCATGAAGAGAGGTTTCAACCACTCTTTCTTACCTTCATTTACTTCAAGCGAAAACCAGGCTTGAGGTTGGATCAAATGGCACCCAGAGAATGCGATGAACCTTTTAGCGACTGGACTTGACAACCCTGGCCCCTTTTGCATAGCTCTTTTTTTTTTCCCATGTGACGACGGGTTGTGACCCTGCGTTTATCCTCAAAGGCGCTTTCGGCGTTCGCGAATAAGAAGGGGCTGATCCTTGCTTCTTAAAATTGCGATGAGCGAAACACCGAGATGGCTTGAGTTAGCGCCACACGTCCCTCTAGATCTAACGGTTCTGAACTCTCCCGACGATGCTGTGGGCCCGGGTCCTGGACACTCCTGGCACCTTGTGCATCGGGAAATGACGAAGCTGCTCTTTGCACCTTAAAATCGCGATGGGAAAAACGACGAGGAATCTAATCACGCGCCAGGTGTCTCCTGTAGATGGATGGGTGAGATCGCTCCATAATATTGCGGGCCCAAATTTGGGCACCGTCGGGGTTCGGGTCTTCGAGATATAGAACAACACGAAACCTTCACCCTTTGAAATTGCGATTGCCGAAACGCCGATGCAACTAGATCTCGCGCCACGCGTCCTTTGGACGGACGACTGTTATCCTTCCCTGCATATAATATGGGCATAATGCATTTGCGCTAATCTCGGCACAACTCCGCTAACCACGATTTTTCGCCAACCGCTGATATGCTCCTATGGATGAATCTGGACCTCCGAAAATATAATCTCACCCACTCGCTTGCTTGGGAGCCTGAAATGAGATTTTTCGCGTTGCGCTCGGGCGCTCCTCATGCGACTCGCTGACCCGAATGCTCTTGTGCCCCGGACAAGAAATGTTACTAACAGGGCTAAAAGAAGAGTGTTCAACAGGAAAAGTTTCAAAATCCAAACTTTTAGAAACTTCAACATAAGGTAAAAGAAGAGAATTGGATATGGATATTGGGGTTTTAAAAGTAGAATCATGTAAATGACTAGAAGTACCTGGTAAAATAGCTGAAAATCCTTCTTGAGAAGCCTTTCCTTTCTTGATAATATTCTCTGAGTCAGATTCAGGTGTTTCCAGAGGTAGATGTGGATTATACCTTGTGTGTCTGCATTTGGGAGCTACAACTGAAACGATGAAGTTGCCAGGTGCAAGCTACAATATTTAATGTACTGAATTCTAATGCAACTTCATAATCAATATTGCTTTGTCGTTCAATCCCAGTGAAATGTCTTCAATTCACTCCCGGACAACGATGCCAAGAATGTTAGCACTGAGAATCACCCTCAGATTGCAAGAGGATAATCCCAGTACCCATCAACAAGTTTTTTAATGTAAATTAATGATGAAAGGTCAAATGGACAAAACTCAACATAATAATATTTTAACACGAAAAACTGGGCTAGCATGCATAAGCAAATGAGGTTTTGATTAAATTCAGTCAGTGGTTTAAGGATAAAAGTGAATAGAAGGAAGACTTAGTGAGAAAAGTGGATAGGTCTTCTATAAGCACCAGGCCTCCAAGAAGCCAAGAGAAGAAAAACTCAGTCACAAGAACTTCTTGAACTTAAAGTTTAAAACACTGAAAAAACATTCATAGCAACATCATAATCAAACATCCACTATAACACAACCAAAACATCTCACATGTATCATCCAATAATGAGAATTTCAGAGTAAGAGGAAACAAGATGATGAAAGGAAATTGACTTCTATTAACAAAAATGTCTCAAGTCCCATACATAACCAGAGAACAACTCTGCTTAGTCAAAATATTACAACAAGGGAGCTCTGCTCAACCATTTGACCCTCTCATATAATTCATCTGATGTATTTATAACCAAGACAATAGCTGGTGTCTTCTCTTGTTTGTCATGTTCCTTTTATCAGAAGGAAACTCGGGTCAATCTAGGTCTGCAAGAAAAACTTCCCTCTGTGGTACTTCGGGCTGACAGTTTTCTGTCTCCTCGGCCAGACCCTCCATGCTTACATTTAAGGGGGTAGTTGATTGTTCAACCACCAATACTTCTTTCATTAACTAATTTATCCTTGGAAAAACTGCCCTCTGTGGTACTTCGGGCTGATAGTTTTCTGTCTCCTCGGCCACACCATCCATGCTTCCATTTAAGGGGGTAGTTGATCCAAAATGGATCCAGGAACCGAAATGGGTCGAGGAAGGCCTAAAAATCAAAGTTCTCAGAATTAGAAGAAACCAATGCCATTTCGTCCATCTCTTTGCGTTGATTCTGGCCATATAATATTTTCCTCAAATAGACACCATATGCGGAAGTTATCGTGTTCTGACCGAAATCCCAACAATGCAAATTTTTTTATGACTCTACAGTCTGTACAGTGATGATGTGGCAGATGACTATACAGTTCGTACGACCATACAGTGACATGGTAGGTGTGTTGGAATGCTGACTAGGAAGGTGTTGGTAGACAAGTGGGCAAATCACATTAACATGTGTCATTGTTGTGGGCAAGTTTTATGGTTCCACGTGTCACCCCTCAGTTGGTTGGCAGTTGGAAATTTTTTATATGACTCCATAAGAGTAAAACCTGTGACCTCCGGGCAAGAGGGAGCACTTTGGCAGGGTCGAGCTACTAGCCCGCCCATGGTGTTCCTTTCCAACTATGGTCTAAAGTTTTTATTTGAATTACAAATAATGTAATTTCTGCAGAGAAAAGGGTTGGGGCCTAGCCCCAGCCCCCAATGCTTTCACCATTCCATATGCCCATTACATATGATCCACTCATTTATAATTTAGCATGGGTTTAGGGGATAAGCCCCGGTCAGTAGGGGCCAACCCCATCTGACCAGGGGCCAACAACAGATGCGCGCAAGGAGTTAGGGCGTGGCCATATGTGCCATCGCCACATGACCAAGGGCGCAAGGTAAGGGGACCGAGACCGGGGGCTAAGGACCATCACCAACCAACCTATTTCCATATGGAATATCGCATGTGATTAGGGGCCTAGATGAAGGGGGTTGCGCCTGATTTTTTCCCATTTTTGGGTTTTTAACTATATGTTATAATTTTTAGTGGATTTTCAGCCTGTTTTGGGAGATTTTGGCCATTATTAGAGGATTTGGAGCTCTTTTTGAGGCCAGATATTAGGGGGAAGTTGGGAGGTTGTTTCCAACTTCAAAAATATATAAACCATAGGTTCTTGGAAGCCTTGGACAAGTTCATAGAAGGATAAATGCTAAGGAATTTGTCAGTCAAAGCCATTTTTATGCAGGGAAGCTATTGAGGAGAGAAACTTTGCGAGCCATTTTCGGGAGTTTCGTTCATCCGTTTTTAGTGCCTTCAGTTGTGTTGGGTTCTTGATATATAGAAGAACACAACTAGATCATTTTTTAATACATTTGACATTTTTCTGATGTACTTTGGAAGTTTTGAAGAGAAATAAGAAAGCCTCACCCATTGAGACAAAGGCCCAGAGACTTAGGCGATATTGCCGAACTCCATTAACAATTTTGTTGTTATGGTTTTCTGATTCTTTGTGTTCATTTCCATATCTGTATATATTCTTATGGCTTATATGTTAAATATTTAATTCTTCCTCTTTCTTCAAATTCCTAAATGGTTAATGAACTCATGCTTTAAAAACTCTACCATAGTCTTTAAAATATCTTTTTGGATCAAGTGGTATCAGAGCAGGTTGACGGTTGCTTTTTGAGTTTGCATGATTAACATGGAAAATATGAATCATGGTGAAGGAGAGCTTGTTGAAGAGAATCCTAAGATTGAATCGAGAAAGAGAACTTCTCAAAGTGAGAAGATGGCATCGGAAGAGGGACTTTCTCATGACGAGGTAGAGTTTTGAAAGACCTTCTTCACCATGTCAGAGATGGTAAAGATTTTATATCATGATTTCTTGGAGCAGAAAAGACCAATTCTAGGTGAATCTTCAAAATCCAAAAGTGAAGGAGAGGATCCTCCTAAACCTCATCCTTCACCTCCTTCTTCTCCATCAACTTCTTCTTCTTCAAGTACAAGTTCCAAATCCACCGCAAGAAAACATTCCCATAAACATAAACATGATATGCCTTTACTTAAGATTGATGTGAAGTTTGAATTACCCATGTATGATGGTGAAGTCAATGCATAGAGGATTGATAATTGGGTCAGACAGATGGAAGTTTATTGTAGTGTGCAACAAATAAAGGATGAGGAAACTCAAATCAAATTGGCATCGCTTCGACTTGCAGGCACAACACTCATTTGGTAGAAAAGCAAGTTGCAAAATGGCACACAACAAGTGGGTAATGTATTTCCATCATGGCAAGATTTTGTTTCTGCACTTAGAAAGAAATTTCATCCTTTGGGTTATAAATAGAAGGATTTAATTGAATGGAAAGGTCTTAAACTAAGAAAGGGACAAACAGTGCAAGAATACACAGATGAATTTCGTAAGATGGCATTAATGTTAGACATTCCATTATATACCCAAGAAACTCTTATGAAGTATATAGGAGGTTTACCTGCACACATTTGTAACACTGTATTTATGTTTGGACCTACTAATGTTGATGATGTTTCTGTTCAAGCAACATACATTGAGATAGGGAAAACAAGAGTTGGTGTATCAAGGGAATTGTCTTCAAGAAAAGAGGACAAAAGGAAGTGGAATGGAAATAAAGCAAATTCAGTGGCAAGAAAGGAATATAAGCTCTCTTGTAGGCATTGTAAGAAAGAAGGGCATGATGATGACCATTGCTGGAAATTGCATCTCGAGAAGAGACCAAAGTGGTTCAAAGAAAGGAAAGGGAAGCAAACAATTGCAACAACACAACGACCAACCGACTTGGAATCCGATTCAAGTGATGAATCTAAAATCACAATGGTTGGTTTGACAGGTAAAATTGGTTATGGATATGATTCTAGAGGTAAATTGTTTCACATAAGGGTCATAATGAAGCATACTAAGGTCAACACATTGATATATAGTGGACCTCAATCTAACTTGATTTAAGAGGAAGTGGTTAAACAATTGGGATTAAACCATGAGATGCATCATAAACCTTACTCACTTAAATGGATAAACAATAATCCTAAATTGCACATAACTAAGCAATGCACTTTAAAGTTTGAAATTTCATCTAAGTTTGTGGATGAGGTAACATGTGATGTGGTGCCACTAAATGAATGTGGAATGGTCTTAGGCAGTCCATATTTGTATGATCACAAAACAATCTTCTACATGGAAAATAATCAATATCACTTAATCAAAGAAGGCAATGAATATGTGGTACATGTTCATCACTTAAAAGAAAATCAATCTCTTCAAACAATGGAACTATTAAGGAGGGAAAATCATGCAAGCAACACACCTATAATTGTGCCAAATCAAGCAATTGATCTTAAGCATGAACATGAGATGATTGTAGAATGGAAGTTCAATCATAATTTTCTTCAAGATAAGTTAATGTCGTGCAAGTACTACAAACATATTAGCTCATTTGCAGTCATATTTATGATGTTATCATTGCTAATGTTTTCAACATGGATGATAGTGGCTTCAGTAAGATGTGACAGATTACAAGTGGCTAACAATATGCTGTCAGTTGTCATGGTTGTTTTGCAATTGATCTCAATGAGATAGGTGCACAGGACATAGTTTAAAGACATAGAACAAGTGGGGTGGCCTATCCCACACTTGATGACTATTTAGTATCCTTTTGGAGGACCAAAAGGTCTTAGTGGGGAGGCGTGATCCAAAATGGATCCAGGAACCAAAATGGGTCTAGGAAGGCCTAAAAATAAAAGTTCTTAGAATTAGATGAAACTAATGCCATTGCGTCCCTCTCGTCGTGCTGATTCCGACCATACAATTTTTTCCTCAAACAGACACCATATGCGGAAGTTATCATGTTCTGACTGAAATCCCAAACATGAAAATTTTTTGTTGACTGTATAGTCCGTACAGTGCTGACATGGCAGCTGACCATATAGTTTGTACGAACATACAGTGACATGGCAGGTGTGTTGGCATGCTAACTAGGCAGGTGTTGACAGATAGGTGGGTGAATCACATCTCAACACATGTCATTACTGTGGGAAAATGTTATGGTGCCACGTGGCACCCCTCCGTTGGTTGGAAGTTGGAAATTTTTTATATGACTCCATAAGAGTCGAAATTGCGACCTCCGGGCAAGGGGGAGCGCTTTGGTAGGGCCAAGCTACTAACTCACCAACGGTGTTCCTTACTAACTATAGTCTGAATTTTTTATTTGAATTGCAAACAATGTAATTTCCGCGGAGAAAAGGGTTGGGGCCTAGCCCCAGCCCCCGACACTTTCACCATTCCATATGCCCATTACATATGAACCACTCCATTATACTTTGGCACGGGTTTAGGGGATAAGCCCCGGTCGACGGGGGCCAGCCCTGTTTGACCAAGAGCTGGAGACCAGGGGCCAACAACGGATGCGCACGAGGAGTTAGGGCGTGGCTATATGTGCCACTGCCACATGACCAGGGGTGCAAGGTAAGGGGGCCGAGACCAAGGGCTAAGGACCAGTGCCAACTAGCCCATGGACATATGGAAGCTTACATGCGACTAAAGGCCTGAATAAAGGGGGTTGCACCTGATGTTTGCCCATTTTTGGGTTTTTAACTATATGTTATAATTTTTAGTGGATTTTCAGCCTGTTTTGGGAGATTTTGGCCATTATTGGAGGATATGGATCTTTTTTTGAGGCTAGAGCTTGGGGGGAAGTTGGGAGATTATTGATAACTTCAAACCTATATAAAACAAAGGTTCTTTTCAACCTTGGACATGTTCAGAGAAGGAGAAATGATGAGGAATTTGTTAGTCAAAGCCATTTTTATGCAGGGAAGCTATTGAGGAGAGCAACTTTGCGGGCCATTTTCGAGATCTCCATTCCTCCGTTTTGAGTGCCGTCAGTTGTGTTGGGTTCTTGAGATCTATAATAAAAAAAACATATCAGTTAGTAATCCATTTGAAATTTTATGATGTACTTTTGAAGTTTTGAATAGAAATAAGAAAGTTCACCCATTGAGACAAAGGATCGGAGACGTAGGTGATATTGTCGAACTTCGTTAACAATTTTACTGGTATGGTTTTCTAATTCTTTGTGTTCATTTCCAGATCTATATATCTTCTTATGGATGCTATGTTAAATCTTTAATTCTTCCTCTTTCTTCAAATTCCTAAATGGTTAATGAACTCATGCTTTAAAAACTCTACCATAGTCTTTAAAATATATTTTCGGATCAATAGTCGATTGTTCTGTTTCCTCTAGTGATAGACTGGTCATGGTCTGTTAATGTTCTGCCTCTCCTTGTGACACTCGCCCAGTTTATGTTTCCATGCGCTGATCTCGGATTAGACCCTATATAAGCACGTGATTGCGGAATTTGGAAAGGGTAGTTTGGATCTACACTACTTTGACCCCCACAATCCACCACCAACTGCCGCATGCCTCTTTAGCTATACCATAGTTTCGATTGCGAGACTGCTCTAATATTTTAGCGTTCTAGCACTTTCTGCCTTCGCAAGGAAGTGTGGTCGTTGACCTTGTTGCAATCCACAATCTAGGAATGCCCTACTTTTGTTGCCATGTGTCAGTCTTGGATAGACCATATATCAACACGTGATTGCAGAAGCTACCAAGGGTGGTTTGGATCCACACCGCTTCGAACCCCGCAATCCACCACCAATTGCCACATACCTCTTTTGCCATACCATGGTTTCGACTGTAGGACCACTCTAGAATTTTAACGTTCGAGCATGTTTCGTCCCCGCAATGAAGTATGGTCATCGATCTGTTGCAATCTACGATATGGGAAACCCTTCTATTTTAGTGCCCCCACTAAAAATTTATCCGTCTTCCAACTCTAGAATCCTTTTAACCATGTTGGTGATGGATCCAATTTTTGCACTTGGGAGCTTTGAATGCTAAACAGGAATACGTCCTGGAGGACAATCTCCCGAATCTGATGTGGTGGCCTGACGCCATTTTGCTGACGTGTCATGGAAAGAAGGGTGACACTTGTCACATGGAAATGGGTGAATGACTCAACCTAATGACCTGGAATGAGTGCCACATGTCAGGGCCAGATGGAATCCACTTGTCTCCACTGATGAGTGCCACTAGTCCTGGCGGATGAGTGCTAAGTGTCTTAGACACTTCGACACTTCGGGCTTCGAGAGTTTTGGATTGTGAAGCATGAAAAACTCCTAGAGTGGTATAGGCCCAGAGAGACGTGGAAGACTGACGTTATATGATTTCACAACTACTGATGGATGAGCGCCATGTGTCTTCGGCACTTCGATACTTTGGGCTTCAGGAGTTTTGGATGGAAATATCCCGAAGTGATTTTATCCCGGTTGACGTGGAAACCTCTCATTACTTCAGAACTTCGGGACTTCAACACTTCACGACTTCAGGATGTTTGGATGTAAATCTCCTGAAGTAACTTTCTCCTGGTTGATGTGGCAACCTCTCGTTACTTCAACGTTTTGGGCTTTGGGAGATTTTGAATGCGGGCATGGATATCTCCCAAAGTGGCTTTCTCCCAGTTGATGTGGTAGTCTCTCGTTACTTCGGGACTTTGGGACTTTGACACTTCAGGGATTCTGTCTAGTCATTAATCCTTGTGTGAATTTGAAACTCTAAATGCAAGAGAGACACTAATCTGAACTACACATGGGATCTCCACCATTGAAAATTAAACCTGTCTACTTTCTTGCATTTTGATCTCGAAATGGACTGCTCTGAATGTTGCATTTTTTTCTCATGGTTGTTTCCTATGCAAACAAAGGACTTGGCTGACCTCCTGTAAGCTCAATTAAAGGAAAACAAGATTACCAATAATTCAAACAAAATCACGATATGCACTTCGCCTTCAAGAAAAACATAAAAACTCTATGCAAAGAATCAGTCAAGTAGGAAAAATAGGCCATTGAACAAAAGGGAAACCAACTATATCAACCAGAAGAGGAAAAACTTATAGGAAGGTTTACAAAAAAGAGAGAGATAGGGAAGAAGTGCATACTTACGTCTTAACAATAGCAACATATGACCCATGGCAACTTCATGTGATAAAAAAACCCACAAAAAGTAGACTTGATGTCGGTAGAAGCTACAAGGAATTATTTATCAATAATTTTGCAAGTTATAGGGAATCTAGATAAGGTTATGTGCACCAATGTATATGGCCCTCAACTTCTGGAAGATAAGAAAAAAATGATAATAGACTTAGAAAACCTCAAGGATCGAAATATGAACCCTCACTAAATTTTAGCAGGTGATTTTAATATAATTATCACCCTGGTTGATAAGAAAGGGGGAGCCCAAAGATTGGATAGAGATGCTAAGGTCTTCTCAACCTTTATAGGAAAAAAAAACCTAGTTGATATCCAAACTAGTAATGGGATTTTTACCTAGAACAACAAAATATCTTTGCATAACCAAGTAGCCTCAAGATTAGACATATTTTTAATCTCAAAATAAATTGTAATTCAAGGTATAGATATGAAAGGAAACATCCTTCCATGGGGGGCTCAGACCATTGGCTAGTTCTATTGGAGGCAAAATTTTAGGGAACCCCAAAAAACAGGCCTTTCTGTTTTGAGAGTTTTTGGATTGAGCACCCAACCTTCAAGGAAAATATCAAGCTTTGGTGGAAAGATGACATCCAAGAAAAGGGGAAAATTTTTTATAGACTCCAAGGCAGATTAAAACATATAAAGAAAAAATTAAGGCGATGGAATCAAGAAGTCTTAAGGAACATTGACCAAGCAAAAAAAGATCTCGAAGAAAAAATAGGTCGGATTCAGGAATTATGTATTCAATAAGGCTACAATGAGGAGAGGAAAAAGGAGGAGATCCATTTGCATCAGGAATGTGAGAAAATATGTAAGCAAGAGGAAATAATTTGGTGACAGAAATCCAGAGTGCAGTGGTTAAAGGAAGGGGAGAAAAACACAAATTTCTTCCACAAGTCGACAATAGTTCGAAGAACTCATAATAGAATCTTGAAAATTTGATACCAAGAAAGAATAGAGAGAGAATCCGACTAGGAAATAAAAAAATCTCTAGTTAATAACTTTGAGGACATAACAAGAAAACCCAACCTAGAACGGTCAAACGCAATCCAAAGAATTTTGAGGCATATTCCTAGATTGGTAACAAAGGAGCATAATCAAAATTTAAGGAAACCAATATCACCAGAAGAGGTTGACCAAGCGGTCTAGGAGATGACAAATGGAAAAACCCCAGGCCCCGATGGCTTCACAGTGGACTTCTTCAAATCCTGCTAGGACGTGGTAAAACAAGATATTTATGGTATAATGGAAGATTCAATACACTTGGCCTTTATTATTAAAGCTCTGAACTCTACTTTCATCACATTGATCCCCAAAGAAAATGAGGCGAGGACTCTGGACCGGTTTAGACTCATAGCCCTCTGCAATGTTGTGTACAAGATAATCTCAAAAGTGATAACAAATATATTGAAACCCCTCCTCCCCATACTCATCTCAAAGTCACAATCGAGCTTTGTGGAAGTTAGGAAAATTATGGACAACATTATTCAAGCTCATGAAACAATCCACAGTTTGAAAAGTAGGAAAAAATATGGCATGATAATTCAACTTGATTTCTCCAAAGCATATGACAAACTAAGCTGGCATTATATGTCAAAAACAATGGAAGCCTATGGCTTTGATAATAATTGGATACAATGGGTAATGACCCTGGTGTCCACAACTAGTTTCTCATTACTGTTCAATGGAGCCCCAACCAAACCTTTATACCCTTATCAGGGCCTCAGACAAGGGGATCCTTTATCCCCCTTCTTGTTAATTCTTATGATGGAGGGTTTGAGTAGAACTATAAAATCTGCAATCGAAGAAGGAACTATAAAAGGTCTTCGACTGTATGAAGAATATCCCACAACCACTCATCAACAATTTTTGGATGACACAATGCTACATGGAATTCCAAAAGCCACGGAGGAAACAATGTATAAGGAAATATTAACCGATTTTGGATAAGCCTTAGGTATAGAAATAAATCACTCAAAATCCATGATTTACTTCTTCAACACAAACATTGCCGTTCAAAGGAACCTTTCAAATGTCTTTGGATTTGAGAGGAAGACGCTCCCCATGAAGTATTTGTAAGTACCCTTGACGGATAAGGTGGGTAAGAACACAACCTGGGAAGGTATTATAACCAAACTACAAGACAGGGTCAAAAGATGGACCTACCAAACCCTAAATTTTTCAGGATGACTAATCCTCACGAAGGCAATTTTACAATCTATCCCAGCTTATTTATTGTCGGTATTTCCAGCCCCACAAGGAATTTTACACAAAATCAGAAAAATACAGAGGAAATTCTTGTGGAGAGGAGTAGAGGATAAGAATAAATGTGCACTAGTGGCCTGGAAGAAATTATGTTGGCCAAAAAACAAAGGTGGACTTGGTTTTCAAGATGCATAAGCGACAAATGACGCTTATGGAGCAAAAATTTGGTGGAGATGGGTCAAAGACAACTCAGTTCCGTGGGCCAACCTATGGAAATAAAAACACGCTCCGGGAATTACCCCTCGGGACCTTATCCGATTCACAGGTACAGGAGATGGATCGACCATCTGGAATTTAGCTTGGAGAAACAAAAATTGGATTTAGGATCATAGTTTCTGGGAAATTAGGAATGGTCAAACAACTACATTTTGGGAAGACGCTTGGCAGCAGGAACCCAAGATGGAAAACCAATATAGAGAAGGTATTAAACAAGAGCTGCTTGGGCAAGGAAAAATAAAAGTTTTTCAGTATTGGAAACAAAGGGACAATATCTCAAAATGGAGAACTTGGGACAATATCCAAACTCAAGATAGAAATCAAGATTTTGAGCTGGTTAAATATATAGAAGAAGAGATAGGAAAAATAAATATTATGATCTCTGACAAGGAGGACCAACTGCACCGGGGCAAGAAATATGGAGGAGAATTCACCTTAAACGAAGCCCGTCACTATATTGTGGGTCTTGACCAAAGGAACACAGACCCCCAATGGGAACGACTATGGAACCTCCCACAATGTGTGAAGATAATTTTTTTTAAATGTTTGATACTACACAAGAAAATTCTGACGTGGGAGAACCTTGTTAAAAGAGGCATTTATGGACCCTCAAGATGCCACCTATGTGAAGCTCAGGAGGAGAAAATATACCATATACTGGATGAGTCCTCCTATACAACGAAGGTTTGGGATTGGGTAGCTATCGTGTACCAACAAACTAATCGAGTGAAGGGGGATATTAGAGCAACTCTGGGGAAATGGAGGGAACACTACAACGAAAATGAAATGGTCAACTTATGCTAGGGTCTAACTCTAGGGATGGTCATTTGGGAAATTTGGAAGGAAATAAATAGGAGAATATTCAAGAAACAAATCCCTCCCTATCACTAAGGTGGTGGATTCTATCAAAACCCAAGTTAGGGAAACAATTCTGAGCATAAACATCCCTCTTCCAAAAAAACACACGTCATCCCAAGACCTAAGAATTTTTCATTTGTTACAGCTGAAAGATTGGAGTTTCAACATACCTGCTCCTCGTGACCCACATATGCACGATGAAGCCAAGGCTCGGACCCCACCTCAGGTTGGATTCCTGAAATTGAATTTCGATGGAGCATCCATAGGTAATCTCGAAAAGGTAGGTGCGGGACGAGAGATCAGAGACAATGGTGGGAAAATCATTTGCCTTTATGCAGTTTGCATTGATAACACAAAAAATAATGCAACTGAGTTTGGAGCGTTGGAACAGGAGCTAGAGATTTTGATAAGAGAAGGTCATGTAAATGTTACAGTTGAGGGAGAATTGACTCTGGTTATAAGTACAACGAAAAGACTACAATGTGGAACCAATATTGTCAAGGTAATAAAACAATGGAGTCTAACTCAAATCCTTCAAAGAATTTAGAAGCACCTGTAAACCTTGATTACTGTTGAATTCAGGTGGGTAAGAAGGTCGAAAAATGCTTTGGAGGATAGGTTATCCAACAAGGGTGTGAACCGAGATGGAAATATGTTGGATGATGCATGGACATGAATTCTAGTGGGACAACTCAGATTTGATTATGAACACCTGACAACATAAGATCATTGTGGTAGCTATCAGGACAATAGTCACATCGAGGAAAATGAGTGTCACGCAGGACCGACTTGGGACCCAGAGGAATTCTGAGTAATAGACCACTTGGAATTCAAACCTCATGTGACGATTAGACAGAAAGGGGAAGGCAAGGCAACTGGCGGTACAATCCAATAGGGAGTTTAAAGAGGGAATTTGGGGAGACAGTTTCGTACGAAGCCATGGAGGATAGCTCAAAGCGGAACTCACCTCCAAGGGACCATATCATACCAAAAAAGCCTAGATTCATAGCTCACATTACGGGAAGAAAAAAATGAAGAGCCAAAGGATGGATAATGGCACGAGGTGCCACGCCTGGTATTCAATGCGTCCGTAGTAACCACCTTAAGGGAGGATCATCAGGAAATACCAACAATCATGCCAAAGGCTGTTATATTCCGAGTATCATCTGGCTTAACCACACCTCGTAGGGATTAGCCATTTGTTTGGTTCTAGCTCTGCTTTTATTTTGTTAAGGGTGCGATGTAGTGATCTGAACCATGAGAGAGTCATAGGCCAAAAGGTTGGAAACAATAGTAAGATGGAGTGCATGAAATACACCACTAGAAAAGGTATTCCACTAGAAGACTCCAAACCAGAAAGCTCTTGGAAAAAAACTAGGATTGATAATGCATCAAGGGATGCTACAAGGATGTATCAAGCCATAGTACCACAAAAAGGAAAAGAAGCCATGGAAATTGGGAGGAGGAGCTTAAGGTAGAACGTGAAAGTAAGGATAAAAACAGGATAGCTCATGAGGTGGAATGAATTATAGATACAGCTACAACTTGTACCTGAGAGACCTTCTATCACAAAACTCTTGAGATGGTGTGGCACATAAAGATGATGATAGGAAAAGTAAATGAATACCAAGAGGAGACTCGTAGGGAGGACTAAAGTGAGATGAAGACCATTTTGGAAGATATCCAACGACGCATTGGTGGGTTGGAGACCATAGTAAAGTTGTTGGTAAAAATTGAGAAAAACTAGCAGAGCAAGCATGAGAGACTAACATCACAGTTCCATTTGTACCTGAGGTATGTCCACCATATGGACATAACACTTAAGGATGACCATGGCATACCAAATTAAATTTGAAAGGCCTGGGTAGCATCCCCCAAGGAAGACAACAAAAATCAAGCGGGAGGAGCGGTGGATCGACCCTAGGTTCTCTAGTTTCGTTGTTTTTTAGGAACAAAGTTCAGGCAACTCTAACCAGGTGTTAGTAGTTGTATTCGACTACATACTAGTAGTTTTTTACCAGGGTGTTTATTTTATCCTCTGTATGAAGGGGTTTTTAGTCTAGTCTCAAAAGTTTAAGTATTAGTTTTTATAAGACTAGCAGACTCCTTCATCTCTAGTCTATAGAAAAAATGGGCATAAACATTGAAGGTTTGAGGTTGGTCTGGTTTTCTTTTTGGCAGACCATTGGCACCTCATTTTGTGTTATATTTTGAAGAAGTAATATAGTTTCCTATACTGACTTACAAAAACAAAATAATATTTGATCAACACAATGATAACACATCCAAAAAATCCAAAAAGGCAAGTTCTTTGTAAATTCTATACAAAATTAATATGTTTGATCTATATGTAAGTTTAACTAATATCTATTGGTTAGTGTGTGTCATGCAGAGCCACAAAATGATGAAGCTCGATAAGATTCTTTGTGATCTAAGTGAAGAAGTGTGTAAAAGCTTGATGAAAAAATTGCAAAAGGATGAATCAGGTGAATGAAAAAATGCTATTCAATATGAGTTCTTTTTTTATTTTTCATTAATAATATACTTAATAATATTAGATAACATGTAATGAAACAATATGTTAATTCACATAGGTTTAATGTTCTATAGAGACCAACAATGAAGGAACAAAATGTCATCCTAAGAAAATAAAAATTATGGATGTAAATGATGATGAATTGGTCATTATCTCATCTAGAGTGGTGTTGGAGGTTAATGAAAGGGGGATTTTTTTTTACAAAACTATAAGGGATATAGTGGAACGAACATATATATGCACTTTCCACTTACAATACATAAATCAATCCAATGATTCCAGGAACAAGGTTATATATAAACTACAGGAAGGGTTTCCAGAGAAATGGTCAATGCGAACTATTAGAATTGCAATAGCAAAAACATACAACAACAAAAAAGAATCATTCAAAAAGTAATATTCCTAAAAATGTTTTTCTAGAATATGTATATATTACTACAAAACATTCCTTTATTAAAATCAATTTTGTTATATTTAGTTTTCATATATCAATATAAAAATACTTTATTGTCATGTTAATTTTTTCAGGAAGATTATGAAAATTCCAAAGGATCAACAAGATGATATCCAAAATATGCCAGTAAGAATGTCCAAAAAAGTGTACAGGGAGATAGTCAAAGAAGTTGGCATAATTGCATCGCAGGAGGAGCCATCAAAACAACAACGTGCTTCAAATGTATGAAATCATTGAAATTTTATATTAGGTACATATACATAAATAATTTAGCATTAAATATTAATTTTCAAGTATTTTCTTGTAGAAAAGAAAAGAAAATGGAACCCATCCAACACATAAAGCAGGACGAAAAGGAAGAAAAGGGTTGATAACAAAGTTTGTGAGTAATTGTTATTTCCTTATAACAACTTAAGGTTTCGTTTTTGTATATTTTAAGTTGTTTTACAACAACCATCCTTGAATTTCTTCAAACATGTGCTAATATACATAGAAGAGTCACTGAAAGAATTGATTGGCATTGGGTTAAGTATGGGTTGTGAGTATATGTTGACATATCAAAAAATAATTGTGAAATTTGTAAGTATCTAAGCTATTTTACTTCTCTCATTTTATAATTAATGGAACAAAAAAAATCTTATATTAAATTTGTAACATCCCCATTATAATCCCCAGTTTAATTAATGCTTATGTGGATACAATATGTGGATACAACCAAGCAATGTAATATGTGAATTGTATTTCAATGTTTTAAAAATAAAAATGTGATGCTAGATGCTAAGGGGACATGGACAAGAGACGGGGGTTGAATTAATCCACAAGAGGGGGAAGTGTCTAGGATAATGGCCAAGAGGGGGTTAAAGGGGGAATTACCCATGTATATCAATTTAACCCATTTTCCTAAACTTTCCACTTGTATATGAACCTTTTGATTTCTGATTGAGTGTTTCCAAAGCCAATCATTGAATACATGTAAGAGGGTGGGTGCAAGTGGTCACGTCCTTGAGATTGAGTGTTTCCAAATCCAATCATTGAATTCATGTAAGAGGGTAGGTGTGAGTGGTCACGTCCCAGAGTTATTGGGCACATGGGGGTTGAGTACAATCAGCTTGGGGAAGAGCGTGAGTCAATAAAGACAAGCCACAAGAGAGGAATTGGTATGGGTTGGGACAACAAGTTTTAGTCAAAAAAGTTTGTGCGAAGGAAGGGAGGAAGAAAAAGAGAGATTGGACTTGGTGTGCGATGGAGGGTGAATTCTGGAGAGTAACTGGAGCGTAACTAGAGTGAATTGGTGTTGGAGAAATGAAGAGCCTAGTTGTCATGTCGGAAGAGTGAAATCTCATGTAAGTTGCACTAAAACAACAATCGTTTTCTATTGGTTTGCTGATAGTTTTCCTAACATCAAATTTCCTTGATTTCCTAGCTACGATATTTCTAATTACCCGTGCCAGAGAGACCCTGACAAATGAATGGCACATTGCTTGGGATATCTCTGATAAATAGATGTTACATCCCTTGGGTTAACCCTGATAAATGGATGGTACATACCTTGGGTTACCCTGATAAACAAATGATACTTCCCTTGGGTGATCCCTAATAAATGAATGGTGCATTCCTTGGGTTGGGCAGGTCAAGAGGAAGAGAGCTGGTGGAAAGATCGAGATAGTTGTAGGGGAATATCAACTGGGTTATGAGATTTATGAGTTGTGAGTAGACTGTGAGCGACCACCCTTTTTTGTGGATTACTAGCCTCAGCTCGGGGGTGACGTGATGTTGAGATTTTGAACAGTCGGTTTATGGTTGGGTAGAACATCTATCCCAAGCAATTGGTTGCATGATTCTTGTTTAACAATAGATTTTTTTATGTTGTACTGAGTTATTTACATGTGTTATTGTTGTGCACGAACTCTGTGTGAATGAGAATGACTTATACACTGTTGTAATGAAAGGTTTAGTTGTATTTCATGTTGATTATTGGCGTGCTTTAGATGCATTTTTTTTTATGGTTACAAACAATAGATAAATATGTTCTAGTTTGTAGTTGTAACCTACAAGAAATAGGTTAACAATAAAGGAATTATCTTAGATGTGTATTCCGATATAATATTTCTTAGCTGGAGGCTAAGTACATTACATTTTGGTATCAGAGTTGATAGTGAGAGAGTTTTGTGTGACATGACCCAACCTGGGTGATTGGGTATGTTACAAAGTGGTATCAGAGCCTAGTTTTCAACACTGAGCCTGTATGGGCCGAGTTAGCAGAATGTTGAAGCATAAACTCATAGATAATTAATTTCTGGAGTATGTCTGCAACTTTTTTATGTAAGTTAATACAATACAATTGGGAGAAATTTCATGGGTAATGTGAAGAATTGAGCCTCTTTGGAAATTTCGAAAATAAACAAATAAAAAAAATTTAGATATTTTTTCGTACGATGATGTCAGCATGACATGGAGGCCACATGCCAGTTGACATAGTAGAATAAAGACGTGTACTTCCATGGTGGAAGGTACATGTTGGACGATATGACAATTGGTGGATGATGTGGAGCCATGTGGAAGGTCGGCTGTCAGTCCCACGAAACCACAGTAAGATCTTGGAATTGTCTAAGTGTTAAGTCCACATAGATAGAAAAATGGTTAAGTGTTGAGACTTTTTAGACGAACTTATGAAATAAAGGTTACAATATTATGATTTTGCGAGTATGTGAGTCCACGAAGAAGTGGAAAAATGATTAAGTGTTGAGACTTCTCGGATAGACTTATGAAAATAAGGATACAATATTATGAGTTCATGAAGGAAAAATGAGCTAAGTGTTGGTAGTGGGTTCATGGAAGGTATGAAGAAGATATATGTTTTATATCCACGATGAATCCATTAGGACAGATCAACGATGAATATCTAATCAAGAAATTATTAAACGATTTTTGAGCCTTACTACTATGTTGTGTGTGCTAATGAATATTCCTTCATTGTTTTGCCACCATAACTTTCAACTCAAAGCTCATATTGGGGAAAAAATAGTCGTTGGAAAGATATTGAGAAGAAGAAGAGAATTGTCAACCCAGAATTTTGATCTGGGCACTACATTTTCTTCAAAAGTGAATTATGTAGAAGCAAAGAGTGGAAATTACAACTTGTAATTGTTGTAACCGTCGCTCAAAACTTAGATTGAGGCATGAGGACAACCATTGGAACGTTGTTTTGAAAATGAATTCATTTAAGGAACCCTACTTGAGATTAGTGAGTTAATATTATTCATAATTTAAAATGAATAATTACATGTAATCTAATTGCTAAATAGTTGGAAATACACTTATTTCTAACAACAATTATTGCATGCACATTCTTACAAAATTAGAGATAAAAAAAATCATACCTTAGTTCCTACATGAGAACTAGAGACATGGAGGATGCTCAAGGGTTTTTCATCCATGAAGATTAAATTGGAGGTCTGCATACCAGCATGGGAAATGTTGAGACTGAGTCTAATGGGAGAAGAGATAGACATGGGACTGTAACTATGAGAAGTCTGGATAGGGAAGTACAAATCTATAGAGATGATAATGAAAGGATTATGAAGGATCATGAACAAATACTTCAGATCTTAAACATGTTGCATAAGCAAGTTAACAAGAACTCTGGCACTAAGCAAGAATCTAGTGCTAGAAAAGTAACAACATCTATATCCCATAGAAAAAGAGATGATCATGGAAATGATAAGCATTAAAGAAGCATGAAAATGTGCCATCATTATCCAAGGCAGTCCACTAGAAGAAATCATGCAAATTCAGGTCCAGGGAGCAACCCAAGTGTGTCTACTGTTCGGAGGCAAAGAAGAAGACTTGAGGTAGACATCTTGCAAGGTGAACTCATGAAAATCAAGCCACTTGCTTTCAATGGTGAATACCAAAAGGGTGAAGAGGCCGATGCCTTGCTATTGGAAATGAAGAAATATTTCCAGCTGTGTGATTATCCATCCTGGGTAGAAGCTATAATTTCCACCTACCACTTGCAAGGAAATACAACCATGTGGTGGGATAAACTTAAGAAAGCTAAGAACCCTGATGAGAAAATAATCTCATCGTGGTAGTTCAAGGGATATTTCGAAGAGAAATATTTGGCCAAGCATTACTATGAAATAAATATGAAAGAGTTCTTTGAACTCAAGTTGGGAACCATGACAATGGAGGAATATGATAAACAATTTTTTGAATTGTTGAAGTATGTTGACTTCATCAAGGATGAGAAATTCAAAATCCAAAGGTTTCTAAGTGGGTTACCCTCTTTCTACAGTGATACGATTCAATATGACAACCGCAAAACCCTGGAGGAAACCATAAGCAGAGAAAGGCATCTGTATGAATAGAGAAAAGGAAGACCAATTTTCGAAAAAGGTTGGAATGAAAAGATGAAGGATAAGAAGGATCAAAGGAATAAGGGTTTTAAGCCACCCTTTTTCAGGAATAATTTCTAGGAGAATCAACAAGGTCAATTCGCACAAAACGAACATAAGATTGCATGTTCATTTGGAAAAATGTCAAGACAACAGTCAATGCAATGTTTGGGATGCGGGGGAAATAATCTACATAAGGATTTCTCTCACAAGGAGAAAGAATGGGGACTGTCCACAACATTCAAGAGGATGAAACAGTGGAAGACATGGGAGGAAGCATGCCAAGGATTTATGCATCTTTGGATAACAAGCATGAAGAGTATCAGTACCCCGTGATTGAAGTGGGAGGTAAGATCAACAATGATCCCATAGAAGTTTTAATTGATTCTAGAGATATCCATAGTTACATAAATGATAACATTGTTGAAAGATTTCACTTGTAAATAAGTAAGCATACAAAATCTTGGTTAGTTCAGTTAGCCACATGGGCTAAGAGGAAAATCAATGAGATGGTTAAAGATTGTCCGATAGACATGAATGGAATCAATACAAAGGTGGATGTAAACAACATACCATTGGGTTCATATGACTGTCCAATTGGCATGGATTGGTTGGAAAACATCATGTTGTCCTAGATTGTTACAACAAGACAATCACATGTCTTGATGAGGAAGAGAAACAAGGAAAAATTCAAGGAATTCCAAGAGTTGTAGTTGTTAGAGAGATTTCAACTATGTAGTTGAAGAAGAGATTTAGGAAGGGATGTGAGATGTTTGCAACCCATATGGAGGAGGTAGCCAAAGACAAAGTGGCAAGTATTGAAGACTATCTGGTCCTGAGGGATTTTGAAAATGTTTTTAGAGAAATTCCAGGACTACAACCAAAAAGAGACATTGATTTCTCTATTGATTTGATTCTAGGAGATGCCTTGGTGTCTAAGACACCATAGAGAATGGGTACACTGGAACTAAAAGAGTTGTAGATGCATCTTGAAGAACTATTGAAGAAGGGGTACATATTCCCAAGTGTGTCACCTTAGGGAGCTCGGGTTCTTTTTGTGAAAAAGAAGGATGGAACCTTGAGGCTGTGTATTGATTTCAAACAACTTAATTAGGTTACCATAAAGAATAACTATCCTTTTCCAAGAATTGATGATTTGTTTGATTAGATGAAAGGTGCAAGAATATTCTCAAAGATTGACTTGAGATCATGCTATCATTAAGTAAGGATAAAGGAAGAATACATCAACAAGACAACATCCATAACAAGATATGGGCATTATGAATTCATGGTAGTGCCATTTGGGATATCAAATTGATCTAAAAATGAAGAAGACTTGTATTCTTGAAAATATTTGCAAGTTAAATTTATGTGTTAAAATGAAAATGGATCAAATTTGCAACACAACTTTAATAGGATTTACTCATTCAAGATGCATATAAACATCAGCATAATCAATGAACATAAAACACATAACACGACAAATGATAAAGGAGTTCACCCCTCTCTTGGGCTACATCTCCTGGTCCAGCTTCCAATGGATCATTTGTATTATTTTCTCAAAGTGCTCAAAAATGTGCTTTACAATGCTCAAAATTCCAAATAGACTGCTCCAATGGCTTTAGAACGTCCAAAAACCCCTAGCTGGGATTTTTTGGCACCTCGTTTGGCTAAAAATTGAAGTAGATAGGCTTCCTGGAAGTCTCCCCTTCAAGCTTGCTGTCTCTGCATCTACAAAACACACCTCTCTTGGCTCAACCTATCCCACACGCAATTTAAAGAATAAAAACTTGGCACTGGGTGCAACCGCACAAACGATCCAAACTGTCGAATGGTTACGCGCCGACCTTAACTACCAAGGCCCGTGGGGACATGGTCATCACATGACCGCACGCTATAACACAACATGGCTTAAGTTTAAAATCGTCGATATAACCGTAAGGCTTACCTTCACGCATATACAATGGTCACATGTCATATCAAACCACGCATTTCAAATGGTTATAACATATGTTACGGTGGGTCTATCCGCCATAGCACCGGTCGTATGAATACAATATGTAACCACGGGTCGGGGCTTAGCCCTGACCCGGTTCATGCCCCATCACACATTTATACGATGTTAAATACAATGCAACACATATATATATCAAGTAACATGTGCAGGCACGCTAGTTGGGCAGCATTTCCCAAAGCTTTACCCTACCCTAGAGGTCACGGGGTCGACTCCTGCCAAGTGCAAAGATTTTAACCAACAAACAGGTGACACGTGGCAGTCATTGATTGGGTCACGTGTCGCCATCCCATTCTCTGCCAACAAACCATGTCACATGCCAAATGTCCAATAAATGCCTGCCACATGTCGTACAGCCTGCCACATCATCGTATGTACGGACTGTACAGTCAACATCCCTTTTTTTTTTTGCCTGTTTGCCATTTTGAACAGAATGCGATATCTCTCGCTCCCGATGTCTGTTTGAACCCAAATGAGTTGCATTGGGTTTGCAATGATGAGGCCTATGCTCTCGTTCGATTTGAACCGATTCTGAGCACTTTGAATTTTTGAGCAAAATTTGATCCCCTAATCACACCTCCCCATTGGAAAGCTTTTGGACCTCCAAAAGACTATTTTCAGTCTATTTGAAGATGAGGGTATAGTTCCCTCACTCTTCCAACCTCAATCCACTTGGCTTTGCTTGGATTTGTACCTTTAAGACCAACTCGAAGATACTCCACATTTCCTCGTTTTGAAGTTCGCATTCTCCTGTCAAGGATGGTGTCTTCATGCAGTTCTGTAAGATATTCTGGTGAAAAATCATCTATAGAAGGAATATGAATATGCTCTCCTTGATCATCAATCAACGGAGGCTCATACAATTTCAAATTCTCAACATTAACAACTGCATACATTTGCATATAAGGAGGCAAATCTAAACGAAATACATTGTTACCAATCTTGTCGATAATCTTGAAAGGACCATATCGAATTGGTTTCAATTTTTTACCTTCTCCTTTAAGCCTCTCCTTACTGATGTAAATCCAAACTTCATCTCCAACTTGGAAACTGTGATCAACATGATGCTTT
>ML781979.1:290245-328679 GCA_009831015.1 Picea engelmannii | reverse complement strand
CCTTTTGGATATCTTCGTCAAAAGTTGGGGGTTATAATTTATTGTGCCTAATCTGCTCACCTGGTCAGGGGGAGTACGTATTGAATATCTGGTGTATTTACAAAGATGCTTATAGTCGACAGGGGGAGTATGTTTTGCAACAATATCAGGGGAAGAATGTTTCTTCTTTGACATTGATGTCAAAGGGGGAGAAAAGAGTTTGGGAGGAGAGTTGAGTCCAAATGTCTGAATGCACGCAGGTGCTTGTATTGCCATCAATGCCAAAGGGGGAGATTGTTGGCAAATATTTAACAGATAGCGAATGGAAAATAATTAACAGACAGCGAATGCTTGTCATTGATGGCAAGTACAACAATGAAGATGGCATGAGTACAAGACGTTTGTAACAGACTTGCAAACAGAAGAATGGCATAAGTACAAGAAGAATGTAACAGACGGGCATTAGTGAAGATGGCATGAGGCATGAGTATAGGAAGAATGTACAGAGGATTGTTGGCATGTTTTACAGGCAGCGTATGCTTGTCATTGATGGCAAGTACACTAGTGATGATGGCTTGAGTTCAACAGCAATGATTAGTGGTGCAGTGATAATCGGGGAAGAGCAACAACCATGTTCGTTGGATCCCATCCTGAATTCCCGATGGCCGTCAGATATGAATAAGAGCATGTTGAAGAGGTAGGCCCGTAAGGTTTGAGAAGCATTTCTGGTCGTCGGATCCCATTCAAAATTCCTAATAGAATGAGGGTCGTCGGATCTGAATGTAGACAAGAAGAGCGCACTGAAGAGGAGGACAGATCTCAGGCGTTAGATCCAAGCGCAAGATCCAACCATCAGTGTATCAAGAAGAACCTGCATGTTCTTTAAAGTACAAGGAGAAGTGGGCGTAATTGCGATAGGAAAAATCATGACTTAATCTTAGCCGTCAGATCAAGATTGATTCTAGACCGTTGATTCCAGTCCCTGTCGGAGTTTCGCGGATCGAGTATTGGAGATGTCAAAGATTATTAACCACAGGAATTCCGATATCACGATATGCGAAATCACGACGTAATTGCAACCGTCAGATCAAGATGTATTCTGGACCGTTGATCCCAGTCCATTTCGGTGTTTCGAGGATCGAGTGTTGGTGATGTCAAAGAATATTGACCACAGGAATTCTGATATCGCGATATACGGAATTCGACGTAATTGCAACCGTCAGATCAAGGTTGATCTGGACCATTGATCTAACTCCATATCGGAGTTTCGGGGATCGCAACATGAAGAGGCAAGAAAAAAATGCAACAAGAATGTCGATTTCGCGATATGCGAAATTGTGATTCAATCACAGCCATTGAATCAAGCTTAGATCTAGACCGTTGATCTAACTCCATATTGGAGTTTCGGGGATCGCAACATGGAGAGACAAGAAAACAATGCAACAAGAATGTCGAAATAGCGATATGCGAAATCGTGATTCAATCGTAGCCATTGGATCAAGATCAGATCTGGACCGTTGATCCAACTCCATATCGGAGTTTCGAGAATCGCGACATGGAGAGACAAAAGAAACAATGCAACAAGAACTTTGAAATCACGATATGCGAAATCCCAATTTAATCGCATCCATTGAATCAAGATGTGATCTGGACCGTTGATCTGACTTCTTTACATAGTTTCGTGGATCGGGATTTGTAAGTGACAAGAACATTGAACATCAAGAATGTTGAAATCACGATATGCGAAATCGCGGAATGATCTGAACCGTCAGATCAAGTGTTGATCGGAGGGTTATTGTTCTCTCTCACCGTTAACTCCTCAGTTTCGAATTTGTTAGCGAAACGGACTCATGATTGGTGATTAGTTGGCATTTTAGTTGCTGAGACAGTTGCCTTCCTTTTGCCTAAGGAGATGGGAAGTTGAACTACTGTGTGTGTGTATAAAAGAAAAAGAGACAGACAACGTGTGGTTGGTTGTTCTGTATGAGAAATGAATAAAACTGTAAGAAAGGGAAAATCAGAAAGCGCAGAGTGAGATGGAGAATATACACAGTGTGAGATGAAACTTAGGGAAGAGTAACTGATGATGAAGAAAACTTGAAGTTGAGCAGAATGACAGAAGAAGTTGATGCAGAGCAGACCTGCTGAACATACTTAGGAAGAAATGAGTTGCAGAATAGTTAGAATATGACCAGATTTACAGAACAAAGAAAGATTGGTAAGAATTGATTTATCTATGTAGTTGAGTGTTTATTTGTTCATTTTTGTTCAAGGGAGGTTGGGAGGTGCTCGGGAGGATTGTTGTCCTCAGAGGTTCAAGTGAGATCTTGAACACAGGAAGTTGTAGCTTCCTTCTGGTTGCATCCAGAGAAACCAGGGTGGCAGGGTGGTGCAAGGGAGAACAAGTGTTCTCTGTTATACAGGTTGGAGCCTATGTAACTGGAAGTTGGTGCTTCCATCCAGTTGGTGCTGGAAGATTCAGGGAGTTGGTGCTTCCTTCTATTGGGTTCTAGAGAAACCAGAGAGTTGGTGCTCTCAAACAAGTTGCAGCTTGTAAAACAGAGTTGGTGTTCTCAATTATAGATGATGTACAGAACTTAAAAGACTACCTATCATTTCGAAGAAGAAGAGGTTTTCTCCCTTTATGGGTTTCCTCGTGAAAATCTGTCTCTGTGTATACCTTATGTGTGACTGATGCTCTTTAATTTTACTGTCCATATGTTGTATACGGTTGATGATCACTTGAAGAAAGATTAATAATGTTTTAATAGACTTATTATTGTTTAAGCTCAATAACAACTAATTCACCCCCCTTCTCAGTTGTTTTAGTAATTTCAACAGTGGATAAATTGACTAAAACAACACATTTTATTCCAGTAAAGACTACACACAAGGCAACAAATATCGTAAAAAATTATATGAAGGAAGTTGCTAGGTTGCATGGAGTGCCTAAGACAATAGTTTCATATAGAGATCCAAAGTTTACTTCAAATTTTTCGAAAGTTTTGTTCAAGGGCTATGGAACAAATTTGAATCTCAGTACAACGTATCATCCAGAGTCAGATGGGAAAACATAAAGGACTAACATGATAATTGAGGACATGCTTAGAATGTATGTGATGGATTAACCATCAAAATGGGAAGATTGTATTCATTTAATTGATTTTTCTTACAAAAATGGGTATCATGCCTCATTGAATATGAGTACATTTGAAGCATTGTATGGAAGGAAATGTAACAATCCAATGAGTTGGATAATCTAACAAACAGAGTAGTTGTTGGGAAATATTTGTTGAAATAAATGGAAGAACAAATGACAAGGATAAATCATAATTTAAAGGTTGTCCATGATAGGCATAAAAGTTATGTATACAAGAATAGAGTTTTCAAAGATTTTAAAGTGGGCGAACATGCGTTTTTGAATGTGAAGGCAAAGAGAAGTTCGCTAAGATTATGAAGTTTCCCGAAGTTGGCAGCAAGATATTGTGGGGATTTTGAAATATTAGAAAAGATAGGGCCAATTGCATACATGTTAGATTTTCCTACATCCATGAGAGTGCATAATGTATTTCATGTGTCATTGCTAAAGAAATATGTTCTTGATCCTAACCATAAAATTGATTGGAATGTGATCCAGGTGGAGCGCGAAGGGGATTTTTGGTTGGAACCGGTACGTATCCTGGAAAGGAAATTTAAAGTACTCAGGAACAAATATATAAGTTTGGTAAAGGTTCAATGGACCAACTATGGTCTTGAAGATGCTACATGGGAGAATGAAGAAAACATGCGGGAAGAGTACCCGCAAATTTTTGACAATTTTGAAGAAGGCAGAATGCAAGACTCCATTTTGGGCATCTAGAGTTCCAGAACCACTTCTCATAGTCCTATCCAACTGCAATGGGGATCCTGATAAACAAATGGTGCATTCCTTGGGTCAATGAGTTGAGAGGAACATGAGAATGATGGTTGGAGTTGTTGCTGGAGCTGTTAAATTGTAGAATTTTATTTCTAAGTATTGTAATGTAAATTTTCATATATATATATATATCGACATAGAGTGCACATAGGAAGATGCACAATTGTAAGGGAGGGGGAATGTAACATCCCTAGTTTAATTAATGCATATGTGGATACAATATGTGGCTACAACCAAGCGATGTAATATGTGAATTGTATTTCAATGTTTTAATAATAAAAATGTGATGCCAGCTGCTAAGGGGACATGGACAAGAGATGGGGGATGAATTAATCCACAAGAGGGGGAAGTGTCTAGGATAATATGCAAGAGGGGGTCAAAGGAGGAACTACCCATGTAGATCAATTTAACCCATTTTCCTAAACTTGCCAATTGTATATGAACCTTCTGATCTTTTATCGAGTCTTCCCAAATCCAATCATTGAATACATGTAAGAGGGTGGGTGTGAGTGGTCACATCCTTGAGATTGAGTGTTTCCAAATCCAATCATTGAATGCATGTAAGAGGGTGGGTGTGAGTGTTCATGTCCCATAGTTATTGGGAACATGGGGGTTGATTACAATCAACTTGGAGAAGAATGTGAGTCAAGAAAGGCAAAACAAAAGAGAGGAATTGATATGGGTTGAGACAACAAGTTTTAGTCAGAAAAGTTTGTGAAAAGGAAGGGAGGAAGAAAAAGAGAGCTTGGAGCTGGTGCGATGATGGAGGGTGAATTATGGAGTGTAACTGGAGCGAATTGGAGCTAGAGAACTGAAGAGACCGGTTGTCAGGCCAGAAGAGTGAAATATTGTGTGAGTTGCACTAAAACAACAAGTGTTTGTTGTTGGTTTGTTGATAGTTTTCCTAACAACAAGTTTCCTTGAGTTCCTAGCTGCGAGATTCCTAGTTACCTATGCCAGAGAGACCTTGATAAATGAATGACACATTCCTTGGGATATCCCTAATAAATGGATGGTACATACCTTGGGCTAACCCTAATAAATGGATGGTAGATCCCTTGGGTTACCCTGATAAACAAATGATACATCCCTTGGGCGATCTATGATAAACGAATGATGCATTCCTTGGGTTGGGAAGGTCAAGAGGAAGAATGTTGGTGGAAATATTAGGATAGTTGTAGGAGAGTATTAGTTGGGTTATGAGATTTATGAGCTGTGAGTGGACTGTGAGAGACCACCCTCTTTTGTGGCTTACTAGCCTCAACTCAGGGGTGACGGGTTGTTTAGATTTGGAACATTCAGTCTATGGTTGGCTGGAACTTCTGTCCCAAGCACCTGGTTGCACGATTCTTGTTTAAAGATAAGTGTATTATCTTGTATTGAGTTATTTACATGTGTTATTTTTGTGCATGAACTCTGCATGCATGATAATGACTTATATGCCGCTGTAATGAAAGGTTTAGTTGTATTCATGTTGATTATTAACATGATTTAGATGCATATGTTTTATGGTTACATTTAGTAGCTAAATATGTTCTAGTTTTTAGTTGCAAGCTACATGAAATCTGCTAACAATAAAGGAATTACCTTAGCTAGCAAAAGTTTTGTTTTATGTGTATTCCGCTATAATGTCGCTTAGCTGGAGGTTAAGTATGTTACATTTTGGTATCAGAGATGATAATGCGAGATTTTTGCGTGACTTGACCCAGCCTGGGTGGTGGGTACGTTACAAAATCTATGATTTATTATGGGGTATAAAACTTGCAGGAAACAAAGTATGGAAATGTGCCAACAAAAGATTTGTTGACATAAGGCATGAGATTTGGTTTTGAAAGAATGTGTATCATTCATGACTCAATTATTTCTATGGTACATCGCTTTTCAATTTACATTCATGTATATTATTTATTTCAATTTTCATTATTCTCACCAATGTAGATACACTCATTACACTTTATTTTTATTTTTGTAGATGGAACTTGAAGAAGAGGAAAACAATCAAGGAAATCAACAAAACATTCGGTCAAATAACCCAATTCATGGAAGTAGCTCGAGCATTGACAGTTCCAACGAAGAATGGTGATCAATATATTTGGATATCAATGCAAGCTATTGCATTTTTTGAAATAATTGTCTGTGAAAATCAGACATTTTGTTTAATGTAATGGACATAGTGTCCCAATTGAAAGACAAGGGGTTACCGATAAGTGTCCCATTTTGTATGACAAAGAGTCTCTTATTCATATATAATAAAATACATTTTATTTTATTCTATTGTGTTGTCCAATGTCGTTGTGAAATGTTACATCACTGATTAAATATATGGATGATAAAATATTATAATGAAGAGATGTGAAATATGATGATATAAGAAATTAATCCAAACATCATATCCAAATGCACTACTCAAAATTTAATTTATATGAATACTATTATAAGATATATGTCTATTTTTTATGAACAATGGAATTAAAATATAACAATAATTGCACTGTCACAGGTCAATGTTTCTAAAAAGAGAAAATTAACACCAGTGCGTTTAATGCTAAAAAGCACCGGTGCTATAATAAAATGCGCATCGGTGTTGTAATACAATAAAATAGCACCGATCATAATACTATTTTAATAACAACAATTATAATAATAAATTTTTTCCTTCTGGTGCATTTAATTAAAATGTCGCACTGGTGATTCTGTATCAGACATTCGCATCAATGCATTCTAAATTTCATTCACTTGTCAGGTTTGTCTTGTAACACAACGATGTATAGTATCAGAGATTCAATCGATGCATTGTTATTATTAAAGCACCAATGCATTACTATTTAGAAGAGCAATGATGCCCCAATATTTTTTTGACTGCCCCAGTGATTTCAATGAAATGTAAGCACCAATGCTTCTATATCAGACTTCTGCATCGATGCATTCTAAATTTCATGCACCGGTCAGGTTTGTCTTGTAATGCACTAGTGCATGATATCATATATTCGACTAATGCATTGTTATTATTAAAGTATGAGTGTGTTATTATTTAGAAGAGCATCGATGACCCAATATTTTTTTAACTGCCTTGGTGCTTTCGGTGAAATGTAAGCATCGATGCTTTAAGCTTGAGAACGCACTAGTGCGTCTACACCATGAAGCACACCGCCTAGGAAAGCATCTACTAAAACCTTCGTACACCCAATTTTTATTTATTTATAATGAAGTTTCGTTATAATCTCTGAAAAAACATCCACTACCAAAAACAAATGTTTTAGTAGAGGTTTTTTTGACAATTTTTTCCAATTTTGTAACACTAAGAACATCTGTTATAACCTCCTCTACAAGTTCTTTTCCTTGTAGTGATTCTTCCTGTGTGGACGCAAGGGGTAGTGAAACATCCATAGGACCCAATGGTTTAAATATCAACCCCACCTGAAAGGGGTTATGGCACAGATGCTTGGAATTGTACGTGCACATAAGGAAGACTCTCATCACATGTGCATGGATGCTTGGAATTGTACATGCGCAAGATATGCACGATCATCATGTTGATGACCTTGGTTTGGCCATCTATTTGAGGGTGGAAGACAATGGATTTGATGAGCTTGGTTTCCAACAGTGACCAAAGGATCGACCAAAATGTGTTGAGGAACCGACTGTCCTGATATGAGACAATGGTTTGTGGTATCCCAAAATGTGCCCACACTCATTCAAAGAAGATATTGCAGTGGCCTTTATCGTGATGCTCTTCTTGCAGGCGGCCAAAATTTCCATCTTGGAAAATCTATCAACAACCACAAAACTAAGTCATTTCCCTGCTTGGTTGAAGGAAGGCCTGACATGTAGTCCATCGAGATGGATTCTAAGGGCCTGTCGAGAGTATGAAAAGGGGTGTACATGCCTTGTTTCTTAATGGTCGGTTTGGAAATGGAGCAAGCCGTGCAAGACCTAATATACTTGTTGACATCCTGTCGAAGTTTTGACCAATATAAATGTTGTTGCAACACTACCACTATATTTTCTATGTTGAAGTGTCCTGCCACTCGACTGTAGTGAGATTCCCAAATCAGCTTCATTCACTCGCTTGGTGGGACACATAGATGGCTCAGATGGCACAACAACCCATCCTGAAGATGGAAATTCGTGACATCTATGTTTTTGACCAACATATGGTAGGTAGTGGCGAAGTTAGGATCTCTCTCTTAGAGTTGGGGCCATCCGACGGTCTCATGGTTGTAGGAGTGTAGTGTTGTGGTTAGTGTTGCAACTGGAGGTCAACTAAGGAAGTCAATGACGTGATTGGTGCTCCTTGTCTCATACTTGATGTTGATATGTAACTGTTGAAATTATTTGGAACACTTCTGATGGAGGTCATTCTGCAATTTTCCTTGTGTTTGCATGAACTACGAAGGCTTATGATCATCGTGGAGGTCTGTCTCCTTCCCAAGAATGTAATACCTCAACTGGCGACAAGCTTTCACAATGGAGTACATTTATTTGTCATAAGTGGGGTACTTATGGATGGTATCTGATAGTGTCTCACTATGATAGGCCACAGGATGTCCATACTGAGTGAGAAATGCGCCCACAAAATTCTTTGAAGCATCTCTCTCAATCTGAAAAGGATGTTGCAGGTCGAGTAATGAGAGCACTGGGGCTGAGCACAAGCACTATTTCAAATCATCAAAAACTTTTTGTTGCGACTGTACCCACACAAAATTTCCCTTACCACCACCCCTGGTCACATGTCTAAGGGTCCATGCAATATGGGAGAATCCCAACATGAAGATGAGATAGAAATCAACAAGGCCTAAGAATCTTCGAAGCTTAGTGAGTGTGGTCGGGGATGGCCAATCACAAATGACCTGGATCTTAGATGGATCGACATGCACCCCATGCTCATCGACAATTTAGTGAAGGTATTGGACCCTGTTTATGCCAAAGGAGAATTTTCCAAATTTGAATATAGCTTGTGCTGTCGTAGAGTGTGAAAAACCTGTTGAATATGTTGCAAGTGTTTTTCCCAACTCTTGTTGAAGATGAGGATGTCATCCAAATACACCACCACAAAATAATCTGTGAAAGGCTGCAAGATATCATTCATCATCCTCATGAAATTTGTTGGGGCATTCTTCAAGCCAAAGGGCATGACCAACCATTCACAAAGACCTTCTTTGGACTTGAAGGTAGTCTTCCATACACCGGTCTGCTCTATTGGGACCTGGTGGTAGGCAGACTTTGGATCAATCTTACTGAAATATTTGGGCCCCTTGAAATGGTCAAGGAGATCATCAATTCGGGGAATTGGGTATCGGTTTCTGACTGTGATTTTATTTAGGGCTCGATAATCAATGCAGAGTAATTGGGTCCTATATTTCTTCTACATGAGCACGATTGGGCTTCCACAAGGTGATGAGATTGGTCGGATGTTCCCCTTTTCGAGAAAATATTGGATCTGGTGCATGATTTCCTCATTTTCTGATAGAGAGCAACAATATACTATCCCATTGGGTAGTGGTGAGCCGGGGGTGAAATTGATTGAATGATTGACCTGGCAGTGCAGAGGTACCCCAGTGGGTGAGGAGAAGATGTATTTGTATCCTTCCATGACCATATCCACGTTCTTTTGTTGTGTGGAGAGACCTACCGCGGAGGCCATGGAGGTGGCTACAACATTTTGATCACTTTGAGCATGAATCACAAAGAATACAAACTTTCCATTCTGAGAGATGACCTTCCTGCATTGCTTGGCAAATATCAAGGAAATGGAAGTAGGTGGGACTACCTCGGGTATCCTATACAATTTTCTATCCAAAGTAATAACAACACTACGAGGCCTAGACTCATATAAAACATGACGTTTTCATAAAAAATGTTGTCCCTAAAGAACATCAAAAACTTCAAGGGGGGAGACATCGCACAATACCTCATCTTTGAAGGGATTGATGTCATAGGGAAAGCAACACTGTTGGCTGACACAGAGATTGCTCCCTTGGTGGAGCCATCCGATGGTGTATGATTGTGGGTGCGGTATTGTTGACAGAGCCAATCGCTTGAAAATCTCTGTTGAGATGAGGTTCTTGTAGCTACTTCTATCAATGATGAAGTGCAGTGGAATACCCTTCACCCACATCTGTGAATAAATGAGGTGCTCACCTTCCTCTGTTTCATCAACTTCATTGGGATGGATCTTAGTGGTAGAAACGGTGGCACTGGGTTCTGGATCAATGATCCATCTCCCTTTTTCTAGTTATGAATCATATTCAGAGGCTTTCACCTCGACCAACAATGACTTCTTTGAGAAGCATTCAACGGTGTTATTCCAGGGGCTCTTATGGAACTCACACCACTTCCTAGTGTCTTTCTTTGTCTTTCCATTGTCCTTCTTTTTTTATGGCTTAGACTAGTTGTATTGAGGTTGTCCATCCTTTCTCTATCCTTTGTTCTGTGGGTTGGGGATTCCTTTTCCCTGCTTCTACTATGAAGGGTTCACAAACCCAAACTGTCACGTCTTTTGTTTAAGCTTTTGCTCGATTTTGACAACATATCAATAGGTCACACCCAAGGAAGAGATGTACATAAACTCCATTTCTATCTATATGTATCTATGTATACCACTATGGTACTTGAGCACCAGATGTCACCCAGAGTCTTTGATACCCATCTTGGTGGGAAAGGCATGGAAGGCATTGGGGAACTATGGCATTGTTTGGTCCCTTTCCTGTCGTAGTGTGGTCCATATTGTATACAAGGCATCATAACTTCCAAATAGGTAGTATTGCTCCTTAATAACATCCATGAAAGAACCCCAAGTGGGTGAAACTACAAATAATGGAGATTCATTTGTTTCCTTTTGCTCACAAAAATTCTCCCACCAATATTTGACATGGGGGACGACCTTAAGGAGAAAAAATGTAATATTTTCTCTATCCGAAAAGTTATGGACAAAAAAATACCCTTCCAAAAGGTTTAACCATTTGTATACAACATTTGCATCTATCTGACCTTCAAATATAGGAATGCCAAAATTTATTTGTACCTTGAAGGGGGCGGCGCCTCCGCTCAAGGAAGATGTGTCGATTGTTGGCAGTTGTCAAATGATTTGCGAAAAATTATCCACCATCTCGTTCCTCTGTCGCGCGAGGGATTCCTCGAGAAACAATTTAAAGGGTTCGGTGAGGCTGATCTTGCAAAGTCTTAATTGGTTCGAGTCCCAACTGCTTATACCCTGACCTCGTTGGGGACATGCACATGGAAACAAATGAAGAGAATATCGCTATGATACCATTAATCTGGGTTTTGAGCATAACGAAATGAAACACATATCTATAACAACAACCCAAAGATACAATGAGCAATAACAAAGATACAATGAAACTTGACTTCTATTCAATAAAGAAATCTGTTGAAAAATGTAAAATGTAGAATTAAAACAATCTTGCTCGAATGGTGGTAGTTAATCTTTGAGTAGAGATGTAGAGGCTACGCACATTCATCTGAGCACATTACAATGAGGCCTCCAGGCATTTTTAACATCAAAAAGTAATCATAAAACCCTAGAAATCCAAAAACCTAACCCTAGGAGATGAAGCGCCAAAAGTCATGTGGGCCCCGACGGGGTAAATTGGTACATCAACTTCATGGTGTCGTAACTTTTGCATACAATCTTTGTTTTAGGTGCACGATAGCCCATTGGAAAGGTCTACCCGAGGACTACACAGGTTGTTGTCACACTCTAACTTTGTTTATAATGTGATTTTGGCAAGCCCAAAAAACGTTGTTTAGGGCCTCAAAACGACCCAGGAAGTTTAGGACCCAAAAATATAGAAAAAAATTGCCAAGATGAAAACTGTATGTGAGCCAGTTGGAATAGGTGGGTGGCCACCGATATCCACCTGGATCATTGAGGTCTCCGGGATGTTGGTTATTGAAGGTGGAGGTTTAATACAACCTAATAAATGTAGGATAATGGATTGTTTGACCTTTGCATGGTGGGAAGAATGTGAACAACTTTGTTCAATATGCATCTGCTCATAATTCTCTTTGGTTCTCAGGTTATTGGTCGATTATGTTATCACTTTGTTTGTTATTTGTTTGTTGATTTCGACTTGTTTACAAGAGTTGGTTGTTATCACAATAGCCATTCCTTGTCTCTATCAACGTGGAATTAATTTTAAATATCTAGGGAAGTGTGTATTAGGTGCTCAATTAGTGAGTTCAAAGCTCCATACTTTACTCTCTGATTGTGGATTTTATTACCTTAAGGCTCAAATATATGAGTTTTGGCGGAATTTATCTAAGTGTTGTGTTGGTTCTAATAAAATGTTTTCTGGTTTAGGTTTGTGGGTTTGATGCATTGTTAAGGCTTAGATTTCTCTTTAGCTTATTGGAAGTAGTTTATACACCATGGTTCATCATGATTTGTAAGAGATAAGGAGGATTCTTAGGACACATGAAAATATTACTTGAAAAAATAGAGGATCCATTTTCAATATTACCTCTAAACTTCATGAATATGAGCAACAATGTATCTCACTAATTACAACTATTATGAGTACTCGGGTACAAGTTAAGAAACAATGTGTCATTCTAAAGGCAAACTAGAATTTTATAAATAATTTGGTGGATAATTTGAACAAAGATGCAAATTCAATGGCTTCTAATCAATAACTATATAATCAAGGGGAACACATGGATGGAGACACGTTGATCCAAATTCTCGAAGATATGGAAATTAGAGAGCAACAATCACTACACACTACCATTGGTGTAGAATATGTTACAAATCACCACACCTTCCACTAGTTTATGTTTAACAAAGTTATTAGTATCTTATTAGTGTGTGTGTGTGTGTGTGTGTGTGTGTGTGTGTGTGTATATATATATATATATATAATTTTGTTCGTGTTATTTATGTTAATAAAATTGAATAATATGCTTGTTGTCCCCATTTTGTGGGATAACTAAGAAGATTGTGTCTTGAGGCCCACAAGTTGCAGATATGGAGTGTCGAGAGACTACATGACCAACCGTATCCACTTGCACAGATGGAGACCCTTCTCACCACCACATAGGTCAGGATTTTCAAATGGCATCCACCACACCAGTTGGCTTCCGAGAGGCACTAGGCCTTGCTCCATGAGGTACAAGTCATGTATTAAGGTGAGTGTCATTTCAATATTTGAGGAATTTTGAGTTTGTTGTATCTTAGACTACTTTGGATTTCATGACATTATGCCTTTTTCCCTATTTCACCTTGGGGGCTAACATTGTGCCCTAGTAAGTGGTCTTCCTTGGGAATGGGTTTGCTACTTGGAAATCCCTTGAAGATCCATCGTATTGTTCCTATCCATACTTACCACTTTCCATCAATTAACCCCCCCATTTCCTTGTCTCTTGGGATTTTAGGATGTATTGACCCAAGAAGGAGTTTTCCCTCATTCTATGGGAAGAAAAGGCTGAATTCCTAGAGGGATTGCTATTGGATAAAAAGATAAAATACTCTATATAAACCTTCCATATGTTTCTCCCAGGGATTCCCCAAGAAATAAATGAAACGATTCTCTGCAAGAAAAGGGGGACCCACAACAATAAATAATAGAATGCTTAGGGAGTTGGTTGTAGGATAGGAGGTCTCATCACAAGTTGAACTATCATGATCATGGGTATCTAGCAGTATGGAATTACCATCATATGGCCACCAAGCCATGGTAGTGGCTCTCAGTTGCACAACTGAGAGAAATGGGGTCTCATCACGAGCCAACCTTCTCATTTCCGCAAGGTATTTGTGAGTGACACTTTCATTATCTGAACACCATGCCAAACTAGTGGCCTTCAACTAATCCTTTAAAACATGAAAGAAACAAAGAATGGAAATATGATGGGATTGGAAAGATTGCATTGCAAACGAAGGTGCCACACACCTTCTACAAAGGCACCCATGAGTGAGACACTACAACCCCTTGTATGTCATGAACCCAATGCCCAGTGAGTCTTGATCCTTAACCACTTCATCTACTTCACATGGCTTAGAGAGGGATCACTTGGGAAACACTCCTAGACCTAGGGAAAGATATGTCCAATAAGACACCATGTCAACCCTCCCATATCCAAGCTTGGAAAGTTGCATAATGTCTTTGAGCACTTACTTGTTTGACCGAGTAATATTTTATGCACATGATTAGGTGGATCATTTATTGATTTTATTTACTCACCATGATATTAGGACTTGAGATCCTTGGAGGGCGTGCTTATTTGTCTTTGCAGGACCTAGTTGGTGGATAGTTTTGGAAGAATAAGCCTAGCTTGGGTTTCCATGGGGCTTGAAACCCACAGTTTGGATGCCAAGGGACCGCATGCCAGATGAGAGAGACATACCTTCGAAGGCCTAGAAGATGTTGTATAAAACATGACCTATCCCTTGCATGCCAAATGTTTTTCCTAGGAAAGGAAAACCATCACCTTTGGAGGCTTGACGTCCCCTAGAGGGGCTAGGGTTTGGTGGTGAAGACATGATTCATTGACACATGGGAATTTTGAGGAGAAA
The DNA here is from genome assembly GCA_009831015.1 of Picea engelmannii. Lineage (NCBI taxonomy): Eukaryota > Viridiplantae > Streptophyta > Pinopsida > Pinales > Pinaceae > Picea > Picea engelmannii. The sequence continues at coordinate 314,253 of ML781979.1, read as the reverse complement.
GAGTCCTTGACCATGAGGATATGTTATATATGATTGATATGTGGCCATTGGAGGCCTAAATATGCTTCTCAAACACCAACGACTTGCTCCTAGTGTCAAAACATCCCCTAAAGGGGTGACATCCTCTTGTTTTAGGGTTTTCTTTTGTGTAAAAGTGAATTTAAAGATGAATTGTTTAATATTATTTTCTTGCAAGGGGTAAGATAAGGGTTCTAGACCCCTTGTCTTTTGTTTTACCCTGGCTAATGTGGGCAAACTATGTTAGTGGGATTTTGTATAAATAGAGATCATAAGATTTCATTTTGAATCATAACTCTCCCATTGTGAGAAGTATTGGAATGAAATTTTCACTATCTTTGGCTATTTATCTCTTGTGCTGTTGTGTATGGCTATTTTTTTTTTTTATTGGTTGTGGAAGTAATGTGCTAGCCTTGGAAGGATCTTCTCTTGCTATTGTGGTGTTTTATTTGATCATCTTTCCTTGAATTGGTAAGAAATCTGCTTTGTATTGTCATTTGTGTGTCAAGTCAAGGTTATTTTGATAGATCTAGGTGGGACCTATAAGAGCATACACCCCCACCTTAGTCTCCATTATATGTTTCCTTAAGTATTGTTGATTTAACAAGGGTTTACTAAGAGAAGTATAAGTGCATACACCCTCTTAGTCTAAACCCTAGCTAGGGATACTTTCCTTGGGGAGTAAGAGGATTTACACCCCCAAGGAGGTAGTACCTCTAGATTATTATTTTCTTAACACCATTAACCCAATCATTAAAGGCACTAGTCATTACTTGTTGCATTGGAGAAATAAATTGTTGCCTTGGTAAATGTGAAAGTTTCAAGTTTTGAAGTTATTTCTTTTGGAAGTTGTTCTTTGGGCCCTAGGATATCTTGCCTCATTGAGGTGTCCCCTTTCAACCATTAAATCTTGCTTATGTTACAAAACTAACTCTCTAACCCTAAATAACTCATAAACTAACCCTGGGAATTGGATACAACTTTTTCCTAACAAAATGCTAACCCTAGCACACTTGTTGAGCTAGTTATAGGTGATTTTCATTGGATGATTTTTCTGCTATAAATCTTGGTTTGATACATCCATAAGACTAATAAATATCACTACAGTAGGCTTTTGTTTCAGCCTTGCTTTTGTGCTAGAAAATTGCTTTATCATTATTGAGTTAAACTAGCCTTCATTAGCTTGACTCTTTCTTATTCAATCATACTTTTATCACTTATTTTGCAGCCTTATTTATCTTCTATATGTTGATATACATCATTTTATTTTTCCACAATTAGGGGAAAAAAGATCAACTTTCTTTTCCTACTAACATATTACAAATATCCTTGGTTTTCATTGTGTCTCTAGAAGGTACCTTACTCTCGGCAGGTCACTCAAATATTTTGGAAACCCTCAAACTTTCCCAAGACCCTTTTCCAATTTCCTTCTACCATTTAGAATTGACCTTTAGGGGCATCCATTCATACATATTATTTTCCCTCTCATTTTCCCCCTAGGGTCACCTCGATTCCCCCCTTGAGGTGATTACCTCACCTCTAAAGTGACAGGAACACCTGCCTAAGGTGACAATGGGAAGGTTCTCTCTAAGTTGTCACCAATTGGTGGTTAGGTCGGGTTTTTACCAACCTATAACTTGTGCGATAACATTTTGGCGTCGTTTCTGGGAAGGATTTTGAATCGTCTTCTAACCCCTAACGACAATTTTGAAATCTATACCAAAGCCTTTACCCTAGATTTCCTGGTGACTCCACCCAAGGGACGTTCCCTTTCCACCTTTCTTTATGAGTTCCTCTTGAAGCTCATTTGGAGACTCCACCTTCCCAGAACCTTTCCTCTTCTAAGCCTTTTCCCCCCGAGAGATTCAAAACTTCTAATATCTACCAAAGAAGGCCTCCCCTCAAGTCTCCCATTGTCAAAACCATTTTCCATGGTACCCTTCCCCTTGCTCCAATGGATTACCCTTGGGAAAAGTACCTCTACAAACTCCTTAACATGTTCATTATCAAGGGATACCCCAATACAATGCCAAAAGAGTCTAACAAGTGGTTGCCAAAGTTCCGAGGAAATAATGTAGTAACTATTGAGGATCATCTTTATGTCATGGGCCGAGACATGGAAAATGCATGGATTGAACATGATGATGTAGCGCCCATGAGACTATTTACTTCATCATTGACTAAGGAATCCCTTGATAGGTTCAAAGGCCTTCCTAACAATCATCTCATGTCCTATCAAGCTTTTGCCAACTTATTTAAGAGAAGATGGTCAACAAAGAAAGACAATGTGATTCTTGGATTTAAATTCAACCAGATAAAGAAAAAGGAGAATGAGATAGTGAAGGAATTCAATACTAGATTTGACAGGTTGTACAACCAAATTCCATTAGAATTATGTTCTGTAGCCTCATCAGTTCATCTCCTTTATATGAACGCTTTTAAAGAGAAGTTTCACTTCATTCTGAAGGACAAGAAGCCCACACCATTGGCACATGACAAAGAATACAATGTTGACATTGAAGAAAATCTTCTTTATTCAAGGGTGGAACCTTTTCAGTACCCTCGTGTCAAGGTAGAAGTGAAAACTAAGGTTTCCAACAATAATGCTCCTGATCTGATTGCCCTGTTGCATCAAAAGATAGATCAGATGAGTACACAGTTTAGCCAGGTACATAACCATATTATGGGCCGTTTGAATACTATGGAGAGGAATCAATCTTCTCCCAGAATTCAGTTTTCCAAATCGTAGAGAAATTCCACAGGTTGGAAACCAAGGCCTCAACAAAAGGAAAATGCACTGAATACTTTGAAACTAGTTGGGATGGTTGACATAGAAGCTTGTTGCCTTCCATGCCAAGAACCTCACAGAGATGATGAATGCCCCTGACGAGATGAAGATTCTTTCGATGATATTAATTTCATGGATATGATATGCATGTTCCAAGAGGAACAAGTCACACAAGAACATATCAATGCAGCCAAAATATGAGAAGAAAGAAAGGGGATACTCCATGCCTTGAATCAATTAACAGATGATCAGAATAAGGAATTAAGGAGGAGGAAATATTTGAACTACAATAGAAGAAATAATTTTTCAGTCCTTCCATCACAGTCTGACACTCCTCTTCCATCAATAGAAACGGTGGCCCCACCACCTCCACCTCCGGTACATGAGTTGCTTCCTAAGCCAACTCCCACAGAAGATATTCAGTTGAATATAGATGTTGCAAGCATGTTTGGAAAATTGAATATGATGGTCCCAGTGACAGAAATGCGTAAGATCCCTTCTATGAAAAGGGAAATACTAAAATTAATATAGGATCCAACTTATAAGGAAGACCCTCCTATCATCTTGAACACTATGTATCTCGATCGACAAAGAGACAAGAATCCTCCCTTTTATCTTTCATTAGACATGAATGGCCTTCGCTTAAACAACTATATGCTTGATTCTTGGGCCTCAACAAATATCATGTCATTGAAAGTGTTGAAACAACTTGATTTGAAGACAACCTGACCCTCTGGTAATGTATACGATATTGATTCTAGAAGGGTCAAGGTTTTTTTGGTGTGTGAGGACGTTGAGGTTTTTCTGATTGATTTTCCACATATCATCCTCCTCATGGACATAGTAGTGATCAATGTTCAAGATGATTGGGGGATGCTCCTATCGAGGATCTTGTCTTCTTCCCTTGGAGGTTTCCTTAGCATGAGCCTTACCCATGCATACATCCCCATGGATGATGGCACCTATGAGATATTGCGCAGCCGAGAAAAGAATGATAAACATGCGATGGATCCTAATAGGCATAATTATGTCAGTGACTGTGATTATGATGTACCTCCACATATTATTGAGTATGATCCATATGAGCTACCCTTCATGCAAGAAGAGTCCATAGATATGATCCTCCCAAGCACAAATGAATACAAAGAAAAACTTGCAAAGTATCATGGAAAAGGGCCAGGTTCTATCCATATTTTGAAGAAAGAAGGTGAAAAACATGAAGAAATCATTAAAGAGATGGTTAGTACAGAGCCTCTTTCATATCCATACATTGAGAGTATATCTTGCATCAATTTCAGTGAAGGAATTATTGCGCTCATGTGGGACAAGAGAAAGGGAAATCCTAGGTATGACCAGAGAAATTAAAACTCATGGATTGGCCCTTACATCATCAAGAAGACGTCTGATAAATAAAAGTAATATCTGACATCCTTAGACGGGAGAAAGATGTCATTGCCAGTGTATGGATCTCTTCTCCAACCTTATGTTCAGGTCACATGACTTCTTTAGGGCCCAGACCCTAGGTAAGTAGGTAGGGCATCTTTATTTCCTTGCATTTGAATCTTGATTTCTCATATTAGTTTGGATGCATTTCATATTTCATTTTTCTTTACTTTCATATTGATTTCATGCTTAGTTTAGAAATTTTTGAAAAAAATGTCAATTTTTTTCTTTTCTAGATTAGTTTTCATTTTGGATTTTTATGTATATGGATGAAGGGTGATAGTACCACCCTAGATGCTCTAATGATTTTATCTGAGTTTTGGTAGGAACATGTCTACTAGGAGATGTTGTGGTTCTCATGCACTCTACGACGAGCACATGTACCCAATTAGGAGCCATATGTTATCCCCATTTTGTGGGATAACTAAGGAGATTATGTAGCGAGGTCCTCAGGTTGCAAATATGGAGTGCTGAGAGACTACATGACTGACAATATCCACTTGCACAGATGGAGACCCTTCTCACCACCACATAGGTCATGATTTTTATATGGAATCCACCACACTAGCTAGCTTCCGAGAGGCACAGGGCCTTTCTCCATGAGGTACAAGTAAGGTATTATGATGAGGGTCATTTCTATATTTGAGGCATTTTGAGTATGTTGTATCTTATACTACTTTAGATTTCATGAAATTATTCCCTTTACCCTGTTTCACCTTGGTGGTTTACATTGTTCCCTAGTAAGTGGTCTTCCTAGGGAATGGATTTGCTACTAGGAAATCCCTTGAAGAGCCATCATACTATTCACAACCATAATTACCACTTTCCATCACTTAAATCCCCCATTTCCTTGTCTCTTGGGATTTTAGGGCGTATTGACCCAAGAAGGAGTTGTCCCTCATTCTATGGGAAGAAGGGGTTGAAGGCCCAAAGGGTTTTTGTTGGATAAAAATACAAAATCCTATATATAAACCTTCCAAATGCTTTTCCCATGGATTCCCCAAGAAAGCAATGAAATGCTTCTCTATAAGAAAAGGGGGACAAAAAAGAATAAATGATAGAATACTTAGGGGGTTAGTTGGATGATAGGAGGTCTCATCACGAGACGACCTATCATGATCATGGGTATATAGTGGTATGAAATTACCATCATCTATCCACCAGGCCAAGGTAGTGTCTTTCAGTTGCGCAACTGAGAGAAAGGGGGTCTCATCACGAGACAACCTTCTCATTTCCGCAAGGTATTTTTGAGTGACACTCTCATTATATTGACACCACGCTAGGACAATGGATTTCAACTCATCCTTTAAAACATGAAAGAAACAAATAATGGCAATAAGATGGGCTTGGAAAGATTGCATTGCAAACGAAGGTGCCACACACCCTCTACAAAGGCAGCCATGAGTGAGACACTACAACCCCTTGTATGTCATGAACCCCATGCCCAATGGGTCTTGATCCTTAACCACTTCAGATATTTCACATGGATTAGAGATGGATCACTTGGGAAACACTCCTCGACCTAGGGAAATATCTACCCAATAGGACACCTGGTCAACCCTCCCATATCCAAGCTTGGCAAGCCACATAATGTCTTTGAGCACTTACTTGTTTGATCGGGTAATCTTTGATGTAGATGCTTAGGTGGATCATTTATTGATTTTATTTACTCACCATGATATTATGACTTGAGATTCTTGGAGGGCGTGCTTATTTGTCTTTGCAGGACCTAGTTGGTGGATAGTTTTGGAGGAACAAGCCTAGCTTGGGCTTCCATGGGGCTTGAAGCCCACAGGTTGGATGTCAAGGGCCTGCATGCCGGATGAGAGAGACATACCTTTGGAGGCCTAGAATACACCGTGTATGACATGACCTATCCCTTGCATGCCAAACGTTTTTCCTAGGAGAGGCAAAACATCACCTTTGGAGGCTTGATGTCACCTAGGGCGGATAGGGTTTGGTGTTGAAGACATGATTCATTGACACATGGATGTTTTGAGGAGAAAGAGTCATTTACTATGAGGAGATGGCCTAGATGATTTACATGTGGCCTTTGTATTCCTAACTATGCTTATCCAACACCGACAAACTGCTTCGAGTGTCAAAATGTCCCCTAAAAGGGTGATGTCCTCTTGTTTTAAGGTTTTCTTCTGTGTAAGAGTGAATTTAAAGATGAATTGTTTAATATTATTTGCTTGCAAGGGGTAAGATAAGGGTTGTGGACCCCTTGTCTTATGTTTTACCCTTGCTAATGTGGACAAACTATGTTAGTGAGATTTTGTATAAATAGAGATCATAAGAATTCATTTTGAATCCTAACTCTCCCATTGTGAGAAGTATTGGACTGAAATTTTTGCTATATTTGGATATTTCTCTCTTGTGATCTTGTGTATCGCTATTTTTCTTGGTTATTGGTTGGTGGAAGTAATGCGCTAGCCTTGGAAAGCTCTTCTCTTGCTATTGTGGTGTTTTATCTTAGCATCTTTCCTTGAATTGGTAAGAAATCTGCTTTGTATTATCATTTGTGTTTCAAGTCAAGGTTATTTTTCTAGAGCTAGGTGGGAGTTTTAAGGAAATACACCCCGAACAAACTATGTTAGTGAGATTTTGTATAAATAGAGATCATAAGAACTCATTTTGAATCATAACTCTCACATTGTGAGAAGTATTGGACTGAAATTTTCGCTATATTTGGATATTTCTCTCTTGTGATCTTGTGTAACGCTATTTTTCTTGGTTATTGGTTGGTGGATGTAATTCTCTAGCCTTGGAAGGCTCTTCTCTTGCTATTGTGGTGTTTTATCTTAGCATATTTCCTTGAATTAGTAAGAAATTTGCTTTGTATTATCATTTGTGTTTCAAGTCAAGGTTATTTTTCTAGAGCTAGGTGGGAGTTTTAAGGACATACACCCCCACCTTATTCTCCATCATATTTTTCCTTAAGTATTGTTGATTTAACAAGGGTTTACTAAGAGAAGTATAAGTACATACACCCTCTTAGTCTAAACCCTAGATAGGGATACTTGCCTTGTGGAGTAAGATGATTTACACCCCCAAGGAGGTAGTACCTCTAGATTATTATTTTCTTGACTCCATTAACCCAATCATTAAAGGCACTAGTCATTACTTGTTGCATTGGAGAAATACATTGTTGCCTTGGTAAATGTGAAAGTTTCAAGTTTTGAAGTCATCTCATTTGGAAGTTGTTCTTTGGGACCTTGGCCCTCTTGCCTCATTGAGGTGTCCCCTTTCAATCATTAAATCTTGATGGTGTTACAAAACTAACCTACAACCATTAGGGATGCAAAAAACTAACTCTCTAACCCTAAATAACTCCTAAACTAACCCTAGGAATTGGCTACAACTTTTCCCTAACAAACTACTAACCCTACCACACTTGTTTAGCCAATTAAAGGTGATTTTTGTTGGCTGATTTTTATGCTATAAAGTTTGGTTGTCTACAACCATAAGGCTGATAAATATCAGTGCAATAATCTTTTGTTTCGGCCTTCCTTTTGTGCTAGAATATTTCTTTATCATCGTTGAGTTAAACTAGCCTTCACTAGCTTGACTCTTGCTTATTCAATCATACTTTTAGCACTTATTTTGCAACCTTATTTATATTCTATATGTTGATATACATCATTTTATTTTACTGCAATTAGGGACAACAAGCTTAACTTGCTTGTCCTACTAACATATTACAAGTATCCTTGGTTTTCATTGTGTCTCTGGCAGGTACCTTACTTTCAACAGGTCACTCAATTCATTTGGAAACCTGCAACCTTTCCCAAGACCCTTTTTCAAGTTCCTTCTACCATTTGGAATTGACCTTTAGGGGAATCCATTCATACATCTTCTTTTCCGTCTCATTTTCCCCCTAGGGTCATCGAGATTCCCCCCTTGAGGTGACTACCTCACCTCTAAAGTGACAGGAACACCTACCTAAGGTGACAGTGGGTAGGTGCTCTCTAAGTTGTCACCAATTGGTGGTTGGGTCGGGTTTTTCCCAATTTAGAACTTGTGCGATAACAATGCCGAATAAGAAAAATAATTTGGTTGCATTTTTTTTAAGTATTAAATATTTTTAAGAATAAGCTACAATTGTTTATCAATTTTTCAAAATAATGAATTTATCATTAATTTCAATAAAATCAAAATTATGATAATTAAAATTAAGAAAATAATTTATCCTCCAATTTATTTGATGATAACATGTAATTTTACAAGGTATGGATTTTAATTGTCATTTGATTTGGAATCACAATGTAGAGAAGATAATCATTGGTGGTTGAAAAACTTATTAGGCTTTGAAAAACAAATAAAAAATGCTCCACTATGAAATTAGGATAAGACATTTTTATTTTTGATATTTTGGTTATCTCAATTATTTTTATAACTTTGAAGTTGGGGTAGCTTAGACTTACACCATTCCAATATAAATAGTAGTTAGTGTATACTTAAAAGAAGTTGGAATAGAAACTCGGCTTAACTATTGTAATGTAAATGACCAATATTAAATCTTACGTACTTGTGAAGTTTAATGATAAGTTATAAAATGAAAATGAAATTATTAATAAGAAGTTAAATTGAAACACTACAAATATTTAATTAAATTAAATATTGCCAAAATTGTTAACAATGAAACTTGTAATTACAAAACATATCTTGAAATAAACAAATTTGTAATAACTTTCACACAAGATAAGATTAGATTGGTACTTACCAACTAGTATTCAAATATTTAATTAAATTAAATATTGCCAAAATTGTTAACAATGAAACTTGTAATTACAAAACATATCTTGAAATAAACAAATTTGTAATAACTTTCACACAAGATAAGATTAGATTGGTACTTACCGACTAGTATTAAAGATAAACACATTTGTAAAACTTGTAATATAGGATATTTCCTTTCAATATATTTTACTCTTAATAATATAAGATATTTAATTTTATGCAATGTCATGATTTAATTTTTTATCTTAGGAAAATCATAATGATTTCAATATTTTCATTTACACCATGTTTAATTATAAAAATAATGTATTCATTATTAGAAATAGCTTGTGAGAGGTAAATTTGCAAAATTTGGAATGACTTTTATAGAAAAGAGAAATTAATAAATATAAAAAAACAAATTTGTTAAACTTACAATACAAAACAAAAATAAATAAAAATGTCAATTACATCTAATTTATAGTGGTTGGGAAGAATGATAATTATTCTTCAATACATTTGTTCAAAATATGCCTTTTATAAAAATATTACTATTATTTCCATATATTTTATACTTAATAATATAAAAAATATTTTTATTTAATTATAACTTAACTTCTTCTCTTACCTTGGGAATGGGTTTGCTACTTGGAAATACCTTGAAGAGCCATCGTACCCTTCTTATCCATACTTACCACTTTCCATCAATTAACCCCCCCATTTCCTTGTCTCTTGGGATTTTAGGATGTATTGACCCAAGAAGGATTTTTCCCTCATTCTATGGGAAGAAGGGGTTGAAGGCCCAGAGGGATTTCTATTGGATAAAAAGATAAAATACTCTATATTTCTCCCAAGGATTCCCCAAGAAATAAATGAAACGATTCTATGTAAGAAAAGGGGGACCCACAAGAATAAATAATAGAATGCTTAGGGAGTTAGTTGGAGGATAGGAGGTCTCATCACGAGTTGAACTATCATGATCATGGGTATCTAGCAGTATGTAATTACCATCATATGGCCACCAAGCCATGGTAGTGGCTCTCAGTTGCACAACTGAGAGAAATGGGGTCTCATCATGAACCAACCTTCTCATTTCTGCAAGGTATTTATGAGTGACACTGTCATTATCTGAACACCATGCCAAAATAGTGGCCTTCAACTAATCCTTTAAAACATGAAAGAAACAAAGAATGGAAAGAGGATGGGCTTGGAAAGATTGAATTGCAAATGAAGGTGCCACACACCTTCTACAAAGGCACCCATGAGTGAGACACTACAACCCCTTGTATGTCATGAACCCAATGCCTAGTGAGTCTTGATCCTTAACCACTTCATCTACTTCACATGTCTTAGAGAGGGATCACTTGGGAAACACTCCTAGACCTAGGGAAAGATCTACCCAATAAGACACCCTGTCAACCCTCCCATATCCAAGCTTGGAAAGCTGCATAATGTATTTGAGCACTTACTTGTTTGACCGAGTAATATTTGATGCATATGCTTAGGTGGATCATTTATTGATTTTAATTACTCACCATGATATTAGGACTTGAGATCCTTGGAGGGCGTGCTTATTTGTCTTTGCAGGACCTAGTTGGTGGACAGTTTTGGAAGAATAAGCCTAGCTTGGGTCTCCATGGAGCTTGAAGCCCATAGTTTGGATGCCAAGGGACCGCATGCCAGATGAGAGAGACATACCTTCTAAGGCCTAGAAGATGTTGTGTAAAACATGACCTATCCCTTGCATGCCAAACATTTTTCCTAGGAGGGGAAAAACGTCACCTTTGGAGGCTTGGCGTCCCCTAGATGGGCTAGGGTTTGGCGGTGAAGACATGATTCATTGACACATGGGAATTTTGAGGAGAAAGAGTCCTTGACCATGAGGATATGTTCTATATGATTGATATGTGCCCTTTGGAGGCCTAAATATGCTTCTCCAACACCAACGACTTTCTCCTAGTGTCAAAACGCCCCCTAAAGGGGTGACATCCTCTTGTTTTAGGGTTTTCTTTTGTGTAAAAGTGAATTTAAAGATGAATTGTTTAATATTATTTTCTTGCAAGGGGTAAGATAAGGGTTGTGGACCCCTTGTATTTTGTTTTACCCTTGCTGATATGGGCAAACCATGTTAGTGAGATTTTGTATAAATAGAGATCATAAGATCTCATTTTGAATCATAACTCTCCCATTGTGAGAAGTATTGGAATGAAATTTTCGCTATCTTTAGCTATTTATCTCTTGTGTTGTTGTGTATGGATGTTTTTCTTGGTTATTGGTTGTGGAAGTAATGTGCTAGCCTTGGAAGGATCTTCTCTTGCTATTGTGGTGTTTTATCTAATCATATTTCCATGACTTGGTAAGAAATTTGCTTTGTATTGTCATTTGTGTTTCAAGTCAAGGTTATTTTGTTAGATCTAGGTGGGACGTATAAGGGCATACACCCCCACCTTAGTCTCCATCATATTTTTCCTTAAGTATTGTTGATTTAACAAGGATTTACTAAGAGAAGTATAAGTGCATACACCCTCTTAGTCTAAACCCTAGCTAGGGATACTTTCATTGGGGAGTAAGAGGATTTACACCCCCAAGAAGGTAGTACCTATAGATTATTATTTTCTTAACTCCATTAACCCAATCATTAAAGGCACTAGTCATTACTTGTTGTATTGGAGAAATAAATTGTTGCCTTGGTAAATGTGAAAGTTTCAAGTTTTGAAGTTATATCTTTTGGAAGTTGTTCTTTGGGCCCTAGGATATCTTGACTCATTGAGGTATCCCCTTTCAACCATTAAATATTTCTTATGTTACAAAACTAACTCTCTAACCCTAAATAAATCATAAACTAACCCTGGGAATTGGATACAACTTTTTCCTAACAAAATACTAACCCTAGCACACTTGTTGAGCTAGTTATAGGTGATTTTCATTGGATGATTTTTCTGCTATAAAGCTTGGTTTAATACATTCATAAGAATGATCAATATCATTGTAGTAGGATTTTTGTTTTAGCCTTTCTTCTGTGCTAGAATATTGCTTTATCATTATTGAGTTAAACTAGCCTTCACTAGCTTGACTCTTGCTTATTCAATCATACTTTTAGCACTTTTTTTGCAACCTTATTTATCTTCTATATGTTGATATACATCATTTTATTTTTCCACAATTAGGGACAGCAAGATTAACTTTCTTTTCCTACTAAAATATTACAAATATCCTTGGTTTTCATTGTGTCTCTGGAAGGTACCTTACTCTCGGTAGGTCACTCAAATATTTTGGAAACCCTCAACCTTTACCAAGACCCTTTTCCAAGTTCCTTCTACCATTTAGAATTGACCTTTAGGGGCATCCATTCATACATATTATTTTCCCTCTCATTTTCCCCCTAGGGTCACCTCGATTCCCCCCTTGAGGTGAATACCTCACCTCTAAAGTGACAAGAACACCTGCCTAAGGTGGCAATGTGAAGGTTCTCTCTAAGTTGTCACCAATTGGTAGTTAGGTCAGTTTTTTACCAACCTAGAACTTGTGTGATAACATTTTGGCATCGTTATTGGGAAGGATTTTGAATCATCTTTTGAACCCTAACGACACTTTTGAAAGCTATCCCAAAGCCTTTAACCTAGATTTCTTGGTGACTCCACCCAAGGGACGTTCCCTTTCCACCTTTCTTTATGAGTTTCTCTTGAATCTCATTTGGAGACTCCACCTTCCTAGAACCTTTCCTCTTCTAAACCTTCCCCCCCCAGGAGATTCAAAAATTCTAATATCTACCAAAGAAGGCCTCCCTTCAAGTCTCCCATTGTCAAAACCATTTTCCATGGTACCCTTACCTTTTCTCCAGTGGATTACCCTTGGGAAAAGGACCTCTACAAACTCCTTAACATGTTCATTATCCAGGGATACCCCAATACAATGCCAAAAGAGTCTAACAAGCGGTTCCCAAAGTTCCGAGGAAATAATGTAGTAACTATTGAGGATCATCTTTATGTCATGGGCTGAGACATGGAAAATGCATGGATTGAACATGATGATGTAGCGCCCATGAGACTATTTAATTCATCATTAACTAAGGAATCCCTTGATAGGTTCAAAGGCCTTCCTGACAATCATCTCATATCCTATGAATCTTTTGCCAACTTATTTAAGAGCATATGGTCAACAAAGAAAGACAGTGTGATTCTTGGAGATAAATTCAATTGGATAAAGAAAAAGGAGAATGAGATAGTGAAGGAATTCAATACCAGATTTGACAGGTTTTACAACCAAATTCCATTAGAATTATGTCATGTAGCCTCATCAATTCATCTCCTTTATATGAATGCTTTTGAAGATAAAGTTCACTTCATTCTGAAGGACAAGAAGCCCACACCATTGGCACATGACAAAGAATACAATGTTGAAATTGAAGAAAATATTCTTTATTCAAGTGTGGAACCTTTTCAGTACCCTAGTGTCAAGGCATAAGTGAAAACTAAGGTTTCCAACAACAATGCTCCTGATCTGATTTCCCTGTTGCATCAAAAGATAGATCATGTGAGTACTCAGTTTAGCCAGGTACATGACCATATTATGGGTCATTTGAATACTATGGAGAGGAATCAATCTGCTCCCAGACTTCAGTTTTCCAAACAATAGAGAAATTCCACAGGTTGGAAACCAAGGCCTCAACAAGAGGAAAATGCCCCGAATACTTTGAAACTAGTTGGGATGGTTGACATAGAAGCTTGTTGCCTTCCATGCCAAGAACCTCACTAAGATGATGAATGCCCCCGGCGAGATGAAGATTCTTAAGATGATATTAATTTCATGGATATGATATGCATGTTCCAAGAGGAACAAGTCACACAAGAACATATCAATGAAACCAGAAGACGAGGAGAAAGAAAGGGAACACTCCATGCCTTGAATCAATTAACAGATGATCAGAAGAAGGAATTAAGGAGGAGGAAATATTTGAACTACAATAGAAGAAATAAATTTTTCAGTCCTTCCATCATAGCCTGACACTCCTCTTCCATTAGCAGAGACGGTGGCCCCACCACCTCCACCTCCGGTACATGAGTTGCTTCCTAAGCCAACTCCCACAGAAGAGATTTAGTTGAATATAGATGTTGCAAGCATGTTTGGAAAACTAAATATGATGGTCCCAGTGACAGAAATGTGCAAGATCCCTTCTATGAAAAGGGAAATACTGAAATTATTACAGGATCCAACTGATAAGGAAGACCCTCCTATCATCTTGAACACTATGTATCTCAATCAACAAAGAGACAAGAATCCTCCCTTTTATATTTCATTAGGCATGAATGGCCTCCGCTTAAACAACTATATTCTTGATTATGGGGCCTAAACAAATGTCATGTCATTGAAAGTGACAAAACAACTTGGTTTGAAGACAACCTGACCCTCTGGTAATGTATACAATATTGATTCTAGAAGGACCAAGGTTTTTTTGGTGTGTGAGGATGTTGAGGTTTTTCTGATTGATTTTCCACATATCATCCTCCTCATGGACATAGTAGTGATCAATGTTCCAGATGCTTGGGGGATGATCCTATCGAGGAGCTTTTCTTCTTCCCTTGGAGGTTTCCTTAGCATGAGCCTTACCCATGCATACATCCCCATGGATGATGCCACCTATGAGATCTAGCGCAGCCGGGAAAAGAATGATAAACATGCGATGAATCCTAATGGGAATAATTATGTCAGTGAGTGTGATTGTGATGTGCCTCCACATATTATTGAGTATGATCCATATGAGTTACCCTTCATGCAAGAAGAGTTCATAGATATGATCCTCCCAAGGACAAGTGAATACAAAGAAAAAATTGCAAAGTATCATGACAAAGAGCCAGGTTCTATCCATATTTTGAAGAAAGAAGGTGAAAAACATGAAGAAATCATTAAAGAGATGGTTAGTAAAGAGCCTCCTTCATATCCATACATTGAGAGTACATCTTCATCAATTTCAATGAAGAAATTCTTGCGCTCATGTGGGACAAGAGAAAGGGAAATCCTAGGTATGACCAGAGAAATTGAAACTCATGGCTTGGCCCTTACATCATAAATAAGACGTCTGATAAATGAAAGTACTATCTGACATCCTTAGACGGGAGAAAGATGCCATTGCCAGTGTATGGATCTCTTCTCCAACCTTATGTTCAGGTCACATGACTTCTTCAAGGGCCAGGCCCCAGGTAAGTAGGTAGGTCATCTTTCTTTCCTTTCATTTTCATCTTGATTGCTCATATTAGTTTGGATTCATTTCATATTTCATTTTTCTCTACTTGCATATTGATTTCATGCTTAGTTTAGAAATTTTTGAAAAAAAAATGTCAATTTTTTTCTTTTCTAGATTAGTTTTCATTTTGTATTTTTATGTATATGGATGAAGGGTGATAGTACCACCCTAGATGCTCTGATTATTTTATCTGAGTTTTGGCAGGAACATGTCTACCAGGAGATGTTGTAGTTCTCATGCACTCTATGATGAGCACATGTACCCAAGTAGGAGCCATATGTTATCCCCATTTTGTGGGATAACTAAGGAGATTATGTATCGAGGCCCTCAGGTTGCAGATATGGAGTGTTGAGACACTACATGACTGACAATATCCACTTGCACAGATGGAGACCCTTCTCACCACCACATAGGTCATGATTTTTATATGGCATCCACCACACCAGCTAGCTTCCAAGAGGCACTGGGCCTTTCTCCATGAGGTACAAGTAAGGTATTATGATGAGGGTCATTTCAATATTTGAGGCATTTTGAGTATGTTTTATCTTATACTACTTTAGATTTCATGAAATTATTCCTTTTGCCCTGTTTCACCTTGGTGGTTGACATTGTTCCCTAGTAAGTGGTCTTCCTAGGGAATGAATTTTCTACTAGGAAATCCATTGAAGATCCATCATACTGTTCACAACCATAATTACCACTTTCCATCACTTAAATCCGCCATTTCCTTGTCTCTTGGGATTTTAGGGTGTATTGACCCAAGAAGGAGCTGTCCCTCATTCTATGGGAAGAAGGGGTTGAAGGCCCATCGGGTTTTTGTTGGATAAAAAGACAAAATCCTATATATAAACCTTCCAAATTATTTTCCCATGGATTCCCCAAGAAAGCAATGAAACACTTCTCTATAAGAAAAGGGGGACCCAAAAGAATAAATGATAGAATGCTTAGGGGGTTAGTTGGAGGATAGAAGGTCTCATCACGAGACGACCTATCATGATCATGGGTATCTAGCGGTATAAAATTACCATCATCTATCCACCAAGCCAAGGTAGTGGCTCTCAGTTGCGCGGCTAAGAGAAAGGGGATCTCATCACGAGACAACCTTCTCATTTCTGCAACGTATTTTTGAGTGACACTTTAATTATATTGACACCACGCCAAGACAATGGCTTTCAAATCATCCTTTAAAACATGAAAGAAACAAATAATGGAAATAGGATGGGCTTGGAAATATTGCATTGCAAACGAAGGTGCCACACACCCTCTACAAAGGAACACAAGAGTGAGACACTACAACCCCTTGTATGTCATGAACCCCATGCCCAATGGGTCTTGATCCTTAACCACTTCATCTACTTTACATGGATTAGAGATGTATCACTTGGGAAACACTCCTCGACCTAGGGAAAGATCTACCCAATAGGACACCTGGTCAACCCTCCCATATCCAAGCTTGACAAGCCACATAATGTCTTTGAGCACTTACTTGTTTGATCAGGTAATATTTGATGCACATGCTTAGGTGGATCATTTATTGATTTGATTTACTCACCATGATATTATGACTTGAGATCCTTGGAGGGCGTGCTTATTTGTCTTTGCAGGACCTAGTTGGTGAACAGTTTTGGAGGAACAAGCCTAGATTGGGCTTCCATGGGGCTTGAAGCCCACAGGTTGGATGCCAAGGGCCTGCATGCTAGATGAGAGAGACATACCTTTGGAGGCCTAGAATACATCGTGTATGACGTGACCTAGCCTTTGCATGCCAAACATTTTTCCTAGGAGAGGAAAAACATCACCTTTGGAGGCTTGATGTCACCTAAGGGGGATAGGGTTTGGTGTTGAAGACATGATTCATTGACACATGGAAGTTTTGAGGAGAAAGAGTCCTTTACCATGAGGAGATGGCCTGGATGATTTACATGTGGCCTTTGGATTCCTAACTATGCTTATCCAACATCGAGGAATTGCTTCGAGTGTCAAAATGTCCCCTAAAAGGGTGATGTCCTCTTGTTTTAGGGTTTTCTTCCATGTAAGAGTGAATTTAAAGATGAATTGTTTAATATTATTTTCTTGCAAGGCGTAAGATAAGGGTTGTGGACCCCTTGTCTTATGTTTTACCCTTGCTAATGTGGACAAACTATGTTAGTGAGATTTTGTATAAATAGAGATCATAAGAACTCATTTTGAATCATAACTCTCCCATTGTGAGAAGTATTGGAATGAAATTTTTGCTATATTTGGATATTTCTCTCTTGTGTTGTTGTGTATCTCTATTTTTCTTGGTTATTGGTTGGTGGAAGTAATGCGCTAGCCTTGGAAGGATCTTCTCTTGCTATTGTGGTGTTTTATCTTAGCATCTTTCCTTGAATTGGTAAGAAATCTGCTTTGTATTATCATTTGTGTTTCAAGTCAAGGTTATTTTTCTAGAGCTAGGTGGGAGTTTTAAGGACATACACCCCCACCTTATTCTCCATCATATTTTTCCTTAAGTATTGTTGATTTAACAAGGGTTTACTAAGAGAAGTATAAGTGCATACACCCTCTTAGTTTAAACCCTAGCTAGGGATACTTGCCTTGTGGAGTAAGATGATTTACACCCCCAAGGAGGTAGTACCTCTAGATTATTATTTTCTTGACTCATTAACCCGATCATTAATGGCACTAGTTGTTACTTGTTGCATTGGAGAAATACATTGTTGCCTTGGTAAACGTGAAAGTTTCAAGTTTTGAAGTCATCTCATTTGGAAGTTTTTCTTTGGGACCTTGGCCCTCTTGCCTCATTGAGGTGTCCCCTTTCAACCATTAAATCTTGATGGTGTTACAAAAATAACCTACAACCATTAGGGCTGCAAAAAACTAACTCTCTAACCCTAAATAACTCCTAAACTAACCTTAGGAATTGGCTACAAATTTTCCCTAACAAACTACTAACCCTACCACACTTGTTGAGCCAATTAAAGGTGATTTTCGTTGGCTGATTTTTATGCTATAAAGTTTGGTTGTCTACAACCACAAGGCTGATAAATATCACAACAATAAGATTTTGTTTCAATCATGCTTTTGTGCTAGAATATTTCTTTATCATTGTTGAGTTAAACTAGCCTTCACTAGCTTGACTCTTGCTTATTCAATCATACTTTTAGCACTTATTTTGCAGCCATATTTATATTCTATATATTGATATACATCATTTTAATTTGTTGCAATTAGGGACAACAAGCTTAACTTGCTTGTCGTACTAACATATTACAAGTATCCTTGGTTTTCATTGTGTCTCTGGTAGGTACCTAACTTTCGACGTCACTCAATTCATTTGGAAACCTGCAACCTTTTCCAAGTTCCTTCTACCATTTAGAATTGACCTTTAGGGGAATCCATTCATACATCTTCTTTTCCGTCTCATTTTCCCCCTAGGGTCACCGAGATTCCCCCATTGAGGTGACTACCTCACCTCTAAAGTGACAGGAACACCTAGCTAAGGTGACAGTGGGTAGGTGCTCTCTAAGTTGTCACCAATTGGTGGTTGGGTCGGGTTTTTCCCAACTTAGAACTTGTGCAATAACAATGCCGAATAGGAAAAATATATTAATATTAATTTGGTTGCATTTTTTTTAAGTATTAAATTCTTTTAGGAATAAGTTACAATTGTTTATCAATTTTTTAAAATAATGAATTTATCATTAATTTCAATAAAATCAAAATTATGATAATTAAAATTAAGACAATTTATTTGATGATAACATGTAATTTTACAAGGTATGGATTTTAATTGTCATTTGATTTGGAATCACAATATAGAAAAGATAATCATTGGTGGTTGAAAAACTTATTAGGCTTTGAAAAAAAATAAAAAATGCTCAACCATGAGATTAGGATAAGACATTTTTCATTTTTGATATTTTGGTTATCTCAATTATTTTTATAACTTTGAAGTTTGGGAAGCTTAGACTTACACCATCCCAATATGAGTAATATCCTTTAAAAAAGTTGGGATAGAGACTTGGCTTAACTATTGTAATGTAAATGGCCAATATTAAATCTTACATACTTGTAAAGTTTAATAATAAGTTATAAAATGAAAATTAAATTATTAATAAGAAATTAAATTAAAAACTATAAATATTTAATTAAATTAAATATTGCCAAAATCGTTAACAATGAAACTTTTAATTACAAAATATATCTTGGAATAAGCAAATTTGTAATAACTTTCACACAAGATAAGATTGGTACTTACCAACTAATATCTAAAAATAAACACGTTTGTAAAACTTGTAATAAGAGATTGAGGATATTTCCTTTCAATATATTTTACTTTTAATAATATAATATATTTAATTTTATGCAATGTTATGATTTAATTTTTTATCTTAGGAAAGAGAAACTAATAAATATTAAAAAACAAATTTGTTAAACTTACAATACAAAACAAAAAAATTAAAAAATGTCAATTAGCTAACTTATAGTGTTTAAGAGGAATGATAATTATTCTTCAATACATTTGTTCAAAATATGTATTTTATAAAAATATTACTATTATATCCATATATTTTATACTTAATAATATAAAAAATATTTTTATTCAATTATAAGTTAACTTCTTCTCTTACCAAAACTATAATAACTCAAAACATTCATTTATACTATATTTAATTATTAAAATAATATTTAGTTGACACACGATAATAATAATCGTCTGTTTCGTTTATATCCATACTTCATCGCCTATAATATTCAATCAAATATTCTATTTCAATAAACAAATAGTAACCTACGAAAACGAAATTGATTTACTTGACTGAGTGAAGCGTGTGTCCTTAATAACTTTAAAGGGTAAAGTGATTTCTCACGAAAATCTATTCCACGTCACCGGTCCGATGAGGAGAAACTGCCTAACCCATGCAAAAATGCTTATGCTTTTTGGCGATGATTTCACGAAAGTTGCTCGTCATTGTTACGGATCTCTCCATTGAAGGCATTCTCTATATAAGTTCATTCATCATCTCATCGCTCATTCAAATCTGTAATCTCTGCACCTGCCCAGACGAGAAAGAAAGATACATGGCTATGGCTATCGCTGCAACTCGCATCCAGAGATTCAAGACTCGCCTCGCAAAAGTCCCAAATCTGGTGATTCGGCCCACGGTTGTTTCTGCCGCCGCTGAAGAAAAAGAGGGCGATTCCAGGCAGCCACGCCGCTGCTATTTTCCGGCGACAAAAGGGGCTAATTTTAATTTCCAAAGCAACAGGCCAGGGATTCTACCATGGATCGCTGTCTCCATCTTCACCAATCCAGCGACGGGAATGCTCCAGGCAAGATATTCTCTTCCATTTAATTTAAAGAATGAAAAGTTTAAAGAATTACTCCACATAGATGTTCCAGGCGCTTTGGTTTATTGATTCTTATTGCTATTTTGATATATATATTCTTGATCCCTTTTGCTGTTTTGATATATATATTTTTTCTTAGTCATATGCAAATTCCTTTATTCTTCATACTCATATTCTTATAGGCATTTCGATCCATGGCTTTTAAAAAGCCCTCTAATTTTTGTTCAACCGCATAATTTTATAATTCCGTCACTGGAATTAAAGGCCACAAACATTTTGTTAAAGTCTGACACGAGAGGAGCTCTATACAATGGATGCATGCTTAAATAAAGACAGTAGATTTCATCTTTCTAATCTTTGTTCAACCGCTATAATTTTATAATTCCGTCACTGGAATTAAAGGCCACAAATATTTTGTTAAAGTCTGACACTAGAGGAGCTCTATACAATGGATGAATGCTTAAATAAAGACAGTAGATTTCATCTTTCTAATCTTTGTTCAACCGCTATAATTTTATAATTTCGTCACTGGATTTAAAGGCCACACACATTTTGTTAAAGTCTGACACTAGAGGAGCTCTATACAATGGATGCATGCTTAAATAAAGACAGTAGATTTCATCTTTCTAATCTTTGTTCAACCGCTATAATTTTATAATTCCGTCACTGGAATTAAAGGCCACAAACATTTTGTTAAAGTCTGATGATGAATGTTAGAAAGTGTTATGGAAGATGTTCGGCGAGTTAAGTAGATCTGACCGCTGTTACGAAAATTAATGGATGCCATTCGGGGGCGTCTGATGCGCTTATGTGTCTGCAGAACTCTAGTATTCTGTGTCATGTGTATGAACAATACGCCGTAGAGCTTTTCCTCGTGATTCGATCTCGCGACCTTGGAATCATCCGATGAGATTGGATTGTGTTCCAATGGGTCGGTTGCAGAGATTATTAATGTCGAGTTTCAACCAAGAACGCAATTGTTGTTCCACTCCGGGGTGGCAATTATGTGAGTGTATCACGATTTGGACTTGGAAACTAGAGTCTTGCATTTAAAATATTATTATCATTATATTATTAATTATAAACAACTTCCAAGTTGTTGTTACAAACAATTTCCAAGGTGTTATTATTATATTATTTATTTACAATGCGAAATATGGGTGAGGAGGAGTCCAAGGAGTCATAATGGGGGAGTAGGGTATATAAAATTATATTATATAATAATAATAATAATAATAATAATAATAATATTATTATTATTATTATATTTTTTAAGATTAAGGTTAATCAAAAAATAGGGTATATAAAATTATATTATTAGATAATATGTTTTATATTTTATAGTAATAATAATAAGACTCAAATTGGTGTATAAGACTCTTTTTGTTACTTGTTTTAAAGAGGTATACATATTTTACTTTTTTGGATTTGAACTTGTTTCAGGGAGGTATACATACCCTACCTTCCTTTGGATTTGAACCTATGATTTTTTAGAAGGAAACACATGTTCTTAACCATTAAACCCATAGTATATACGTTATATAGTTTTTATTATAGTTGATTGAATGAAATTCTTTGATTATTGAAATAATTAAAAATGCATTGGATCATCCATTCATAGATATTAACCAAAAAAAGTATTATTATCTAAAAAAAATCTATTAAAAAATACTACTATACCATTATATTATATAAAAAACTATTTCATAAATTATTATTAATTATTATTTTATTATTATTATATATTCCATTTTTTATAAACATAAAATAATATATATATATATATATATATATATATATATATATATATATATATATATATATATATATATATATATATATATAATGATGGATATTTTATTATATGGTCATATACATTGCAACCACCATATAAAAATTCAATCTAATTTCATAACAAATAAATCTTCTTTTTAATATTAAATAAGGTAATAATTTGGAAAAAAAAAACATTATTAGAATTCTACCATGATCCAAGATGTTTGTATGGTGGGAAAATGTCTTTAGGAGCTTTGCCTAATTCTAAATCAAATCTTCAAAAATCCAATTCAAAAATCCAATTAAAGTTGGGGATCATTGAAAATTTTGAATTTTGTATGAATTGGATTTTTTAGGATAACTCAAAATAACCTTAAGCATTTTTTGCTTTAGAGGGATCATTTTAGATTGATGTAATTGCAAATATCAATCATTAACATTGCAAAATCAAGTTACAATAGGGGTATTATAGAGTGCCAAATCCATTTATGAATGAATGAAAAATAATAATTTCAATAATCTAAAATTGCAATTTCAATAAAATTTTTTTGATAAA
Source organism: Picea engelmannii (assembly GCA_009831015.1). Taxonomy (NCBI): domain Eukaryota; kingdom Viridiplantae; phylum Streptophyta; class Pinopsida; order Pinales; family Pinaceae; genus Picea; species Picea engelmannii. Next base: position 291,375 of record ML781979.1, on the reverse strand, counting down.
ACCAATTTTAATAATGATATATTAGAAAAGAAAAAAATCCTGAAACATTTAATCTTCTTCATTTCATTATAACTACCATATTGACATACATATCAACACCTTACTTAAATTTGTAGGAATAATTTTCAAACACTATTTTCATTTATTTTTCCCTAGTCCAAAGCCTATTTTGGAGTTTTTTTTGGCCACTTTTTATTATTAGTCCAAAGCCTATTTTGAATTTTTTTTTTTGCACTTTTTATTATTTAATAGATAGGTAAGAATTGTTTTTTTTTTAATGTGAAAATTTATTGCAATGAAGTATGTAACTTAAAATGTAAGTATATTTGAAAAAGTATTAAGATGTTAAAATGACGAGTCGAGGCGAGAGGAGCTCAACGCGGCTAGGGTCTAAACCCTAGCCGCCCGCTCTGGTTTTTTCGTTTTGCAGGTGAGAGGAAATTCGTGGGGAGCAGCCGTCCAGAGTTTCATTGGTTGCAGGGGCGCGATTTGCATACAGATCCGACCAGCCGATTTAGCATTCAGGGGCGCGAAAGCTGGGAGCAGCCGACCAGCGTCCATTCGTGGGGAGCAGCCGACCAGCGTCCCATTGCAGGTGCGCGATCAAGACGACTTTGCATGCGTAATAGCTGCGTCCTGGTGCTGGAGGTCGTCCGCCATGGCCTCAGATTCGAATGCCAAGACAGGAAATGACCGGTTGGAAGCATTTAAGGCGTTAGTTCGCTCGGCAAGACCCAAATCTAAGCCTCCTTCCACGTCTAAGTTTGTCAAGAAGATGGAGGAGATCCCTTCGCTGGAGCTAACTCCAGAGGGGCCTTGCAATCTTGCCCTTCTTTTTTCAGAAACGGCCCTCATCGGAAAGTTTACGGGGATATGGCCTAGCCCCAAAACGGTGGAGGCATGGATGGATGATAGTTGGAAGTCGCTGATACAAGGAAAAGTTACTCTGTTCGCAGTAGGCAGGGGTTTTTTTGTCTTTGGTTTTGTGAGCAAAGAAGACCGTGATCTAGTTTTCAGATCTGGACCCTATTTCATGGGGTCGAGAGGACTATTCTTAGCCCCCTGGACTCTAGATTTCAATCCCGAAGTCGAGATCACTGCAGCCCCTGTTTGGGTTAGGCTTCCTCACC
>ML781979.1:221828-289700 GCA_009831015.1 Picea engelmannii | reverse complement strand
AGTATATTTTTTATTTATAATTATTTTTGGAAAAAAATATTTCTAAACACTTTTCATGTTATGGATAGATGTATAAATGATGAAGTATCATAATTTATATAAATAATTTTTTAAATGAATATTTTGATATAGTGATTGATCTATTTTCTTATCTATGATTGATTTTGGTCAAAAAAATCTTTAAAATTGTGAATTTGATCTAGTTTGGGTGGTCAAAAAGAGATGTTGTTATCCTCTTCACTTGAATTCAAATCTTCCTTATGACATGTTGGCAAGGTACCAACAACCTCACTCTCACTTAAGTGCTCGGTGGCACTAGATGTTCCAAAAAGAATATTGATTGGCTAAATCAAGTGGTTGAGTACTTTGAGCTTCATGCAAGAGTTCTCAAGGTCAATTTCCTCTACTAATTACTTCTATCATGTGCCCCACTTAATATTCCTATAGGAATAGGGTCGGGCATTGTACTCCAAGTCGATGAGTTTACACTAAATATCATCTATGTACCATCTATGAAATACACAAAAGTGCCCAAAATTTTTCTTTCAAGATTTTTCTTGAAAAAAAATAATATTTTAAAATATCTTACAAACATTTTTCATGATGTAAATAGATCTTATATAAAAGTCATGATACTCATTTTTAAAAATTTACTCCATACTTTCACTTAACAAACTTTTACATCCATGCCTTATGTCAAATTTACTTAAAACTTGAACATATTCTCTTGCCCCTATCTTGATATAATATATTTCCAATATCATATTTTTTTATTTTTATTTTTTATCAATTCATTCATACAAAGTCTATTAAAACCTCACATCATACTTCATAATGATCCTTTTCATGAAAATGAGGGTAGTAATATATAGAAAAATAACCTCCTTCTTCCCCCTCAATGAACTAGAGACCAAAATGTAGACATAAACATAGATTGCAAGCATTGCAACATTAACTGTTATTTATCTAATTAGTTGTTTCATGTTTATTTTACTCTCCTAAGGATTTGAATTCAATAAGTGAATTACCAAGTAGTACAAAAACAAAGTTCAACAATGTCAATGGTGCCTTGATGGGTCGATGAAAGCGGGTAGCTAATATAGCCTCATTGCATTTGAATTCCATCTATGTGTCATGATTGTGCTTATGCTCACACTTGTGGAGTTTGCATATTGAAAAGAAAAGCATTCAAATTTGTTTAAAGAAGTTGGAAAAATAACCAACAAAAGACATTGGATTGTTTTTCAAACATAGAAAATTTCAAAGTTTGAGGATTGTTGGTATTGTTCAATAAAAATAAATAAATCATTATCCTAGTTAGAATAACATCGTTGTTACTGAGACGGAGAAAAATACATTCCAATGTTGCAATCTAAATGTTTTATGAATTTGTCTTGTTTTGGCCTCTCCAAATAACATGAAAGGAAACTAATTATTTTAACCTAAAATTTTGTAGAAATCACTTTGGATATGATGAAATTACAAATATCATATATTAACTTTACTCAATCGGATTGTGGTGGGGGTTTTCAAAAGTGCTAAATTCATTTTTGCATTAAAAACAACAATTTTGGCAAAGATTTCATGGATGGATTATGGTGATGGAAAAATGGAAAAATAAGTAGTAATTCATTGGTTTGAATATTTTCATAATAATATGGCACAAATGTACCTAATAGTTAAACTTGAGATAAAGAGAAAAAAATTGAATCTAAGTTGAAAACACCCGAATATATAACAATAAAAATTAGAAAAGAAGAAAGATAAAAACAATATATATGGTTTCACTTATATTGATCAGGCTCCAACCTTTATATAAAATTGCATAGCTCCCATTTGTCTTTATTATTGGGCATAGTAAAATATTATTCTATAATGCAAATAATGCAAAGCTAGAGATAAATATTATTATATGAAATGCAACAAACTAACTATTTGCATGTAACTAAAAATATGGGCAATAACTATTATTATTTATGCTCATGCATGTAGCTCAATGCTAGAAAGATATGCTTCTAACTAATTACCCAATTAACACATTAAACACATAAATATCACGTAGAAGGTTCTTCCCTCAAGGGAGGAGTGCTCATCCTCCTCCTAGGTGGTCAAGAGTTCCTTAATAGTTGTCTTTCTTGGTCAATGTGCTAAGTGAGGTTGCCCTTGTTCCATATCACATAAACTAAACTAAAATAAATTAAATGTTTGTGTATGGCCTGGCTTATGGACTTTATATATTAACATGAGCAAAGGAAAATAATATAGAGTATGCCCTAGCCTCTAACCCTTACCTCCTATTAGAATCAAAACAAAATAGTTTTGAAAAAAGTTTGGCCACTCGCCACTAAATTTATAAAATAAACATATAAAGATGGAATCTCAAATATAGATTTGAACTCAATCTTCTTCAATATATTCTTCCTCTTCATCCAGGGAGATGGGATACTAGGAGTCCTCACCAACCTATAGTTCTTCCTCTTCCCTATATTTTGGAGCTTGTTTTGAACCGTGGAGGAATTTCAAGAAGAAATAATATTTATCATTTAGTTTTAGCAACTCTTCCTTTATTTATTTCATTATGGGTTTCTCCTCTCTAAGAACAAATTTATGTGACACACAATCAATGTCTCGGTATGCCAATCAAGATCTAGAGTGGAGGAGTCCCAACTGATCTTTCTTGAAAACCCTATGTTTGGTATGGTGTGAGTTAAGTCCTTATCTACTTTCTTGTTGGTGGTGGAAAATATGCATCCTTTCAAAAGTTCTACTCCATTTTTTTCATGTTTTGAACCATGGTGACCTGGTGCCTACCCTTCAAATATTGTGCTATACATTGTGCACTGGTATTTTTTCCTCTAGTTCAAGTTTGTTTGGGATTGGTTTCCTAGTGGTCCTTGTGTGAGGGAGGTATGCCCCCACCTCAGTGCATGGGTTGCGCTAGGTTTACCTCCTTCCATTTCCCCTACGAATAATATTCATTCATGTTCATTTTCTCTGCCTCCTTCTTGAGATGTTCTACCTCATAAGCTATAATAGTTACTCAATGATCCATTTTTCCCCAACACTTCATTTCTCAACCGTATTTTGGTTCTTCTTAGCCTTTGCCAAATTAGCTAGGTTCTAGTGCCTACTTCATAAATGGAGGGTGATGCGGGATGCAATTTTATGTTGAGCAGGGATAATCATTAGGAAGATGTTAGTCCAAATTCAAATAGCTATACTCTCCCATATCGATGAACTCAACATGATTCATTTGCAAGTTATGATTTTGAAACATACCAATATCATCATAGTTGGGAGAATTAATATTTGAATGTTGTACTGTGTCAAAAGCATCCCCCTCCCTTCATCAATTGCCTCCATTAATTTCATGTGCAAATACTTCTCGAACTAGATTTATGTGATGAATCCCATATCCAAGTGATGTGTGCCGAATAAAGCCTTTATTAACTAAGTGATGAGTACAATCATCCCCTCCCCTTCCAAATTATCCATATTTATGTGGTACATGTTTCCCTCTACCATTAGTTGGTGGACCATCATTACCGGTGAGAAATATACTTAAAAGTAAATTTAATTTAAAAAAAAAATAAAAAAAAAATTGTTTTTAAATTGCAAGTAAACCAAACTTATTGACAAAAAATGCCTTGACCTCCTTGTCCTTGTATATGGTGGAAGAATTGCAATTTTGATATATTATATTGTATTGCCTTCATCTATAAAGCCAAAAGAGTACTAGAGCATCTCCTAACATCTTGGGCACATACTAAAAAGAGAACAATAAATAAGAATTTGGGACAATTAGGATCATATCTTGGAATTGTTGTGGCTTTCCATGGAGCAAAGGGCCTATGCTAAGTTGGATCACGAGTGAAATTGATATTGTATTAATTGTTGAAAATTGGGAGCATGAAGAATCTAAGGTCCCCAACATAGAAGGATTAGTCTTGTGGTTGGTGTAGAAAAAGAGATCTCGTCGCAGGGGGATTGGAGGCATAGCTTGTTACATAAAAAATAGCATTTTCCCTCACATTAGGCTTCACAAGAAAGACCCTTTTATAAGAAAAAAATATAGATAAAAATTTTCCTTACAATGACTTAGAACAAGATATTTACAACCTAACAAATTAAGGTAGAATCCTCTTTCTAGGAGACTTTAATACTAGAACAACAACTAATCAAGTTATTATTTTAAGCAATGATTCCAACACTAATCCCCTATGGCTAGATGAGGGTCTGGTTTAACTAGTAGATACAAAAGAAAATATGAATAATTGGTCGAGAATTTATTTGGTAAATTAAGATAATCAAGCTCTGTAGTTATCAAGATCCAATAATTTGCAATGATCTAATGAAGTGGTCAAAATCCAATTGGATGACTTTTATTCATGGGCTTGGTTGTAGTGTTATAGATTATGTGATATATTATATCAATGTATACAACCAAATAGTAAAATTTAACCTCTTAAACGACCATGAACCCGACTATGATCAAAAAACTTTAACCCTAACTCTAAATTTTTTCATGCACAAAAGCCCCATTGAAGATAATTTTGATAACCAAAAGCACTTGATTTTCAACACAAATAAATATGATCTTTTTTTGAAGGAATTAAATAATAAATTAAATATCCTATCAAATAAGAACAACATTGAATACCTCTATCATAATTTTATGACAACCATCTCTACTTCCATTAACAAGTTCTCTGTCGAGGTGTTGCATAAAAAGAAAAACATAATGACCAACCCTTGGTATGATAAAGAGTGTATGATTGCTAGGAAATCCATTAGGGATGCATCTAATGAGTCCTTCAAATACAACAAAATAAATAGAATCTACAAAGCCCTAATTAATAAGAAAAAAAGGTACTAAAATAATAGAAAGCAATTTAAGAATATTTTGCACCTATCCAAGCTAGATCCTAAGAAATTCTAGAGGAAAATTATGACCCGTAAAACCAAAGAAAAGAATATAATTCCCTTGTGGGACTATAATTCCTACCTTAAAAATCTTTACAAATCCCCTAATTGTGTGGACACCATTCAAACCCTTCCACAAAGGAAGAATTTTTTTGAACATAAGACATAGAGTTTGGGGTTAAGTATCTTGCAAAATGGAAAGCTAAGTACATTGAAGGATTCCAAGCACAAATCTTAAAAAGTGGAGGGCTTATCCTCATCCCTTACATCCACAATATTTTCAATTTAACAGTCAATAAAGGCTTCCCTAAACCCTATATCCAAAGGCTTGATGTACCTATTTTTAAAAGTGGGGATAAAAGCAATCCCTCTAATTATAGTACCATTATGATTAGCCCCCTTTTAGCCAAGTTATATGAAATTATTTTGGAAAATAAGATAATTAGCGTATGGTTAGAAATCCACATAATAAGAGCTAAAGGATAGGCCAAATGTAAAATTTATCATTCAACTATAGACCACCTTGTTATCCTTAGGATCATTGTGGAGGAGTGTCACAATAATAAAACCAATCTCTTGTGGTGTTTCCTTGACTTTAGAAAATATTTTCGCAGAGTGCCTAGCACTGACCTTTGGAATATGTTAGAAGATATAAAATCTCCTTTTGATTTGAGAGTTATTACGATAAGGTTGTACAAGAACCTTATTTCCAAGTTTAGGAACATTGATGGATGTTTGAAAGAAATTAATTGTACTATAGGAGTTAAGCAAGGATGTCCCCTATCCCCTACCCTTTTTGGCATATACATTGACAAGTTAGAGGGTTGTTTGGAAGAAGTAGGTTGTGTCGACCCGACTCTCATTGGTATAGTCATGATCCTTATTCTCTAAATTAATGATAATATGTTCTTATGGTGAGTCCATATGATCTCGACAAACAACTAAAAATCCTCAAGGATTTATGCTCTAATACGAGTATGAGTGTTAACACTGAAAAATGAAGGTTATGATAATTAAATACAAAAATATCACTTACATTAATTTCATGTATGACAACAATAGCTTGGAGGAAGTGACTTCATACAAATATCTTAGAATTGATCTTCATCACAAGCTCAATTGAAATTGTAGCATTGAGAAAAGGATAAATAGAGAATGAAAAACTTAAATTATGGACTTGAAGACAATTGTGAATTAGACCTTTAGCTATGGGATAAGAAGAAATTCCTCTTTGCAACTCTTGTCACCCTTGTTATCTTATATGGTTGTGAACTTTTGGGCTACAATATCTATAGAGAATCGTGGAGAAAGATAGAGCAAATCCAAAAGTGTTTTATAACTTATAATCTCAAAATTAAAGGAAATACGCCAAGTTATCCTATCTTCATTATAGAAGAGAGTATTTTCCCCATTGCAAGCATGACTGTGACTAGGCACCCAATGTACAAGAACAAGATAAACAACATGGACGACAAGAGGTTTCCTAAGATTGCTTCAAACTCCAATCAAAACCACATGCAACTCTGTCAGGGTGGTATAAAGATTCCAAGTCTTGGGTAAATAACTTGGGAATAAAGGAAGAGGTCACTATGCAAAAATGATAGTATTGAAAATATTGTTACTTCTAAATTTAAGAAGAAATTGTGGTGTGATGAAGAATTAGAGGATAAAAAAAAATTAAGATACTATAAAGAGGTGATCAACACCAATATAGAAGATCAAAAGTATTTGATTGTTTTGACTAGCGTAAAGAAGAGAGTCGACATTGCTAGAATAAGAACAAACTCTCATAAGCTCCATAGTGAAAGAAGACATTAGACAACTCCTAAAACATTGTGGGTCGAAAGAATTCAAGTTATCTTTGTGACACTATGAGGGTTGAAGATGAAAAGTGATTTATCTTAGAATGTCTTCCATACACACACATTAGATGGCATTTTCAAGTCCATTGGATGTAGCTTGGGTGGTTGGGAGGAATGATTGTTACCCTCCCCACCTAGGTTCAATTCCTTCTGAGTGACATGTTGTGCCCTTAAATGGGTCTATAATATGCTCTTGTTGTTGAGCCCCCAATATTCCGAAAATACTCGACCTCCCTATGTTCTCTCGCGGATTTCAAGGGGGTTTTCCGGGGATGTAGCGAGCATCGATATCCGGTGCCGTGAACCACATGAAAAAAAATTAGATGACGTTTTCAAAATATTTGTTACAATATTGATCTTCCTAACTTTTTAACTCATCAAAACTATGACAATTTAGAAACTCTTAGACTCTTTTTCAAGCACATAAATAAAATTCTAAATAAAACCCTAATTCCTTACCTTTCTTAAGGTATGATAGACAAAATTTGGTCTTAATGAACATTAGTTGTCATCATCAACAACTTTATACAATGTCATAACTTAATTTCTTATTTTAAGAAAGACATAATGACTTTAATGTTGTCAAATACACAATGTTTAATTATAAAAAGAATAAATGCTAGTAGTTAGGGAAAATACTTTAAAATAAACAAATTTATAAAACTTGTAATAAATTTTATATTAAATTGGTAGTTGACAAAAATACATAGATATAAAAAATTTGTAATATAAATGAGGTTGAAGATGAACAATATTTTCTTCAAAATACTCTAAGATATAACTTTATTGAATATCAAACCTTAACTTCTTATATTGAATTTGCAAAATTTAGAATGACTTTTAAGAGTGAAAGTGATAATTGTCCCACAAATTTGTAAAGCTTACACTACAAAAGATATTTAACTCGAAATGGTTGGAACAGATGATTGTTATCTTCCAATGAATTTGCTTAAAATATATATTCCATAAAAAAAAAAAAAAAAGGGAATAAGAATAATCAATATCATAACTTAACTTTTCTTTTACCAAAACTATAATAACTTAAAACTTTCATTTACGCTATATTTAATTATTAAAATAATATTTAGTTGAGTCTTTGAGTTGAGACACGATATTCTATTTAGATTCGTACTTCATCGCCTATAATTCAATCGAATATTCTATTTTATTAAACAAATAGTAACCTACAAAAACAAAGCTGATTTACTTGACTGAATGAAGCGTGTATCGTTGATAAGTTAAGAGTAACTATTTTCACGAAATCTGTTCAACGAAACCCGGTCCGATGAGTAGAAACTTCCTAACCCATGCAAATTGTTTTTTGGCGTTGATTTCACGACACCAATAATAGTCAAGGAAAGTTGCTCCGCCATTGTTACACTTCCTCTCCATTGAAGGGAGTGATAGTGTATATAAGTTCATTCATAATCTCATCGTTCATTCATCACTGTCCAAATCTTTATTCTCTGGATCTGCTCAGACAAGATATAAAGATACATGGCTATGACTATCGCTGCAACTTGCATCCAGAGATTCAAGGCTCGCCCTGCAAAATTCCCAAATCTGGTGGTTCGGCCCACAGATGTTTCTGCCACCGCTAAAGAAAAAGATAGCGATGCCAGGCAACCACTCCGTTGCTATTTTCCGGCGACAAAGGGGGCTAATTTTGATTTCCAAAGCAACAGACCAGGGATTCTACCATGGATCTCTGTACACAACTCAACCAATCCCGCGACGGTTATGCTCCAGGCAAGATATTCTCTACCATTTAATTTAAAGAATGAAAAGAATTACACCTCGCAGATGCTCCAGGCGCTTTAGTTTCTTGATTCTTATTGGTATATATATATATATATATATATATATATTCTTGATTCTTCTTGCTGTTTTGATATTTGTAAGATGCAAATTCCTTTATTCTTCAGATGCATATTCTTATTGGCATTTCGATTCATGGCTTTTAAAAAGCCCTCTCATTTTTGTTCAACCGCTATAATTGTATAACTTCGTCACTAGTATTAAAGGCCATAAACATTTCGTTAAAGTCTGATAAATGTCACAAAGCGTTATGGAAGAAGTTCGGTCAGTTAAGCAGATCTGACAACTGTGACGAAAATTAACGGATGCCGTTCGGAGGCGTCTGATGCGCTTATGTGTTCTGTGTCATGTGTATGCACAATACGCCATAGAGTTTTTGCTCGCGATTCGATCTCGCGACTCTGGAATCATCCGACAAGATTGGATTGTATTTTGTTCCATAATTTATTTTATTATTATTATTTATATTCCATAAATTATTTTATTATTATTATTTATATGAAATTAACCCTGACACATACATTCTTTATACTTATCTTTCTCGTTTTAATTATCGAAACGCGGCGACAAGCCAGTGAAGCATATGAAATTGAAGACAGTACGTTAAAAAAATTTGGCAAGCAAATTAAACTTGCCAAACTTGCCAATTGATTTTTTTGGCAAGCAAATTAAACTTGCCAATTGATCTTATAGTGGTTGCAGCCTTGTCTTTTTTACGAAAATAGAAAGGGTTGAGGAATGAAACTTGAATTTATTATGGAAGAGGTAAAGTAAGTAAAGTTATATTAGTATATAAAGTTAGTTGAGTGGCCACGTTCTTTGATTTCTAATAACTAACAATTCATCGATATTAAATTAAAAAATAAATTAGTAACTAAATAAAATCTAAAAAAATATTATTATATCAAAATGCTTTATAAATTGCTTTTTATTATTATTTATATAAGATTTATTATAATATATATTATTTTTTATCAATTTTGAAAAAATATATATACAATGATGCATATTTTTTTACAGAGATGATTTTAAATTTACTCAAATCTTCCAAAATTCAATTAAAGTTAGGGATGAAGGGGAATTTTCACTTTTTATCTTTTATTTTTTGCTTAAATTTGGCAAGAATAATTTTGGATTGATGGAATTGCACATATCAATCTTTAACATTGCAAAATCAAGTTGCAGTAGGAGCTTTTGAGGTGTTAAATCCATTTATGAATGAAAAACAAAGATTTCAACAATCCAAAATTACAATTTTAGAATCCCTATCTTAATATAATAGTTTTCCTTTATTTATTTTTGGCCAAAAACCTTTAGTCTAAAGAGTGTTTTGGAACATTTTTTTGGCACTTTTTATTATTTGGATACATGTCTAAACATTATTTTCTTTAATGTAAAATTTATTGCAATGAAGTATGTCTCATAAAATGTGTTGCAATTTTAGTTTGTCAAGTTATTAGTTTGAATATTATCATAATAATATTAGTTTGAATATTATCATAATAATATGGCATAAATCTGACTAAGAGATAAACCACATACAAAGAGAAAAAAAATTGAATCTCACTAAGGGAATCCAAAATACAACAACAAAAATTAGAAAAGAAGAGAGATCAAAATCTAGACAGCTTAACTTATAATGATGTGACTCCAACCTTTATATAGAATTACATAGCTCTCATTTTTCTTCTCTTTATTATAAGATCTAGTCAAATATTATTCTATAATGCTCTTAGCTCAAAGCTAGAAAGAGATGATTCTAACTAATTACCCAATTAACACATTAAATGCATAACTATCTCATAGAAGGTTGTGCCCTCAAGGGAGAATCACTCCTCGTCCTCCTAGTTTGTTGAGCATTCCTTAATAGATGTCTTCCTTGGTTGATGTGTTGAGTGAGGTCACCCTTGTTCTGTATCGCATAAACAAAAATAGAAAATGTATGTGTATGACATGGCTTCTAACCTTTATAGATTACCATGAGAAAAGGAAAATAATATAGAGTATATCCTAGCCTCTATCCCTTACATCCTATCAAAAGAAAAACAAAATAGTTTTGAAAAAAGTTTGGCCAATAGCCACAACATTTTTGAAATAAACATATTTAAAGTTGGAATCTTAAAGATAGAGTTGAACTCAAGCTTCTTCAATATATTCCTACTCTTTATCCAAGTACATGGGATGTTGGGAGTCGTCACTAGCCTTTAGGTCTTGCTCCTCTCCCTCTTCCTTGTCTTTTGGAGCTCATTTTGAACCTTGAAGGGATTGCAACAAGAAATAATATTTATCGTTCAGTCGTAGTATCTCTTTGTTCATTTTTTTTCATTATGGGGTTGCTCATCTCTTAGATTAAATCCATGTGTCATGTAATCAATGTCTTGGTCTTCCAATAAGGATCTAGAGTTGCTCGATGATCCTGCTTCTTGAAAATACTATGTTTGGTATGATGTGAGTCAAGTCCTTATATTTTTTCTTGTTGTTGGTGGAAACTATTCATCCTCGAATGTTCTCCTCCAATTTGTTCAAGTTTTGAACCATGGTGGCCCTATGCCTACCCTTGAAACTTTGTGCTATATGTTGTGCATCGGTATTTCTACCTTTAGTTCGAGTTTTTTTAGGTTTGGTTTCCTAGTGGGCCTTGTGCAAGGGAGGTTTTCCCATGCCTCGGTGCATGGGTTTTGCTAGGTCTACCTCCTTCCATTTCTCCTATAACCAATATTTATTCATCCCTATTTTCTCCACCTCCTTCATGAAGTGTTCTACCTCATAAACTACAATAAGTGAGTTAGATGATCCATTTTTCCCCCAAAACTTCATTTCTCATCCTTCTTTTGGTTCTCCTTATTCTTTCCTAGATTAGCTAGGTTGTGGTTCCTACTGCATAGATGGAGGGAAATGGGAGATGCCATTTTATGTTGAGTGGGAATAAGCATTAGGAAGATGTTGGTCCAAATTTGAATGGATATACACCCCCATATCCATGAGCTTAGCATGATGCATTTTCAAGTTATGATTTCAAAACATACCAATATCATCATGGTTGGGAGAGTTAATATTCAAGTATTGTACCATGTCTAGAGCATCCCCCTCCCTTCATCGATTATCTCCATCAACTTGAACTAGGTTTGGGTGATGAATGCCCTATCTAAGTGATGTGTTCCAAAGAGGTCCTTCATTAACTAAATGATGAGTACAATCATCCCCTTCCACATTAACCATATATGTTGATACATGTTACCCTCTATCATTGGTTGGTGTCATCAGTACCAACAAATGGTATGATGGAGCTATCATATCACCTTCATAACACCCCATCTAAATGTAATTAAATATTACATAATGTTTTAATTTAAAACATATTTAAATAAATCCATGGGGGAACCTTGAGGTAGTGTTCAGATTTCAAATGATTGGTTTCAAAGGGTTTCAATTGTAGGGCGATCCTAGTCGGGAGGAGACGTGCCTAAAAAGTACAACCAACTAAGGGTTGGTGACATGTGGTTTCACCTAGAGATATTATATTAAACGGATTCAACTTGTAGTTCAAATCCCACGAGCATGATTGGTTTCGAAGGGTTTCATTTGTAGGGAAACCCTAGTCGGGAGGAGACACCTAAAAAATCTGGCTGGCTAAGGGTTGATGTGGCCCAGGCTGGGTGCAATCCCCAGGTGATTTTGATGGCTTATATTCCCTTGAGTCATTGCTTCTTAGCCAAAGGATAATCCCACAAGTCATGAACACCATGACAAACCAAAAAAAACATATTTAATTAAATTTAATTTTCAAAATAAAAAGATTTTTTTTATATATATAAGTAAACCAATCTCATTGATGAAAAGGACCTTGAACTCCTTGTATATGGTGGAAGAATTTGTATTATAATATATTATATAATATCCCCTTCACCTATAAATCCAAAAGAGTACTAACATCTTGGGCATAGTCTAAAATCTCAAATAATAGTTGAAGGTATTTATCTCAATGGGATTAAAGATATTTATTTTGATACATGTATAAATGAATTTTATTGACAATTGGTTGGAATCTAAAAAATAGATATTAATCCTCTCTGCTTATTATGGGTAGGGATATTGTTGCGCAACATAAACAAGAACTCTACAAGATTCAGTGGAAAAATAAATAAAACCAACAACAAGCGATCACATTGAAAAAACAATGAAAGCAATCACACAATGAACAAAATAATTACGTGGAAAAACCCTTCTAAGGGAAAAATCATGGGGAAATGATAATCGATATTCTTATTATTCAAGGGAGAATTACAACAATCGAATTCCAGGCTTACAATCTTCCTCACACTCTCATCCCACACACTGCACTACACTACATTGCTTGCTCACACCTCTACGGGTATGCTAGATATATAGGATCTGTTAGATGGTTGAAAAAACTAGTTATAACCTCATCCACCAGCTACACAAATTGATCATTGTAGTGTGCATGCATGCACATTCCATTTTTAGCTGATACAATGTGCATGCATCCACATGGGAAACTAGTTGGCAGTTTCAACAATCTCCACCTTAACAACAATTTACCTGATATATCATGCCCAAATTAATTCATCACCTTTTTGTAAGTCAAGAGAAGCCAAAAACCATCATAACTTCACTAACAAAGCTAGTTTCCTGAACATGTCTGTAGAATTCACTTTTGTATGGACCTTTTCGAGAGCCACTCCCCCTTAATCAACAACCTATCTTACAAAATGGTATTTAATAGAAATATGCTTTGTCTTACTATAATAAGCTGGATTTATAGCTAAATGAATATCACTTTGACTATCGCAAGATACTTTCACCTTGTCATGCATCCTTCCAAACTCAACCAACAAACCTTTTAACCAAATTGCCTCCTTCCATGCATGTGAGGCAGCCATATATTCTTCCTCAGTAGTAGATAAAGCAACTATGTTTTGAATCTTTGACATCCAACTAACAGGTCCTCCTGCAAGAGTGAAGACATATCCTGAAGTGGATCTTCTTTTGTACAAGTCACCTACAAATTCTGAATCGACATAACCACAAACTGGATCATTGGAACCATCATAGGTGATAGAATAATTACTTGTGCCCCTAAGATATAGGAGCACCCATTTCATTGTTGCCCAAAGCTCTTTACCTAGATTTTCCATGTATCTACTGAAAACACCAACTGCATGTGAAATATATGGTCTAGTACTCACAATCTCATACATCAAACTTCCTACTACATTAGAATATAGTACACGAGACATATAATCATTTTCTTTGTCATGACTAGGACATAAACTTGAAGAAAGATTGAAATGGGAAGCCAAAGAGATTTGTACGGGTTTCACATCATTCATACCGAATCTCATAAGTATTTTCTCCACATACTTTTGTTGTGATAACCATAGCTTACCATTTTTCTTGTATCTATGTATCTCCATGCCTAAGATTTGTTTTGTTGCTCCTATATCCTTCATATCAAACGTTCTAGCCAACTGAGCCTTTAACCTATTGATTTCGACCACCCTTTTGCTTGCAACAAGCACATTGTCAACATATAACACCAAAATAATGAATATGCCATTTTCCAACTTTTTAAAGTAAACACAATGATCATATTCATTTCTTCTAAAATTTTGGCTCACCATGAAGGAATCAAACTTCTTGTACCATTCCCTAGGAGATTGTCTCAGGCCATGCAATGACTTCTTGAGTTTGCAAACAAACCTCTTATTGCAATCTTGAACAAACCCTTTGGGTGGTTCCATATATATATATATATATATATCATCATCCAAATCTCCATGTAGAAACATTGTTTTAACATCTCTAATTCAAGATCAAGTAAAGCAACTAGTGCTAACACAATACAAATTGAAACAAGCTTCACAACTAGTGAAAATATTTCATGAAAATAAATACCTTCCTTTTGAGAATACCCTTTTTCTATCAGCCTTTATTTATACCTTTTAACTTTATCATGAGCGCCCTTTTTCAGTTTGTAGACCCACTTGCAACTGACATATTATTCCTCTCTAAGGCATCCATTTCTTCTTTCATATCTTCTTTCCATTTAACACTTTTAGTTCCTGATAACAACTAGGTTCTCCATCATTAGAAACCAAATCCACGGATGAAACATAATGGTCATACCTTGTAGGAGGATTCCCGACCTATGTAGATCTCCTTAGAGACAGTTGAGGCATATCCACAGTTTCCTGGATATTTTTTGCATCTTCGTCTTCTTCTTTTTGAAATTCTTCACGCTCCTCCTTTTTTGAAGATGGTTGAGTCTCCAACTGAATTTGTTGAACTTGCGGTCCCTGTTCTTGTCTCACTTCAACATGTACCAGGTTTGATTTAATGAGTGGGCATTCATCAAATACTACATCTCTGCTTATAATGAGTTTGTGGGAAGTAGGATCCCACAATATGTACCCATTAACTCCATCACCATAACCAACAAAGACATATTTCTTTGATCTAGGATCTAAGTTAGAACGTTTATCTTTAGAAATAAGAGCATAAGCGTCACAACCAAATATTCTCAGATTTGAATAATCACATGAATGACCTGTCCATACCTCTTCTAGAGTCTTACAATATTGCAGTTGATGGTGATTGACTTATCAGATAGCATTTTGTAAGAACTGCTTCTTCCCACAATTCCTGCGGCAACTTGGAATTATTAAACATGCTCCTTGCTCTCTCTAGAAGAGTCTTATTCATGTGTTCATCGACACCATTTTGCTGAGGAGTATAAACCGTGGTCTTATGTCTTTGAATCCCATCTTCCTTGCAATAGTTTTCAGATTCCATAGATATGAACTCACCTCCATTATCTATTCTTAAACACTTGATTGATTTGTCAGTGCTCTTTTCAACCAAATCTCTGAATTGCTTAAAACTATTAAATACATCATCTTTCCTTTTAAGTAAATAGATCCACACCTTTCTAGAGTAATCAAATATAAATGTCACAAAATATAACAATCCGCCAAAATAAACTATAGGGGATGGTCCCCAAACATATGAATGAATGTAATCAAGGATATCTCTGCTTATATGTCTTCATGTTTTAAACTTCCATCAACATTTTTTTCCAAAAACAAAATACTTGCATAAATTCAAATTCAGAAACTTTAAACTTGGAAGTGACTTACGATCAACCAGTACCTTAAGCTCTTTATCGCTCTTATGACCCACACGTTGATGCCATAAACGAGTAGATTCACTTGCACCTTCAGATGCTACCACTGTTTAATTTATTTCAGTCCTTCCTTCAGGTTGATAAAGGTTCCCGATCCACTTTTCCTTCATGACTACTAAGATGCCTTTAGACACCTTCAGTACTCCACCTTGAGTTGTACACTTATAACCAACAAAATCTAGAACTCCCAAAGATATTAAGTTCTTTCTAAGTTCAGGTACATGCCTCACATCTGTTTTTGTTCTTACAATACCATCATACATTTTAATCAGGATGCTACCAACCCCAAAAATATTACAAGAAAAATCATTTTCCATAAAAACAACACCATCATCAATAGATTGGTAAGTTGAGAACCAATTTCTATGAAGACACATGTGATTGGACACACCAGAGTCTAACAACAAATGTTTATGTTGTTTTGAAACATCACAAGTAGATAATACCTCATCAACCATACTTGAACCTGAACCTAAACTTGTTAAAGCTAAATTATCTTCCTTTGTTTCCTTTGTGGAGTCCTCTTTGGATGATTTTTGTCTTTTCCAACAATCCTTCTTGAGATGCCCAGTTTTGCCATAGAACCAACATTTTTTCTTACCCTTCTTGCCTCTTGACTTAGATCTTGATGTACCTCTATGATCTTACCGTCTTTTTGTAGATCAACCTCTGACCACCATTGCTTATGTTGTTGAGGTTTATTTTCTAGATATTCTCCTCATTTCCTCAGTCAACAGAGATCCCACAAAAATATCATAATCAATGGTGTATTTTGTGCTAGACCACATAGATGTGACTAGATGATCCCAATATTTAGGTAATGAACACAATAGCGCGACTGCTTTTTCTTCATCTTCATATTTTACATCCATACTAGTTAATTGACAAATCAAGGTATTGAACTTCTTTCATTCGTAAGCTATACACTTGCCTCTTCAAGAAGATTTTGTTTGTCAAGGACTTTGTCATATAAATACTTTCCAGTCTATTCCACAAGCCTATTGTTGTCTCCTCTCCAGTGATGTTAAACAAAACTTTTTCTTCTAGACATAGACATATGGTACTAAGAGCTCTTGCATCCAGATCTTCCCAGTCCTCATCTATCATTCTTGTTGGTTTCTTTCCCAATAATGCATTTTGAAATCCTTGTTGCATAAGAAGATCACACATCTTAAGCTTCCACAACTCAAAATTATTCTTGTCGTTGAATTTCTCCACCTCAAACTTTGAACTTTGTACCTTTTTCCATTTGCACAAACTTGACTTTCCACGGAGAAGACTAGCGTGACCTTTGTATGGCCTGAGGGGCGTTAGTCCCTTCACTATTTATGCTACTAACGCACCTTTTGTATGGCCTGGGGGTGTTATTCCCTTCAATGTTTCTGCAACTAACACACTCTGTGTATGGCCTGGGGAGTGTTAGTCCTTGAAATTTTTTATTTTGTAAGTCTGGGACAAACTAACACTCTTGTAAATGAGATCATGGAGACTTAGGGCCTAAAATGGCATCCACCGCTCTGAATTCTCCTTCTTTGTTACGTCTTCAACATCTTCAACAAAAAACTTAAGTTTGACTATCTATTTGCTCTACAAACCGCAGCTCTGATACCCCTTGTTACACAATGTAAACAAGAATTATACAAGATTCAGTGGAAAATAAATAAAACCAACAACAAGAGATCACAATGAACAAACAATGAAATCAATCACACAATGAACACGTTATTTACGTGGAAAAACCCTTCTAAGGGAAAAAACCACGGAGCAATGACAATCGGTAAATTCTTATTATTCAAGGGAGAATTACAACAACTGAATTCCACACACTCCACTACACTACATTGCTTCCTCACACCTCTACGAGTATGCTATATATAAAGGATTTGTTAGATGGTTAAACAAACTAGTTACAACCTGATCCACCAGTTACACAAACTCATCATTGTAGTGTGCATGCATGCACATTCCATTTTTAGTTGATACGGTGTGCATGCATCCGCATGGGAAATTACTTGGCAATTTCAACAAATATTACATCCAACTAGCCATGATTGCGTCTTAGTTCATGGTTAATCAAATTACACATGTCTTTTTATTCAAAGTTCGAGGCACTCTTTCATAGAAAATTTAATTAAAATTAATGTAAAATTTTTTTTTAATAATATTATTTATTATATTAATTGGAGTTTTTTGTTAAAAGGATTTTTCAAAGTTTGAGGGACTCTTCATGAAAGTTTAATTAAAATAAATGTAAAATTTCATTTTAATGATATTATAGGTTATATTAATTGCATTTATTGTTTAAGGATTATGAAAGATGTCTGGATAACTTCAACGATGTATTAAATTGTACATGTACATGTATACCTTTAGGTGGTAGTGTAGTTTTATTCAATATGAGTAAAAACAATTTCAAAATAATTGTTGGATGATTTCTAATTAATAAAATAATTTTGCAACATAGATGCAAATATTTAATGATTGATGCAATTATTAAGATCAGTGTAGTCATGTAATAATTTTCGAAGTTTTAAGGTTAGGTAGCTAAAAAAATAAATTTCTTTCTCTACACTTGTGAGTGCAATTAGTTCTTCTCCAAACTTGTCAAAGCAATTCCTACTACCCTTCCAAGAAATCTTCTATCTCTCCAAGTGTCTAATTTACTACTCCACGAGTTTAACTCGATGTTGGCTAATTGTTCACGTTGTAGGAAGGAATATGGAGGAAGGGTATAGTGACAACGTTACCAAGCATGTTTATGGCATAAGCGAAGCTAGCGGATGCACTCAAACTATCTCTTTTACGCCACCATGGAATCATGTCATATTATACACTACATCTCTAAACTCAACACCGGGGCATAGTGTACGCAACCTAGAATTTTCTGCAACTCAGTCGTTGATCCAAATTGTCAATGTGCATGTCAACGTAAACCATTATTTTCTCCCATGACCGATTTGGGTTTGAATCTACAAGCAAGATATGGATGTAGAAGCTTGGAACATTGCAAGGACTAGAATGTCGTAACTGTTATAGCATAAGTTGTAGGTTGGGAAAATCTTGAACCAACAACGAAACAAGTGCTACAACTTGGGAATCCTACACCCAATGTCACCTTGATGTAGGTCCCACACTTCAAGGGTGACTAGGTCACTCTAGAGAGTCAATCTCGATGACCCTAGGGGGATTGAGATAGAGATGGAGGGAAGTGAAAATGAATCCTCTAGAGGTCAAGTCTAAATGGAAAGGAAGGTAAGGAGAGATGCCTTGCAAGTTAAGTAATGGTTGCCCACATGATCCATATTTTATGAGCATAACGAAATGAATACCGATTATTATCAAAAGATGCTTAACACAGAATAACAGATTTACAGTAAAAATGGTTTCTATTCAATAAGGAAATAAGCTGAAATTGCAAAATGTAGCGGGAAACAAGCTTGTTAGAATGGTGGTGGCTTATCTCTCAGAAGAGATGTGACGGTTGCACTCATTCACGGGAAGATGATTACAATGAGGCTTTGAAGGCCTTTTTACAATAAACAGGAATGTCAAAAACCCTAGACATCCAAAAACCTAACCTTAGGAGATGAAGTGCCAAAAGTCATGCGGGCCCAGTTTGGGTAAGTTAGTACATCAACTTCCTGGGGTCGTAACTTTTGCATATGATCTCTGTTTTAGGCGCATGATAGCCCGTTGGAAAGGTATATCTGAGGAATACACATGTTTTCATTGAAATTTGACACCATCTATAGTTTTATTATGGCGAGCCCTAAAAACGTTGTTTAAGGCCTCAAAACGGAGCCGGAAGTCAGCGACACAAAAACTAGAAAAAAAACTGCCAAACTGGAAAATTGCCAAAATGAGCCAGTTGGAATAGGTGGAAGGCCACCGAAATCCATTTGGAACAATCCTTCCCCCTTAGGCAGCAATGGTCTCCATTGCGTTGAGTTCCACCATCAGATGGGGAAATTTATGTTGAATCTGGCCCCGGGTGAGCCACTTGCCTTGGTGTAGGATCTTCCATGCTTCGACAACTCGATAAAGATGGATCATTTGTTGGCGAGTGCCCTTGACCTGTTTGTCCACAATATGATCACTGGATGTTTGTTTTATACAGTTGGGGTTGAGCTATATTGGTGTCAGTTTTTCTGCTACCTCTAAGCTGTCCAATAATGGTGGGAAATAAGGTTGAAGGAGATCCACGTTGAACATTGGGTGCAGGTAGAGGAAAGGAGGAATGTTGAGCTCAAAATCATTATCATCCACAACCTTGGTGATGGTTTATGGCCCATAATGGAGTGGGAGAAGCTTCCGATGGGGTCATGTAAGGAATTCTTTTTGCAAGTGCAACCAAACTTTGTCGCCCACCTGAAAGTTATGTGGCACCCGGTGTTGATCATGGTGTTTCTTGTACTTGTCATCGAACTTATGTAGGATATCCTGAACCTGTTGGCGGATGTGTTGGATCCGCTCAATGAATCGGGTGGCTTTGTCAGCTTCAGTTGGAGCAGGAGATGAGTCGGTCAAGGTGACCACAAGGGGTAGTGCAACATCTATGGGACCCAATGGTTGGAATCCTAACCCCACCTGAAAGGGGTTGTGGTCGGTTGAGCTATGCATGGCTCGGTTGTAGCTATGTTGGACATAGGGAAGACTCTCATCCCATGTGCAAGGGTGCTTGGAATTATACATGCGCGGGATATGCACGATCATTCGATTTACGACCTTAGTTTGGCCATTCGTTTGGGGGTGGAAGGATGTGGATTTGGTGAGCCTGGTGTTCAACAACGACCAGAGGCTCGACCAGAATGTGTTGAGAAATAGATTGTCCCGATATGAGACAATGTTTTGTGGGATTCCAAAATGTACCCAGACTTGTTCAAAGAAGAACTTGGCAATGGCCTCTGATGTGATTCTCTTCTTCCAGAGGGCCATAATTTCCATTTTAGAAAAGCGATCAACAACAAAAAAAAACACAGTCATTTCCCCACTTGGTGGATGGGAGGCTCAACATGTAGTCCATTGATATGGATTCCCATGGCCTGTCAGGAGTAGGAAAAGGGGTGTACATGCCTTGTTTCTTAGTAGTCAGTTTGGCAATAGCACAGGCAGTGTAGGACCTGATATACTTGTTGAACTCATGTCGAAGTTTTGGCTGGTAGAAATTTTTCTGCAACATTTCCATTGTCTTCTCAATGTCGAAGTGTCATGCCACCCAACTGTAGTGGGCTTCCCAGATCATCTTCGCTCGCTCTCTCGATGGATTCAATGTAGATATGGCCTAGACGGCACAACAACCATCCTGAAGATGGAAATTAGCAACAACTTTGTTTACGCCCAACATTTGGTAGGTGGTGGTGAAGTCTGGGTCTGTCTCATAGAGTTGTGTCCATCCAGAGGTCTCATGGTCGTAAGAGTCTAGCACTGTGGTGAGTGACGCAACTGGCGGTCTGCTGAGGCAATCAGCGACGCAGTTGGTGCTTCATGTTTTATACTTGATGTTAAGGTGGAATTGTTGCAAGTATGTGGACCACTTCTGATGGTGGTCATTCTGCAATTTTCCTTGTGTCTACATGAATTGCAGTGGATTATGATCAGTGTGGATGACTGTCTCCTTCCCAAGAATGTAATGTCTCCACTAGCGGCAGGCTTGCACAATGGAGTGCATTTATTTTTCTTAAGTAGGGTACTTGTGAACATCATTTGATAATGTCTCACTATGTTAGGGCATGGGGTGGTCGTGCTAAGTGAGAACGACGCCCACAACATAATCTAAAGCATCTGTCAACATCTCAAAGGGATGTTGCAAGTCTGGTAGTGAAAGTACTGGGGCTGAGCACAAGCGTTGCTTCAAATCATCGAACACTTGTTGTTGGGACCGACCCCACAAAAATTTCTCCTTACCACCACCCTTGGTTAATCGGTTGAGGGCCCATGCAATATGGGAGAATCCCAACACGAACCTGCGGTATAAATTGGCAAGGCCCAAGAAGCTCTAAAGCTCAGTGAGTGTGGTTGGGGATGGTCAGTCACAGATGACTTGGATCTTGTTTGGATCCACATGTATGCCATGTTGATAAACAATATAGCCCAGGTAATGGACCATGTCCATGCTGAAGGATCATTTTTTCAAGTTAGTGTATAGCTTATGCTTCCTTAGGGTGTGCAGAACCTGTTGAATATGTTGCAAGTGTTCTGTCCAAGTCTTGTTGTAAATGACAATGTCATCCAGATACACCACTAGAAAAGTATTGGTGAATGGTCACAGGATATCATCCATCATCCTCGTGAAAGTGGTTGGAGCATTTGTCAAACCAAAGGGCATGACCAACCATTCAAAAATACCTTCCTTTGACTTGAAGGTAGTCTTCCATACATCTGTTTTCTCTATCGGGACCTAGTGGTAGCCAAACTTCAGATCAATCTTACTGAAGTATTTGGCCCCCATGAGCTGATCAAGAAGGTCGTCGATTAGGGGAATCGGGTACTAGTTTCTGACTGTGATTTTATTCAGGGCCTGGTAATCAATGCACAGTCACCAGGTTCCATCTTTCTTCTATACCATCACGATTGGGATCCCATAGGGTGATGATATGGGATGAATGTGCCCCTTGTGGAGCATTTCTTGGATCTGTCGCTTGATCTCCTCATTCTATAATAGAGAGCGGAGGTACACTGGCCCATTGGGAAGAAGTGCATTAGGGGTCATATCGATGGGGTGCTTGACCTGACAGTGCAAAGGTACCCCGATAGGTGAGGAGAAGATATCTAAGTATTCTTCCACGACCTTATCCACTTTCTTCTGTTGTGTGGAGAGGTCGAATGCAGAGACCCTGGATGTGGATGCGATCTCTCGCTCATTCTGAGAGCGAATCACGAAAAATACAAACTTCCCCGTCTAAGAGATTACCTTCCTACTTTGCTTGGCAGATATCAAGGAAATAAAACTAGGTGGGACTGCCTCGGGTATCCTGTACAATTTATTGTTCAAAGTAATAATAACACTACGAGGCCTAGAATCATATACATCATGGTGTTTCCATAAATATGGTTGACCCAAAAGAACATTACAAACTTTGAGAGGGGAAACACCACACAATACCTCGTCTTTGAATGGCTTGACGTCGTATGACATGCAACATTGTTGGCTGACGTGGATGTTGCTTCCTTGGCAGAGCCATCCGATGGTGTAGGGTTGTGGGTGTGGCGTTGTCGGCAGGGCGAGTTGCTTGAAAACCTCTGTTGAGATGAGGCTCTTCTAGTTACCACTATCAACAATGAAGTACAGTAGGGTACCCTTCACCCACATCTATGAATGGAAAAGGCGCTCTCATTCCTCTGGCTCGTCTGGTTCACCGGGATGGAACTTGGTGGTAGCAACGGTAGCATTGGGTTCTGCGTCAATGATTTGTCTCCCCCTTTCTAGTTATGACTGAGAGTCGAAACCCGCATCTAATTCAGAGGCTCTTACCTCAACCACCAGCGACTTCTTTGAGCGGCAATCAGTAGTGCTTCTCTGGATGATTGTACCTTCTCGAGACACAAGACAATACACTTTGCAACATTATATATTAGTTGGATAAACAAGTTAAGCTTGTTATCTTTAATTTGAAGCAGTAGGTAACAATATATATTAGCAAATAAGTGATGCTATAAGATTCCCAATAGATGCTAGAGATCAAGAAGAAAATGCAAGAGAAAGACTAGTAAATGACTAGCTAAACTCAAGGTGAAAAACCAGTACTCTTAGCATAAAAGATAAGGATGTTGTAAACACTTGTCTGCAAAAAATTATATCATTCTTATGGTTGTAACATTCGATGTATTACAACAAGAAAATCAGCCACTGAAATCCCCTCAAACTTTGCCAAAAAGTGTGCTAGGACAAGGAGAGTAAATGTGCAAACTTTGAGCAAACACCAATGGTTGACAAGAGAGTTATTAAAGAAAGTATGTTAGGGTTTATGCAACCCTAATGGCTAATTATGAAAATTTGTAACAACAACAATAAGTACCCCCTAGATGGGGACACCCTAATGGTTGTGAGGTGCTCAAGGCATAAGGAAAACAATCCACTTTGCAAGAAGTAAAAATGACCAAAAATCACGTTTTCCAATGCAATATTTTATGTCTCCAATTCAACAAATTAATGATTAGTGCCTTTAATATTGGGTTAATGGAGTCACAAGGAGCTTGGAGAAGCTACCTTCTTGGGGGTGTAATCTTGTTTACTCCCCAAGGCAAGTTTCTCTAAGCTAGGGTTTAAGCTAAGAGGGTGTATGCCCTTATACTTCTCTTAGCAAACCCTTAATCAAGGAGATTAAGCAATAAAATGGTGAATACTATGGTGGGGCTGTATGCCCTTATACTTCCCACCTAGCTCCTAGCATAACAATACTTGAACTTGAAAAAATGATAGCATAATAGTAGAAAACCATACCAAGATCAAGAGAAATGCCAAGACAATCCACCACAAGAGCTAGAAAATAACCTTCCAAGGCTAGTGCATCACTTCTTCCATAAACCATTCATAAGTATATCCATACACAAGTGCACAAGAGCTAAAAGAGTTAAGGAGGCCAAAAATTTCATACCAAGCCTCTCACAAGAGGGAGAGTTGTGATTTAAAATGAGATCTTATGATCTCTATTTATACAAAGATTAGCTAACATAGCTTGTCCAAAAAATAAGGGGTAAAACACAAGATTAGGGGTCTACAACCCTAATCTTCCCCCCTTAACACAATAATATTAAACAATTCACTTAAAAATTCATCTTTTGCACAAATTAAACACTAATCTAGGATGATGTCACCCCTTTACGAGACCTTTTTCCACTTTGAGGAGGTCATTGGTGTTGGAGAAGCATGGAAGGGCCTCTCAAGGCCATGTGTCAAGCATCTAGGTGATCTCATCATGGTGAAGACCCTCTACTCCTCAAAACGTCCAAGTGCAAATGAGTGGCACCTCACCACCAATCCCTAGCCCCTAATATCATGATGTCATGCTCAAAAGTGGGATGTTTGTCCCCTCCTGGGAAAATCGTTTGGCAAACAATGGGTGGACTAGGTCATCCAAGTTATCATCAAGGCCATCCAATTCATCTCTCTCTCATCTGGCATGCGGGCCCCTCACATCCAACCTGTGGGCTTGTAGCCCCATGGAAGCCTAAGCTAGGCTTGTTCTCTAAAAACTATCCACAAGTTAGGTCCTACAAAGACAAATGAACATGCCCTCCAAGGATCTCAAGTCATAACATCATGATAAGTGGATCCAATCAATAAATAATCCATTTAAGCATGTGCATCAAAGATTACTATATCAAATAATTAACATCTCAAAGACACTATGTGAGTTGTCAAGCTTAAGTATGGGAGGGTTGACGAGGTGTCCTATTGGGTAGATCTTTCCCTAGGTCAAGGAGAGCCTCCAAGAGGTCCCTCTCTAAGCCATGTAAAGTGGATGAGGTGGTAGGGGTCAAGACTCAATGGGAATAGGGCTCATGACATACAAGGGGTCATAGTGTCTCATTCACGGGTGCCTTTGTAGAGGGTGTGGGGTACCTTCATTCGCAATACACTTTTTCTAAGCCCATCAATTTTCTTTTATCTTTCTTTCTTTATATTTTCTTTCATAATAACATAAGGAGAGTTTGAAGGTCACTTCCCCTGCATGGTGACCAAGTGGCGGCAATGTCACCCACAAATACCTAATGGAAATGAGAAGTTTGGCTCGTGATGAGACCCCCTTTCTCTCAGTCATGCAACTCAGAGCCATTGCCCTGGTTTGGTGACCACATGATGACAATGTCATACCACTAGATATCCATGGACGTGATAGGTCGGCTCGTGATGAAACCTCCTATCCTTTAACTAACCTTTTAAGCATTTTTTATTATATTGTGGGTCCCCTTTTATTCAAAGATAAGTTTTTCATTTCTTTCTTGGGTGATCCCTCGGCGAAGCATACGGAAGATTTATATAAGGCTTTTATCTTTTACCCAACACCAACCCCTCTGGGCCTTTAGCCCCTTCTTCCCATAGAATGAGGGACAACCCCTTCTTAGGTCAATACACCCTAAAATCCCAAGAGATAAGGAAATGGAGGGGGATAATGATGGAAAATGGTAAGTATGGTCGGGAACAGTACAATGGCTCATCAAGGGAGTTCCCAGTAGCAAACCCATTCCCAAGGAAAACCGCTTACTAGGGTGCAATTTCAACCACCAAGGTGAAGCAGGGAAAAATACATAATGTCCAAGCACATATCATGAAATCTAGAGAAATCTAAGATACAACATGTTGTCTTCCGGAAGCCAACTGTGTGGTGCATGTTATCTGTAAACCTATGACCATATGTGGTGGTGAGTGGGTTTTCCATCTGTACAAAGGGTACTACTGGTGATGTAGTCTCTCGACACTCCATATCTTCAACCTGAGGGCCTAGAGACATCATCTCCTTAGTTATCCACAAAATGGGGATAACAGTAACCACACCACAAACTTCAACAATAAGCTGAGAGTTCTGGGTTCAAATCCATAGGCAATATATAGATGTAGATGCCTATATCATTATAGAAATGAGGATGCAATAAAAGTTCCTTGGGCTTCAACACCAAGGACAACACTCTTCGAAAACCCATAATAAAAATTTCAATCAGTATAAGAGAAGGGAGCCAACCTCAAAATCTATCGTCATTGAAAGAATCTTATCGTACCTTGTGAGGCTTCAACTTCTTTTATACTACCCAAGCGACATCTATAAATGGAACTGGCAACTCCATATCTCTTCATAATAATTCCAGTTAGAAGTTCTGGCAGCGTCCTATGCGTTGTTCCCTAGAGAAGTGCAGAATGTGGCGAGCTAGCCTAACAAGTTGACAACGGCCTTTGTTGCAAAGTATTCATCATCCTTAGTGATAATGTTGTTTTCCTTGCAAATCTGATAATGTTGTGTTGACATCAATCATCTGATAATTCCTTGTTGATTACTGCAGTGACTTGTAATCTTTTTCCTTCGTGTCTGATAGCTACAATACATGATTCTTTATCCCTCTGCATCCGACGATCATGATAACAATAATAATGATGATGAAAATATTGTTTGCACTGACATTCAATGATCGATAGTGCTCATGCTTTGACCAATTGAAATGCTAAAGAAGACCCTGTAAGTGTGTGCTCCTATGAGGTCTTCGTTGCCACTGCTCATTCATGCCTCATATTTGTTGTAACGTCGCTCATCCGATGCATGAGGAAGCCATGCTCGCTAGTGAATCTGTTGGCTCTGAAGCCAATAGGCAGTATGTTTAAACCCCCTACGCGTAAACACTATGTTGAAACCCCGTACCCGTAAACCCTATATTCAGGTTCAACCTCCTATGTGTAGCTCTGGCTCTCGTAAGCTTAATACAACCCTACCTTTATGCACTTAGTTGTTGCAATTTATCCTTTTATTGCATGTATGATTGACGATAGTTAAAATGCCGGGCAAGGCTATCCGGTTGGATTGAATTGAGGGGTTGGTTCTTTACTACCCACCCATTTGACTCGCTCCAAGCAAAGCATAGTTACCAAATTCTGATGAATGTTACACAATTTTATAATTTCGTCACGATAAGTAAAGGCCATAAACTTTTCGTTAAAGTCTGATGAATGTTAGAAAACGTTACGGAAGTTCGGTGAGTTAAGCAGATCTGACTGCTGTTACGAAAATTAATGGATGCTATTCGGAGATGTCCGATGCGCTTATGTGTCTGCAGAACTCAAGTGTTCTGTGTCATGTGTATGAATAATACGCCGTAGAGTTTTTCCTCGTGATTCGATCTCGCGACCTTGGAATCATCCGATGATATTGGATGGATTTTGTTCCAATGGATCGGTTGCAGAGATTATTAATGTCGAGTTTCAACCCAGCACGCAATTACTGTTCCACTCCGGGGTGGCAATCCTCTGCGTGTATCACGAATTGAGCTTGGAAACTACGGTTT
Source organism: Picea engelmannii (assembly GCA_009831015.1). Taxonomy (NCBI): domain Eukaryota; kingdom Viridiplantae; phylum Streptophyta; class Pinopsida; order Pinales; family Pinaceae; genus Picea; species Picea engelmannii. Next base: position 261,905 of record ML781979.1, on the reverse strand, counting down.
TGCTTTTTAATTATCATTATCATCATTATTAATTATCAACAACTTCTTTGTGTCCTTCCCGATCGGGTTTTAAAAGAGCAACCGGCCCGGACGAGGTTTATGCATTTTGGAGTATTTTCGATACCTAAACGCTTTGATCGAAGTAAGTTATTATTATTATATTATCTATTACAAACAGCTTCTAAGTTATTACTATTATATTTATCTATTACAAACCTGTCCAAGTTGTCATTATTATAATATAAAGGTTTATGCGTTTTGGAGTATTTTCGATACCTAAACGCTTTGATCTAAGTAAGTTATTATTATTATATTATCTATTACAAACAGCTTCTAAGTTATTACTATTATATTTATCTATTACAAACCTGTCCAACTTGTCATTATTATAATATAAAAATTTCAAGATCTTATTTCAAGGCAAAAATAGCTTCTAGATCTTGTTATTATTATGATATAAAAATTATTATTATTATTATATTATCTATTACAAACAGCTTCTAAGTTATTACTATTATATTTATCTATTACAAACCTGTCCAAGTTGTCATTATTATAATATAAAAATTTCAAGATCTTATTTCTTGGCAAAAATAGCTTCTAGATCTTGTTATTATTATGATATAAAAATTTCAAGATCTTATATAAGACAAAAACTTTACTTAGACAAAAAATAGCTTCTAGATCTTGTTATTATTATGATATAAAAATTTCAAGATCAAAAACTTTACTTAGACAAAATAACTTGCAAGATATTATTTCAAAGCAAAATTAATTGTAACCCAAATAATATTAAAAAAGCATTAATCATTATATTATAATATAATACATTATATAATATTAAAAAACCATTACACCATTATATTATAATACAGAGTTGAAACTATACTAAAATTAAATAAAAATAATCTTCATAAATTATTATTATTATTATTTATATAAAATTAATAATAACACATATTTTTTTTATGTCCTTGAAACTACACCAAAAATTTTCCTTCTTGCTCACCCCAAAAGGTGTGATAGTTGTTGCAGCCTTGTCTTTTCCCCAAAGTAGAAAAGCTTGAGGAATGAAACTTGACTTTATTATGGGAGAGTTATATTGTTATCTACCATTTTTTATTTTTAATTCAGTGTATAAGTATAAGTTATATATTCTTTATTATAATTGGCTAAGTGGTTACGCTCTTTGATTTATGTAGTCACTAAAAATTCAGCCAGTTTTTATAAATGATTTTACTATTATTATTTATATGATATTAATTATAATATATATTCAGTTTTTTTTATCAATAAAAGAATAAAAAATATAAATTTACAAATAGAATAATAGAATAATGAAAAAGTATAAATAATAAAAAATATTTAATTATAATTATAAATATTTTATAAATCATTGGAATGAAAAATATAAATTTACAAATAAAATAATGAAAAAAGTATAAATAATAAAAAATATTTAGTTATAATTATAAATATAAATATATATGAGAAACATTAATCATAATATATATTCAACTATTTATAAATATGGAATAATGAAAAAAGTATAACAATGATGGATATTTCATTATAATTATAATAGTCTAATACATTTTAACTATGGGATGAACTCTGATCTACTAGTAAATAAACTTTCTTTCTAATTATATAGTTGGTCTCCAACAATTTAAGGAATTTTTCTAGGAGATTACACAACTCCTACAAAAAAAAAACAATAACAAAAACATAACAATGATGAATATTCTAAACGTTTTAAGAATTGGCTCTTTTTCCATTATTCAAAATAACCTTGAAGGAAAACCCTCATTTTTTTCCTTAAATTTGGCAAGATTCATTTTGGATTTGATGGAATTGCAGATATTAATGGTTAACATTAAAATTTAGACAAATCCAAAATTGCAATCAAAGTAAAGATTTTTTGGTGAGATTTAGGTAATAGCAAAGCCTAAAAATGGAAAAAATGTAAAACATTTAGCACTCTTCATTTGATTATAATTAAAATATTCACATATATATCAACCACCTCAAATTTATGGGAGCAATTTCCACACCTTTTTTTTTTTTTCGTGACTGCCATAATCGAGGCTCAATTTTCATATGCTACCTCTATAACCTCCAGGTGCGTCCACACAACCCACAAGCATGGGGCACAGGTAAATCAGAATGAGAATCGAACGTGAGACCTCCTTTTTTACATTTCCTTCCATTTACACAGCACTTTCCAATCAGTGTACACCCCTACAGGCAATTTCCACACCCTATCTTAATATAATAGTTTTCCTTCATTTATTTTTGGAAGACCTTTCTTTGGACATTTTTTGGCACTTTCTATCTTTTTTTTTGTAAGTAAGAAAGTATTGTATTACCTGCTATGAAAATTCACATAGAAACATATAGTCTTTTGATGCCTAGGTTGCCATGGAAGGAAACCAACCCATCTCAACCATCATTCAATATTGAGACTACCCTGAAGGGTAAAAAAATAATAAGTAATGCCCTTGACTAAGGGGGATACATCCACTACAATCCTTTTTTCCGTCAAAATATCTACCCTACTAAGAGATAAAACAATAAAATTGAAACCAAAATAGTATCAAGAGAGAAAACCACTATTAAACATTAGGTGAAACTTGATCATTCTAAGAAGAGGGTTGGCTACTCATGGGAAAAAAAATGACGTGCAACATGATAGAATCATGTGTGGACAGATAAGAAAACAGATGCTGGAGAGCCTTGCTAGCATGTAAAGCCACTAGCCATGAGATGTGTTGGTTCAACTATTCCATGTTGAATTTCAAATCTGCCACCTTGCTATGAACTTCAAAGATTAGCTACAAGAGCTCTTCCTTTGAGCAGGAATGGCACCGAGCAGAGTATAATGTCTAAATTTCATCCAAATCGACAAAAGAGGAGCCTGAGGGAGAGAATGCATCTCGTGAGTCAGTTGAGCTAACATGAGAAAAACTATGAATTGGGGTGATTGTTGATGGAACAAGGGAGTGTCGACGTCCGTCACCCATGGATGCATAATCCACTTTGTACCACTCAAATCGACATCCCCAAGTCATTGCAACCTCCTGTATGGTCAATGCTCTTTGCTCATTAGTATTGAGGAAAGTTGTATATGCAATCCCTTTCTCAAGGAATTTGGATGAGACCACTGTATATACACTCTTCTTATCCATCCTCCCACAAGAATTACCACCCCGACGTGATTTTCTTCTCTCCCTGATTCTCGACATGCGGCTAGTAAAGGTACCGACATGACCTTTGAAGGCATATATCAGTCTCCCAAACTCGAACCTGTGAACATAGGCAAAGGTACCATCCAGAGGGAGCCAAACACACATAAAACCTCTTCTCATTGTCATTGAGAACCTTCCCATGAAAAAAGGTGAAGAATGAAAAGTAAATGCCACAATAACTGGAGTATGGGTAGATTAATTTCCTATTGTTTCCATTGTACCAATTCCCATATGCCTTTCGATCCTCTCATGATCTAGGAGATAAGGGTCGTTAATACCCCAACCCTCGATGAGATGTGAAGCCTCCATCAAATGTTCACATAGAGGTTCATGCTTCCAGGTGGCAAGGTGCCCCCCTTCCATCTGCATGAACAAATTGTCAAGTTGACTCCCCATCCACGGGCACTTTCTATGATTTGGATACACATATGTAAACATTATTTTTCATTAATGTAAAATTTATTGCAATGAATTAAGTATGTCTCATAATATGTATTGCAATTTTAGATTGTCAAGTTATTGGTTTGAATGTTTCCATAATAATATAGCATAAACATGTCTAAGAGCTAAACCAAACACAAAGATAGAAAAATTTGAATCTGACTTGAAGAGAATCCAAGATATAATAATACAAAATTGCAAAAGAAGATAAATCAGATAAATTAGAATAGATAGCTTAGCTTATATTGATGAGGCTCCAACATTTATATAGATACAATTGCAAAAGAAGATAAATCAGATAAATTAGAATAGATAGCTTAGCTTATATTGATGAGGCTCCAACATTTATATAGGGCCTAGTCAAATATTATTCTATAATGCACGTAATGCAAAGTTGGAAATAAATATTATCATATGAAATGCAACGAACTAACTATTTGCAATTAACTCAAAATATGGGCAATAACTATTATATTTATGCTTATGCATGCAACTTAAATATAGAAAGAGATGCTTCTGACTAATTTCCCAATTAACTCATTAAATGCAAAGGTTGTTCCTTCAAAAATAAGTACTCCTCGTCCTCCTAGTTGGTTGGGCATTCCTTAATAGTTGTCTTCCTTGGTCGATGTGTTAAGTGAGGTTTCCTTTGTTCTGTTTCACATAAAAAAAATTAGAAAATGTATGTGTATGGCATGGATTTTGGCCTTTATAGATTAACAAGAGAAAAGGAAAATAATATAGAGTATGTCCTAGCCTCTATCACTTACGTCTTATTAGAAGAAAAATAAAAGAGTTTGAAAAAAAATTGGCCACTAGCCACTAAATTTATGAAATAAACATATAAAGGTGGAATCTTAAAGATAGAGTTGAAGTCAAGCTTCTTCAAGATATTCCTCCTCTTCATCCAAGTAGATGTGATTTTGGGAGTCCTCACCAGCTCAAGGAGGTCTTCCTCTTCTCCTTCTTCCCTATTTTTTGGAGCTTGTTCTAAACCTTGAAGGGATTGCAACTAGAAATAATATGTATCATTTAGTTGTAGCAACTCTTCCTTGATTTTTTTCATTATGGGGTTTCTCCTCTCTAAGACTAAATCCATGTGACATGCAATCAATGTCTTGGTATGTCAATAAGGATCTAGAGTTGAGGTGATCCTACTTCTTCAAAATCCTATGTTTGGTATGATGTGAGCCAAGTCCTTATATGTTTTCTTGTTGTTGATGGAAACTCTGCATCCTCGAATGTTCTCCTCCAATTTTTTCAAGTTTTGAACCGTGGTGGCCTTCTGCCTACCCTTGAAACCTTGTGCTATATGTTGTGCATTGTATTTCTTCATCTAGTTCGAGTTGTTTAGGTTTGGTTTCCTAGTGAGCCTTGCGTCAGGGAGGTTTGTCCCTACCTTGGTGCATGAGTTCTTCTAGGTCTACCTTCTTCCATTTCTCCTATGACTATTATTTCTTCATCTATGTTTTCTCTACCTCCTCCTTAATGTGTTCTACCTCATAAACTACAATAGGTACTTGATGATCCATTTTTCCTATGACACTTCCTTTCTCATCCTTGTTTTCGTTCTCCTTATCCTTTCCCAAATTAGTTAAGTTCTAGTCCATATTTCATATATGGAGGGAAATGGGAGATGTCACTTTATGGTAAGTGGGGATAATCATTAGAAAGATGTCGGTACAAAGTCAAATGACTATACACCCCCATATCCATTAGATTAGCATGATGCATTTTCAAGTTATGTTTTTGAAACATACCAATACCATCATGGTTGGGAGAGTTAATGTTCAAGTATTGTACCATGTCCAGAGCATCCCCCTCCCTTCGTCGATTGCCTCTATCAATGTCATATCCAAAGTGTTCTTGAACTAGGTTTGGGTGATGAATGCCATATCTAAGTGATGTGTGCCAACGAGAGCCTTCATTAACTAAATGATGAGAAGAGTCATCCCATTCCACATCACCCATATACATACCCTACCCCCTCTGGATTTGAACTTATAACCTCTAAGGAAGAAACACATGTTCTTAATATTATATAATGTTTTAATTAAAAAAGTATTTAAATAAATTTAGTTTTCAAAATAATTTTTTTTTAAATTATAAATAAACCAATCTCATTGAAAAAAACCTTCACCTCCCATTATTACTATTATTATGATATATACTATATTATATCCTCTTCATCTATTAAGCCAAAAGATTACTAGAGTATCTCCTAACATCTTTGGCACATTCTAAAATAATGGTTGAAAGTATTTATCTAAATGAGACTAAAAGTATTTATTTTGATAAAAATATAAATGAATTTCACTAACAATTAAAAATTGATTAAAATGTAAAAAAAAATATTATTCTTCATTAATTATTATCTCTACCCACAAGTAGGGATACTGCATCCAACTAGCCATTTACTGTGTATTAATTCATGGTTAACCAAATTAAATATATCTAGCCATTGACTCTGTATTAATTCATGGTTATTCAAATTAAATATATCTTCTTACTCCCAATGCCAGGCCCTGAATTATCCCCAACCCTGTCGTTGTTCCAAATTGTCAATGTGCATGTCAACGTAAACCATTATTTGCTCCCATGAGCGATCTGGGTCTGAATCGTTGAACTGCACTAAAATTAGTTTTCGAAACAAATGTTTCTAAAATTATTTTATTATTATTATTAAGAAATTGACCCTGACACATACTTTCTTTATCCTTATCTTTCTCGTTTTAGTTATTGAAACGCGGCGACAAGCAAGTGAAACATATTAAATTGAAGAGACTGCTTTAAAAAACATTTGGCAATCAAAGTAAAACAACGATTAGATACATTGAAAGACTGCCACTTTGAAATAGACATGGGATCCTCTACTTTTTGGTCCAGCTCTTATAATGGTTGCAGCCTTGTCTTTTCCCCAAAGTAGAAAGGCTTGAGAATTGAAACTTGACTTTATTATGGGAAAGGTAGAGTAGGTAAAGTTATTTTATCAGGATCGATACTCGCGAGAAGTAGAGTATGAAAAGTTATTTTATTATATAAAGCTAGTTGAGTTATATTTAGGTAATTGGAGAGTTGAAAAAGACAAAATTGTAAAACATTAAGTTTTTTTAATTCGGAGATAACTAAAATGTTCATATTCATTTCAATTACATCAAATTAAGTCTTTTTAATTTGGAGATAACTAAAATGTTCATATTCATTTCAATTACATCAAATTAAATTTGTGAGAGCAATTTTTAATCAATATTTTAATATATAATAGTTTTTTTTGGTTTATTTATAACCAAAACCTTTAGTCAACAGTGATAGGACTTTTTTTGGGGGATACATGTAAAAACATTATTTTTCTTTAAAGAAAAATTTATTTCAATGAAATAAGTATGTCTCATAAAATGTTAATTTTATTATTGGTTGATAATAATATGGTATAAATATGTCTAAACAAGAAACAAAGAAGAAAAAAAAATTTGATTTCAAGAGAATCCAAAATGTAACAATAAAATTTATAAAAAAAGAGAGATTAGAACATATAGTTTAGCTTGTATTGACGAGGCTCCAACCTTTAAATCACATAAACAAAAATAGAAAATGTATGTATATGGCATGGATTCTAGCCTTTATAGATTACCAAAAATAATATAAACTATATCCAGTAGCCATGAGAGCGAAGATAATTTTAAGAACGGAAATTTATATTAACCATTCAATTGTAGGAGCTCTTCCTTTATTTTTTTCATTGTGGGGATGCTCCTCTGTAAGACTAAATCCATGTGGATCTAGAGTTGAGGTGATCTCGCTTCTTGAAAATTCTATATTTGGTATGATGTGATTCAAGTCCTTATATGTTTTCTTGTTGGTGGTGGAAAGTCTTCACCCTAGAATGTTCTCCTCCAATTTGATCAAGTTTTGAACCGTGGTGGCCCTATACCTAACCGTGTGTTATATGTTGTGCATTGGTATTTATGCCTCTAGTTTGAGTTTGTTTGGGTTTGGTTCCCTGGTGGGTGTTGTGCGAGGGAGGTCTACCCCTGCCTCAGTTCATGGGTTGTGTTAGGCCTAGCTCCTCAATTCTCCTACGACCAGTATTCCTTCTTCCTTATTTTCTTTGCCTCCTTCATGAGGTGTTCTACGACATAAACTACAATAGGTACTAGATGATCCATTTTTGCCCAACACTTCCTTTTTTATCCTTCTTTTTGTTCTCCTTGTTCTTTCCTAGATTAACTAGGTTGTGGTGTCTGCTTCATAGATGGAGGGCAATGAGAGATGTCATTTTATGTTGAGAGGGAATAATCATTAGGAACATGTTGGTCCAAAGTGGAATGACTATACACCCCCATATCCATGAGCTTAGCTTGATGCATTTTCAAGTTATGATTTTGAAACATATCAATATCATCATAGTTGGGAGAGTTAATGTTCAAGGATTATACCATGTCTAGAGCATCCCCTCCCTTCATCCATTACCTCCATGTACTCGAACTAGGTTTGTGTGATGAATGACATATCTAAGTAATGTGTGGCATAGGGAGCCTTCATTAACTAAATGATGAGTAAACCAATCTCATTGACAAAAAAAGCCTTCACCTTCTTGTATATGGTGGGAAAATTGCTATTATGATATATTATATTATATCCACTTCAGCGAAACCTCCCCTTCTTATATATGGTGGGAGAAATGCTATTATAATATATTATATTATATCCACTTCAGCCAAAAGTGTACTAGAGTATCTCCTAATAATGATTGAAGATATTTATTGAGATGGGATTAAAGGTATTTATTTTGACACCGTTGAACTGTAAAAAAAAAAAAAAAATCTTTGATTATTATCCCTACCTACAAGTAGAGATATTGCATCCAAGTCATTGATTGTGTATTAGTTATGGGTTAATCAAATTATGTGACTCAAAGTTTGAGGAATTGTTTCATGAAAATTTTAAAAAATTTAAAATATATGTAAAAATTAAATATATTTTCTCATTCAAGTTTTATCGCATTGTTTCATAAAAAGTTAAATTTATTTAAAATAAATTTAAAAATTAAATATATCTTCTAACTCAAAGTTTGAGACATTGTTTAGCAAAATTCAAATTTATTTAAAATGAATATAAAATTTCATTTTTACAATATTATTGGATTTTATATTAATTGGATTTCTTTGTTGTTTAAGGATTCCAAAAGATTTCTCGATAACTTCTAACGACTTTTTAAATTGTATAGTATCATGTTAGAGTGTGATCACTGCATTCGACACCTTAGGTGGTAGTGTAGTTTTCTTCAACGTGAGTCAAAACAACTTCAACATTACAATTGTTGGGTTATTGCTATTGAATCTAATTTTAAATTCTTTTGGAAGATCGATGAAAATATTTAATCAAATTATAAATTCTTTAGCAAGATCGATGAAAACACTTAATGCTTGATGCAATTATTTTCTTTTATCAGTGCAGACATGTAATAATTGATACCATAAAATAACTGCACTTAGGTAGAGAAAAATAAATCTCATTCTCTACACTTAGTGCAATTAGTGCTTCTCCAGACTTACACTTGTCAGTGCAATTAGTGCTTCTCCAGACTTGTCAAAGCAATTGCTACTAGCCTTCCAACACAGCAATTTACTCCATTATGCGTTTACCTCGATGTTGGATAATTGTTCACGTTGTATGAAGGAATATGGAGGAAGGGTATGGTGACAACGCTACCAGGCATTGAATGGGATTTCTGACACTCTTCAACAACCCATGATAAAAATTTCAATCAGTACACTTCGTCTTTGAATGGGATTTAACTAAAAATAGTTCGGACAAATGATTGTAATCTTCCCATGAATTTGCTTCCATAAAACAAAAAGAAAAGAAATTAAGGATAATCACTATTTTTTGAATATATTTTATCTTTAATAATATAAAATAAGACTTTATTCCGTATCATAACTTAACTTCCCTTACCCAAACTATAATAACTTCAAACTTTCATTTACACTATATTTAATTATTAAAATAATTTTTCGTTGAATCTTTCAGTTGACACACGATAATATAATCATTTGTTTCGTTTATATTCGTACTTCCTCACCTATAATTCAATCAAATATTCTATTTTTCTATCTTGGCTGAGCAGATTCAGAGAATGAAGCTTTGCACAGTGATGAATGAACGATGAGATGATGAATGAACTTATATACACTACACTCCCTTCAATGGAGAGGGAGTGTAACAATGACGGGGCACTATTATTGGTGTCGTGAAATCAACGCCAAAAAAATAATTTCATGGGTTAGGAAGTTTCTGCTCATCGGACCGGTTACGTGGTATAGATTTCCGTGAGAAATATCTTACTCTTAACTTATTAACGATACACGCTTCATTTAGGAAAGTAAATCATTTTGTTTTCGTAGGTTACTATTTGTTACTATTTACTTGCCTAAATGAAGCGTGTATCGTTAATAAGTTAAGAGTAAGATATTTCTCACGGAAATCTATACCACGTAACCGGTCCGATGAGCAGAAACTTCCTAACCCATGAAATTATTTTTTTGGCGTTGATTTCACGACACCAATAATAGTGCCCCGTCATTGTTACACTCCCTCTCCATTGAAGGGAGTGTAGTGTATATAAGTTCATTCATCATCTCATCGTTCATTCATCACTGTGCAAAGCTTCATTCTCTGAATCTGCTCAGCCAAGATAGAAAGATACAAGGCTATGGCTATGGCGTTCGCTGCAGCTCGCATCCAGAGCTTCAGGACTCGCCTCGAGAAAGTCCCAAATCTGGTGATTCGGTCCACAGTTGTTTCTGCCACCGCTAAAGAAAAACAGGGCGATGCCAGGCAGCCACTCCGCTGCTATTTTCCGGCGACAACGGGGGCTAATTTTAATTTCCAAAGCAACAGGCCAGGGATTCTACCGTCGATCTCTGTCTCCATCTCAACCAGTCCAGCGACGGGCATGCTCCAGGCAAGATATTCTCTACCATTTAATTTAAAGAATGAAAAGAATTACTCCTCACAGATGCTCTAGGCGCTTTGGTTTTTTTGTTCTTACGGCTATTTTGATATATATTTTAGAATTAGAAAAACTCACAGATGCTCGAGGCGCTTTGGTTTCTTGATTCTTATTGCTATTTTGATATAAAGATGGCTTTGGTTTTTTGATTCTTATTGCTATTTTGATATAAAGATGTTTCTCAGTCAGATGCAAATCCCTTTATTCTTCGGACGCTGCATATTCTTATAGGCATTTCGATCCATGGCTTTTAAAAAGCCCTCTAATTCCGTCATTAGACTTAAAGGCCACAAACATTTCGTTAAAGTCTGATGAATGTTAGAAAGCGTTATGGAAGAAGTTAAGCAGATCTGACCGCTGTTACGAAAATTAATGGGTGCCATTCGGAGACGTCTGACGCGCTTATGTGTCTGCAGAACGCAAGTGTTCTGTGTCAGGTGTATGAACAATACGCCGTAGAGCTTTTCCTCGTGATTCGATCTCGCGACCTTGGAATCATCCGATGAGATTGGATTGGATTTTGTTCCAATGGGTCGGTTGCAGAGATTATTAATGTCGAGTTTCAACCAAGCACGCAATTGCTGTGCCACTCTGGGGTGGCAATCCTCTGAGTGTATCGCGATTTGAACCTGGAAACTAGGGTTTTGCATTTTAAAAATTATTCTCATTATATTATTAATTATAAACAACTTCTTTGTCTCCTTCCCGCTCTGGTTTTAGAAGAGGAGCCGGGCCGGACGAGGTTTTTGCATTTTGGAGTATTTTCTATCCCTAAACGCTGTGATGATCGAAGTAAGTTATTATTATTATATCATCTATTACAAATCTATTACAAACAGCTTCCAAGTTATTACTATTATATTTATCTATTACAAACAGCTTCCAAGTTATTACTATTATATTTATCTATTACAAACCACGTCCAAGTTGTTATTATTATTATAATACAAAAATTTCCATATCTTATTTCAAGACAAAAATTTGAAATAAGTAAAAAATTATTTCAATACAAAAATACCTTCTAAGATCTTGTTATTATTATAATATAAAATATTTCAAGACAAGAAAAACAAAAATAGCTTCTAAGATCTTATATGAGACAAAAATAAATATCTTATTTAAAAACAAGAAAGACAAAATAGTTTCCCAGACAAAAATAATTTCACCTCATATAATATTAAAAAGTCATCGTTGAAGCTACACTAAAATTTAAATAAAAACCTTCATAAATTATTTTATTATTATTATTTATATAAAATTAACCATAACACATAACTTCCTTATATTTATCTTTATCATTTTACTTATCGAAACACGGAGACAAGCAAGTGTAGCATATCAAATTGAAGAGAGTGCGTTAAAATAGATTTGTATTTTTCGTCGCAAACCATTTTCCCCTCTTTAGTCAAAACCCAAAAGGTGTGATAGTGGTTGGTTTAGGAATGAAACTTGAGTTTATTGTCGGAGAGTTATATTGTTATATACCATTTTTTAATTCATAGTGTGTACGTTATGTATTCTTTATTATAATGGTTACGTGGTTACGTTCTTTGATTTATGCAATAACTAAAAATTCAGCCATAGCATTTATTGTCCATTCGTGGATATTAACGAGAAAAGGTATTTTTATCTAAATAAAACCTATACAAAAAATTATTATTATATCATCAAAAATTGATGATGATTAATGTTTATTTAAATTGAATTGGTTTATTGGACTTTAAGAAGATAAGAGGTTATTTGAATTTTTTAGAATTTGATTATGTGTCTCAAATTCTTATTTATTATTATCATTTTTGTCTTTATATCTAACAACAATTATTTTGTCTCTTCTTATTAAGTATTATTATCATTTTTGTCTTTATCTCTAACAATAAATTTTATGTCTCTTCTTATTGAGCATGTGTCTTCCTTAGTGGCTTCTTTTACCTTTTGAACTTCCTTCCTTAATTGAGCTTGGTAGTTTTCTTGAATGAGTTATTCATTTATAAATATTCTCGACCCTTTTCATCTTGGAGATTTAGTGAGTATGCCACCATATTTATGGTCATTACAACTTACTTTGACATGAAACAACTTATCTTTATGTTCAATTATTTTTCTCGGACTCTTTGCTTCTATGATTTAAATTGTTTCAATTTGTGATTTATTTTTATTGTCAGTGTGTCCTTATCTTGATGTTCTTTTATACCAACAATTATGAGGTGCAATGCTCTTTTGTAAAGTTCATGATCCAACTTGATTATCTTATTTACTTCCTCTTTGATGAGTTTGATATCCAATTTATTTTCCAAACTAATTAAGGCAAAATTGTAAGTCAGTTTTTCTTCTATTGCTTTAATAATATCTCTCATATTGAGATTTTATTCGACCTTTCCTTATCTCGTTTATTGTTTTTGTTTTGTTTTTCCATTTATTGTATTCTAGCCTCCATTTTGACTCTCTCAAACCTTGATATTCTATTTTTTATGTTGCCTTATAACAATCTAAATTTATTATCAAACATTGTCTCTAACTTTGTTTCACTTCTCTCTCCTCTCCTTTTCACTAATGATTCTATATGTTCATAAAGACTCTCTAGGGTGACTTTGCTAGGCTTCCCCTTCAAAGGTTGAGGTTTTGGAATATGTGGCGCAGTGTTCATATTGAAAAGAATAGAAAATGAGTAAGAGAATGAACTTATGCACTTGATTTACCAAGAGTTGGAAATCACCATTCAAATTTTATACGAGGGTGAACCACGTGTATCCTGTGTTATGATTGTTCTGTGCATTATGGTTGTTTTGTTCATGTGATTTATGCTTAGTGCAATATTGTATGCTTAGATGGATATGATATGATAGCTTAGTGCCTAATAATGTGAACAAGATGCTAGATTTGATCTATCTCTCCATGCTAAGTGCTTAAATGTGTTAGATCTTGTTGAATATTGCATTTCTCTATAATTAGGGTTTGGAACTGCGATGGGAATAAGGGTTAATTATTGACGAATGTTAAATTCTAAGTGCTTTGTTAGATTATTGTAATCATAGATATGTGTCTGAGCTAAGGTTGCAAAAACTGGAGTCCTGCAACCACCCCTGTCTCTACCTCGGGTGAGACTTCATCTGCTTTGCAGGTGTTGCCGAAAGGGCCAGTAGTTAGGGTTTTGTTGGTGTGTTGTTGAAGCGTTGAACCCTGGGTCTACCCCTGTGCCAACAAATGGTTCTGTTGCCGGGACCTGAAACTGTGATTGTTGGGAACTGAGAAAAAGAAAGAAATCTTCGTGCATAAATCTGTTGCTTTAGTGTCAAGTATTTTACTTGACTTGTGAAAGATCTATGCTAAGAAGAGAAGTTTGATCTGAAGAAAAGAGGTAAGATCTGAAAGCTTTATGCTACGTTAAAGGTAAGATAAGTGAAATTTTTTGTTTCGAAAGTATGGATCTAGGTATGTTCGATAAATTTGGTCCTAGTATGAAAACTAGGGTACAGCTAGAAGAAAGAAGGTTTGATATGAGTAGATCTGATAGAAATAATGAAAGATATGTTATTCCTATGCATAGAAAGAATGTTTGGACTAACAAATGGAAGCAGGATCCTAGAAAGAATTTTTTACAGGTTAGCTACCAAGATCCTAGTGCGCAGTACAAGAAAGGTTGGGAATCATTTAAGAGGAAGAGAGGATTAACCATTTGTTACATTTGCAGAAGATCGAGCCATCTTGCTAAGTATTTCCCTGATAGAAGACCTAGTTGTATTTGTTGTAAAGCTATGAACCATGAAGCTCTGGATTTCCCTCGGATGATTGTCAAACTTGAAAGAATGTATATGGAACAAGAAAAACATGAGAAAGACTCAGAAAATAAGACCATGGCAAAACCCTAGAAAGAATCAGAGACTGTATTTTTAGAAATAAAAGAAACCCTGAACGATCACAAAGACATCAACTTATCAAAGATCTTCCAAGAGAAAGCATGCATAGAAGCAAGAATAGAAGACTTCGACATAGACTGTGTTATGGACGAGGAAACATGGGTGAATGTCATGATAGAAAGAACTTGGGAAACCTTGGGAAGGCCTTATATGGTTCCTTCGTTGGGAGGAATAGGATTATTTAGAGGAAATTTAATAACCCTATGTGGAAGACTTACCCAGATATCTACGAGTGTTCATGGAACTTTGATAGAGGAAGAATTTGAGGTTATTAAATTTGTTGAGAACAACACCCCATTTGCTTTATTGCAAGGAAAACTCTGGATTGAGAAAGACCAGACACGGAAAAAAGAAGAAGAAGCCCTATAACAGAAAAAACAAGAATTAAAAAATTTCATGACTAGGAGAATAACGCACTTGATAGAAGAACGGGAGAATAGATCAAAGTTGTTTAGAACCAGAGACTTGGATGTCGAAGTTGAAAGAACACAAACAGACTTGAAAAACTTGTCCATACAAGAGCGTAGAGCACCTACCCCAGACAGAGAAGAAGTACTGCCCTTGAACCCTCCGAAAGATCCTCAACAATAGGATTATTTAGAGGAAATTTAATAACCCTATGTGGAAGACTTACCCAGATATCTGCGAGTGCTCATGGAACTTCGACAGAGGAAGAATTTGAGGTTATTAAATTTGTTGAGAACAACGCCCCATTTGCTTTATTGCAAGGAAAACTCTGGATTGAGAAAGATCAGACACGGAAAAAAGAAGAAGAAGCCTTAGAACAGAAAAAACAAGAATTAAAATATTTCATGACTAGGAGAATAGCGCACTTGATAGAATAATGGGAGAACAGATCAAAGTTGTTTAGAACCAGAGACTTGGATGTCGAATTTGAAAGAACACAGACAGACTTGAAAAAAATTTCCATACAAGAGAGTAGAGCACCTACCCCAAATAGAGAA
Source organism: Picea engelmannii (assembly GCA_009831015.1). Classification (NCBI taxonomy): domain Eukaryota; kingdom Viridiplantae; phylum Streptophyta; class Pinopsida; order Pinales; family Pinaceae; genus Picea; species Picea engelmannii. The sequence goes on along the minus strand of ML781979.1, from coordinate 246,322 downwards.
GAAGTAATGCCCTTGAACCCTATGAAAGATCATCATCAACGCGAAGTTATTATGCCAAGAGAAGATAAGAATCAGAATGGGAAGATGAACCCAATAACACAGATCACTGGGAAGAAAGCTAGAAAGCTCAATAAGAAGAAAGCAAAGTTAGAAAAATTGCAAGAAGCTTCAAAAAGAACTTCGCAGAAGGAAGGTCTCTTGAATTTGAACTTCGCCAGAATATCAGAACAGCGCAGATTGGCATTTCGCCATGGCAGAGCAATATAATTGTTGGAGGCAGTATGATCGTTAGACCGACGCTCCCGAACAGATAAGAAAGAAGTTATGGCCTCGAAGCTCACCATTGGACCGTTGGGACCGTGCCATAACAGATGGAAGTGCATTGATGAAAGCTTTTCGACCCGTTGGAAGAAATCGTTACGGTATTGTCTATTTATCCTGTTGAGCGTTGCACCAAGAACACTTTTGCCAATTGTGATTATCCGAGCCCACAGAGAACTAGTTGATTTTACATAGTGATCATTGAGACCTTGCCATCCATTCTGTTGCATTGAGAAATTGTTCATCAGCATGAGATATCCGATCTCGAGCATGCATGTCAGACGAGCTCAGCACTGTGGAAAAGCCAATAGAGGAAATTTTAATCGATCTAATGGCAGAGAGAGTGATGTCCATAGGAGTTCAAGCCTCATCGACGCGAGGAGTGCAAGCCTCCCCATCGACTGCTCAAGGATCCAGACCATCCTAAGCTGCAGATGAAAAAAGAACCAAGCATAGAGATGACTTAGCGAATGTGAAGTTAATCCCAGCCTTCCTGCACAACTACATCCCACCTCTGGCCAGTGTGGTGAGTCGTGACAGTTTCCCGAGGGACTTCAACTATACAGTCATCACGGCATACCTCTCCAAGGGGATACACACAGTTAGACTGCAATTGGAAAGGATTCCAACTTTGAAGATCAGTGACTATAATCTAGGAGACCGCAAGACCTATGACATGCTCGCGCCTCACAAGTACTTAACCAAGACAAAGGGAAATAAATTGAAGATCATTCCTCAGCCATGGACCATGAACATCACGCAGTCCACTATCCTTAACGTCATGAAAATTCCACATTTTGGAAGGCACCAAGAGGTTAACGAGTGCGTTAAAATCTTATTGTCGTGATTCCATGACGGTTACTTATGGCTAGACAGACGAATCACTATCGATCCGACGTTGATCCATAGGATAATTGGCCTAAGTATGCAGGTGCCCGACCCACAATAATTTTACCCAGAGAAGGCTGCAGATCACGCCCTGGCATAAAGGATTAAAGATACCTATGGCGATGTAGAGAAGGGGACGTGAAGCTACAAGGTAGCCTCCATTCAAAATGGTGCAGTGCGCCTTGCTTGCCAGTTCATTGCTAGTAAGCTAGTAAGGAAGAACAGACCCACGCAGGTCACGGGGTTTGTCGTTGACCTCGCTGGAAAATGCATGGAGGGATTACAGATGAACTGGGCTAGTTACTTAGTCAACCAGCTAGAAGTAGATTGTCGCAAACCTCGGGATTAGGGATATGAGTTCCATTTTAGCTGGCTCTTGATCCTCATCGCATTTACAGCTTGGGAGATGCCGAAAGGTGCGACCTTCCCTGACATTGAACCATTCGAACCTCTAGCCGCAAATTTCACCACACTCTAGTACTCGAGCGATATGGGAAAACAGTGGCAGTCGAACACAATATTCCATACCTACTACCTGCAGTTGAAAAGAGCTATCGAATCATTCCCCCGTATGATGTTGGAAACTCTAGACAGGTTCAGGCCCCTTATGAAGTTCTGTGCAAATAAGCATTTTATATATATCATTGCGCGCGTAGAAGAGAGTAAAGAAGAGCTTCAAACATATTATAAGCTAACATAGGAGGACCTAGAAGGAATCACTAAGGAATGGCCCACAATTTTCCTTATACCAGTCGAATCGACAGAACTGTCTGACCCAGAACTCATTGGAAATCTGGTGGTTACCCGTGAAGAGTATGATGCACCCAACAATAGCAGGAAGAAAAAGAAAGAAGAGGTACAACAGCTGGACAGTGTATCAGACGAAATTGCTTCAGATTCACCTAGCGGAGGACGTGTAAGTGGACAAAGAAGAGAAGGAAGGAGAAGAAGATAAGCAGCGGGAAGGTGAAGTAACACCACCAAAGAATCCCCTCGATGACACAGATCCATCGAAGAAAAGAAAGGTTTCCCCCATGAAACCTACATCGCGAAAGACTTCCAAAGCTAGTAAGCCAAAATTGCATACTCTACTCACAGTTGATGACTTCGACTTCATTATCATAGCTGTGTCTGACGCCTCGAAAGATATTTTGTAGAGAATCGAAGAAAAACAAGAGGCTATGTATGATAGAGACAGAGCTCGGAGGTGTTCAACAAGCCCTTCAATTCAGCCACGCAACGTCCACCGCACCCCCGGCATCAGAAGAAACAGAGTTGGGAGATGAACCTACCCAACTCCGTAGACTAGCCAATGCGACTGAAGCTCACCTTCGTCACGCACAGGAAGAAACAAAACATGCCACAGTGGCCCTGAAGCAAGAACAAGAGGAAGTCATAGAGAAACGCAGGGTTGCGCAGCAGGAGAAGGTTGCCCTCCACACGAAGTTCGAAGAGGAGAAAGTGCAGATCCAGCAGGAGAAAGAACAGTTGCTCGCAGAGCAGGTCAAAATCAAAGAAGCAGTCAATAGAGCACTTCGCTCTGTGACAGGCTTAGAGAAAAAGGAGGAAGACCCAATAGAGCATCAAGTGGTGAGGCTTGTTGAAGCCATTCACCATCTTCAATAGAGAATAGCAGATCTACAGCTACAAACAATACCAAGTACTCTGCAGGATGTACGAGACCAAAGAGAAGCCACTGCCCGGAGCACAGTTGAGAGAATCAAGGCCTTCGCCCTCGAATGTAAACAACTAAGTGATCACAGTGCGCAAACTTATGAGCGACTTACTAAGGACCCTGAACTGAATACACTAGAGTCACAACTCTAGGAGGAAAAGCAGCAAACAACAACGGTACAGGCACAACTGAAGCTCTTGTCAGTAGTTGAGAGAATGAAACGATCCCAGGAACAATGCACTATTCAACAACAAGTCCATGCCATACAAAGCAAATTCATGGAAGTAACTCAGAAGCTCCAGCCAGTCCAGGATGAATCTTGCCAACTATTCGAAGAGATTGGAGGACGAGGAGCAGAACTAGAACAGATAGTCACTCCAGTTGAGAAATGCTTGGAAGGACCTATGAACGAGGCAATTCTTCAGGAGTCCGTCGAGCAGGAGGCCTTGTGCAGCAACAGGTCGAAGCAGCTTGAGCCAAGCTCTAGGATTTTGAGGCATAATTAAGCAAAGCATAGTGACTCGGGACAAGTCAGAGGTGAGTGTTGGGGGCCTATTGGCCCTTGACCAAGTTTTGGAGATCCTTGTTCATATTTGACCTATTTTGGGACTTCGACGGACTGGTCGAAGGAGGAATGCAAGTCGAAGCGGAGATCGCGGGATCTCAGCCCCCTTTTAGGGCGCTTTTGGGTTTTGGCCTTATGTAACGAGTATCGGGTTTCGGCCCATGGGTTACCCATGTTTAGGCCCTTTTTGTAATGTATAAATAGATATCTAGGCAAAGTAGGAAGAGGCCATTGAGCTAAGTGTGGATAGTAGGAATTATTTGTGCATGTGATGCGTTAAGAACTTGCAGAGCTAAGTGAAAGTGATTGTAAGAAGCTTGTGTATAGACAGTAAGAAGGCTTTGTGCTTAAACCTAGCTCGAGGAAGGAGGATCTGGCGAGGTGCGCGCAGATCTCCTGTCCTATGCGGAGTGGGTTATGAGGCTTTGTGCATGTAAGGAGATTGACAAGAGATAATAAAGAAGACGAAGAGTTGGTGGACGTAGCCCCAAGCTAAGGGTGAACCACGTATATCCTGTGTTATGATTGTTCTGTGCATTATGGTTTTTTTGTTCATGTGATTTACGCTTAGTGCAATAATGTATGCTTAGATGGATATGAAATGATAGCTTAGTTCCTAATAATGTGAACAAGATGCTAGATCTGATCTATATCTCCATGTTAAGTGCTTAAATGTGTTAGAGCTTGTTGAATACTGTGTTGCTCTGTAATTAGGGTTTGGATCTGCGATGTGAAAAAGGGTTAATTACTGACGAATGTTAACTGCTAAGTGCTTTGTTAGAGTATTGTAATCATAGATCTATGTCCCAGCTAAGGTTGCAAACACTGAAGTCCTGCAACCACCCCTACCTCTACCTCGGGTGAGACTTCATCTGCTTCACGGGTGTTGCAGAAAGGGTCAGTAGTTAGGGTTTTGTTGGTGTGTTGTTGAAGCGTTGAACCCTGGGTCTGCCCCTGTGTCAACAATCTTTTTACAAATATATGGAATAATGAAAAAAAGTAAACAATTATGGATTTTTCACTATAATTATAATAGTCCAATACATTGCAACTATGAGATGGAATCTAATGTAGTAACAAATAAACTTTCTTTCTAATTATAAATGAGGTAACAATCTAGTAAAAAAAAATATAGGCATTAGTAGAGTTTTACGGTGATTCAAGATCTCTCCATGGTGGGAAAATGTCAATAGGGGATTTTCCCAATCTTAAATCTATCAAAATCTTCAAAAATCCAATTAGAGTTGGGGATCAATGAGAATTTTAACTTTCTACATAGTTGGATTCCAACAACTTAAGGAGTTTTCGTGAGAGATTATACAACTCCTACAAAAATAAAATAATAACAAAAACATAACAATGATTTTGATATTCTAAATGTTTAGCTAATTTGCTTGAAAATAATGGGAAGGGAACCCCTCATTTTTTGCCTAAAATTTTGGCAATAATCATTTTGTATAGATAGAATTGCATACATGAATAGTTAACATTAAGATTTCAACAATCCAAAATTTTAATTTCACTAAAGATTTTTTGATAGATCTGTAATGGTGGAGTCTAAAAAGGAAAAATGTAAAACATTTAATATTCTTCATTCAATTATAATTAAAATGTTCACATTAATCATTTTGTATAGATAGAATTGCATACATGAATAGTTAACATTAAGATTTCAACAATCCAAAATTTTAATTTCACCAAAGATTTTTTGATAGATCTGTAATGGTGGAGTGGGAAAATGTAAAACATTTAATATTCTTCATTCAATTATAATTAAAATGTTCACATTTATATCAACCACCTCAAATTTGTGGGAACAATTTTCCAACCCTATCTTAATATAATAGTTTTTCTTTATGTATTTCTGGTCAAAATCTTTTTAACTTTTTATTATTTGAATACATGTGTAAACATTATTTTTCATTAATGTAAAATTTATTATAATGATGTAAGTATGTCTCATAATATGTATTATGATCTTAAATTCCAAACTATTAGTTTGAAAGTTGTCATAATAATAATAATATGACATAAACATGGGCAAAAGCTAAACTAAAGAAAACCAGAGAAAAAAAAATCGATTTGACTTGAAGAGAACCCAAGATATATAACTGATTTGACTTGAAGAGAACCAAGATATAACTAATTATTTGCATATAACTCAAAAAATGAGCAATAACTATTATTATTTATGCTTATGCACCTAGGTTTATTATTTATGCTTATGCACCTAGCTTAAAGGTAGAAAGAAATGCTTTTAACCCAATCAACACATTAAATACATAACAATCTCTTAGAAGGTTGTGCTCTCAAAGGAGAAGCGCTCCTTGTCGTCGTAGTTGGTTGAATGTTTCTTAATAGTTGTCTTCCTTGGTAGATGTGTTGAGTGAGGTTTCCTTTGTTATATAAACAAAAATAGAAAATGTATGTGTGGGGTATGGATTTTAGATTTTATAGAATAACAAGAGTAAAGAAAAATAATATAGACTATATAGTAGTCTTTATCTCTTACATATTATAAAAATAAAAAAATAAAAAAATAGTTTTGAAAAAAGTTTGGCCACTAGCTACTAAATTTATGAAATAAACATATAAAGTCGGAATTTTAAAGATAGAGTTAAACTCAAGTTTCTTTAAGATATTCTTTCTCTTCATCCAAGGAGATGAGATGCTCGGAGTCCTCTCCATATTGGAGGTATTTCTCATCTCCATCTTCCTTTTCTTTTGGAACATGTTTTAAATCTTGAAGGGCTTTCAACAAGAAATAATATTTATCATTCAATTGTAGCAATGCTTCCTTGATTTTCTTCATTATGGGGTTGCTCCTCTATAAGACTAAATCCATGTGACATGCAATTAATGTCTTGGTACGCCCATTATGATATAGAGTTAAGGTGATCATACTTCTTGAAAATCCTATGTTTGGTATGATGTGAGCCAAGTACTTATATGTTTTCGTGTTGTTTTTGGCAACTCTCCTTCCTCGAATGTTCTCGTCCAATTTTTTCAAGTTTTAAACCGTGGTTTCCCTATGCCTACCCTTGAAACCTTGTTCTATATGTTGTGCATTGTATTTCTTCCTCTACTTCAAGTTTGTTTGGGTTTGATTTTCTAGTGGGCCTTGTGCGAGGGAGGTCTACCCCTACCTTGGTGCATGGGTTGTGGTAGGTATACCTCCTTCCATTTCTCCTATGACTATTATTCCTTCCTCCATGTTTTCTCTACTTCCACCTTAAGGTGTTATACCTCATAAACTACAATAGGTACTTATGATCCATTTTTTCTACGATACTTCCTTTCTCATCCTTCTTTTGGTTCTCCTTATCCTTTCCCATATTAGCTAAGTTCTGGTCCGTGCTACATAGATGGAGGGAAATGGGAGATGTCACTTTATGGTAAGTGGGGATAATCATTAGGAAGATGTTGGCCCAAAGTAGAATGGCTATACACCCTCATTTCCATGAGCTTAGCATGCTGCATTTTCAAGTTACGATTTTGAAACATACCAATATCATCAAGGTTGTGAGAGTTAATGTTCAAGTATTGTACCAAGGTTGAGAGAGTTAATGTTCAAGTATTATACCATGTCCAGAGCATCCTCTCCCTTCATGGATTGCCCAGCCTCCATTGATGTCACATCCAAACATTCTTGAAATAGGTTTAGGTGATGAATGTCATATCTAAGTAATATGTGTCAAACATAATCTTCATTAACTAAATGATGACTAGAACCATCCCCTTCCACATTAACCATATATGTGTGGTAAAGGCTACCTTCTATCATTAATGGGTGTCATGGTTACCAATAAAATGGTATGATACACATTTCATATGACCTTCATAACACCCTATCTAAATATATTTTAATATTATATAATATTTTCATCAAAATAAAAAGACCTTAACCTCATTGTATTGCTATAATATTATAATATAAATGAATTTTAAGGACAATTGGTTGGAGTGTAAAAAATGTAAATATTAATCCTCTTCAGTTATGGTCCCTACCCACACACGGATATTGCATCCAACCAGCCATTGAATGTGTATTAGTTCATGGTTAATCAAATTAGATATATCTTTGGAAGCACTCTTTCATGAAAATCTAATTAAAATAAATGTAAAATTTTATTTTTATAATATTATTGGTTTTATTAATTGGATTTAAGGACTCCAAATGATGTCTCGATAACTTCAACGATGTATTAAATTGGACCTTAACATGATAGAATGTGATCACTGCGGTGGTAGTGTAGTTTTCTTCAACATTTAAGTCAAAACAACTTCAACATTATAATTGTTGGGTGATTTCTATTTAATACAATTATTTTTTAAGATCAATGATGAATGTAATAATTGATACAATAAAATAACTGCAGAATAACATATATTAGACATATTCAAAGTTTTAAGGTTATGTAGGTAACAAATAAATATCATTCTGTACACTTTGTCAGTGCAATTAGCACTCCTCCAGAATTGTCAAAGCAATAGCTACTACCCTTCCAACAAATCAACTAACTTTCCCAAGTGTCTAATTTATTCCTCGATGCGTTTACCTCGATGTTGGCTAATTGTTCACGTTGTAGGAAGGAATGTGGAAGAGTACAGTGACAACACTACCATGAACGTCGATCGCAGAAGCGAAGCTAGCAGATGCACTCAAACCGTCTTTTTTATGCCACCACAGAATCGTGTCATATTATACACTACATCTCAAAAATCAACACCAGGGCGTAGTGTATGCAACCTGGAAATGCCAGGCCTTGAATTGTCCCCAACTCAGTCGTCGATCCAAATTGTCAATGTTCATGTCAAAGTAAACCATTATTTGCTCTGGGTTTGAATCTACAAGAAATATATGGATGTAGAAGCCTGGAACATTGCAGAGACGAGAATGTCGTAATCACACCACAGACTTTGGCAACAAGCTAAGGGTTCTGGGCTCAAATATGTAGGCAAGATATGGATGTAGAAGCCGAAAACATTGCAGAAATGAGTATGTCATAATAGTGCCATGGACTTCAACACCACGATCCATTTCCTGACACTCTCCGACAACGAATAATAAAAATTTCAATCAGTATTAAAGAAGGGAGCCAAGCTCAAAATCTATCGTCGTTGAAATAATCGCATCATACCTTGTGAGGCTTCAACTTCTGTTATACTACACAAGCGCCCTCTATAAATGGAACTAGCAACTCCATATCTCTTCATAATAATTCCAGTGAGAAGTTCTGGCAGCGTCCGATTCGTTGTTCCCTAGAGAAAGCGCAGAATGTAGCGAGCTAGCCTAACAAGTTGGCAATGGCCTTTGTTGCAACATATTCATCATCCGTAATGATATTGTTGTTGTCCTTGCAAATCTGCGAGTTCACATCAATATCTGATAATTCTGATTATTGTTAGATCACTGCACCGACTTTAGGTAATCCTTTTCCTTCGTGTCTGTAGCTACAATATATGTTTCTTTAACATGCTCGAACAGTACATCAGTTTGCTAAATGATGATTGATATGTTTACAAATTGCGTGGAACCACTTTAGGTAATCCTTTTCCTTCGTGTCTGTAGCTACAATACATGCTTTTTAACATGCTCGAACAGTACATCAGTTTGCTAAATGATGATTGATATATTTACAAATTGCGTGGAACCCTAAGATGTCATTTTGATTCCCTCTGCATCCGACGATCATGATAATAATAACAATGATGAAAGTGTTGTTTGCACTAACTTTCAATGATCCTAGTGCCCATGCTTTGACCAATTGAAATGCTAAAGAAGACCCTCTAAGTGTGTGCTCCTATGAGGTCTTCGTTGCCACTTTTCATTCATGATTCTTATTTGTTGTAAAGTCGTTCATCGGATAAATGTGGAAGCTATGCCCGCTAGTGAATCTGTTGGCTCTGAAGCCAATAGGCAGTATGCTTGAAACCCTTACCCGTAAACCATATATCCAGGTTCAACACTTAGCTCTGGATCCCGTAAGCTTAATACAACCCTACCTTTATGCATTTACTTGCTACAATTTATCCTTTTATTGCATGTATGATGGAAGGTAGCCAAAAATGTCAAGTTCTAGTACCTTTTACATAACATGTTGTATTTGAAAATTGGCTGTATCACTAGTGATAGTGAGTAAAAAGTAAAAAGTTGTATCCTCTCCGCTCAAATTCAAATCTTACTTATGAAATATTTACTTTTAGTGAACCAATTATTTATGAAAAATATATAATATGTTAATAAATTATTGACTTAGTCATATGCCCTAAAGAATTTAGAATTTACCTTCCTTGCAAATTCATAGTACAAACTTATCTCTATTTTCATTATGGAATATTGTTTTCATACATGCCAAAGCAAGTTTCTTTTGGTGCTAAAAACCCTTGGGGTAAAAATTTCTCCAAGGGTTCTTCTTCTCACTTAGAGCAACCCCATGCACCTAGAGGAAATGATGGTAGCAATCATCCAAGGTCCAATAGATTTGAAATTTTCTCAAGAAAATCAGATTCCATCATCTGAGCCCCAAGCCAAAGGTGTTATGGATCCAACTGAAAATAACTATGGGGAGTCCCGTGTAGTCCAAATCCTAGAAACTTCTCAATCTGACCAAGAAGATCCAAGAATCCATTCTCAAGAGGAACTAGAAGATTTGAATAAAGAGATAAATGAGTTCTATGGAGAAGAGGTCTCCCACGTAGTGGCGGAAATAAATACCCAAGTAGGCATGCAAGAAGTAGAAAACTTCATAAATGTAGAGAACACCTTCTTTGGCCATAAGGATAAAGGTTAGAATACCCTCTCTCCCATCGAGGAGGAGATCAACAGTGGGGATTTAGAAGAAAGAAAATCCTTATCGATCAAGAAGGAATTTGCATAAGACTCTCAAGAAAGAATGAGAAAACAAAGAAATTGCAATGGGTTCACAATCAACAATAGAGAAAAGTATGGGAGTTCGCCTTAAATCCACAAAATCCCCTAGAAATAGTGTGCCTCCTAAATAATGATTTTAGTCTCCTGGAATTGCAGAGGTTTTGCAGTAGACGTAAGCAAATCTGAAAAGCCTGTAGTTCTCTTGCTTCAAGAGACTAAAATGAGCTCATTTGAAGTAATTAAAATGGGAAAGTAGTAATGGAGGCAAAGTGAAGGGATAGAAGAAGGTGTTAGAGGAGCATTCGAGGGTTTGCTCTAAAAAGTTTAGAATTCATTTCTAACACTATCATAGCATGAGATTTCAATGTTAGTTTACACAATTCTAAGAAAAGAGGGGGAAGTATTATAAGAGATGCTTCAAGGAGAAATTGGAAGATTTTATATAAGCAAATGAGATTTAATAGATATCAAACCGATCAAAGAGAAATATACATGGACAAAAAAAATATATGGCCCGGGCCATATTGTTTCTAGGCTTGATTATTTCTAGTGCATAGAAATCTCCTCTTGTAGCATTTTTCTTTTAAATCCAAGATACTTCCCTCTACCATTTCTTATCATAAACCCATATCCTTATATTTTCAAAATTCTTTCGATTATGGAACCTTACCATTTTGATTTAATCTACTCTGGATCAACTATCAAGAAGATATATAGATGGTGTGCTCTTAGCCTGACAAAGATGAATTTCAAATACCCCGGTGCATATTTGGGAACAAAAATCGAAATTACTTAAAAATGCACTCAAAGAATGGTTAAGGTATATTATACCTCTCTATCTATTGAGAAAGACAGAATCAGATCAAAGCTATCTGAAATTCAATAAAAAATGGAATTTTAAGTCGAAGAGGTCACATCATAGCTGCAAGAGGAAGAGGTGACTCTCCAAAAACAATTTAATTAGGTTGTACGATCAAAAGAGGATCATTGGTGAATCTACCTGAAGTTTGTGGCTGAAATTAGGGGATCAAAATACCATTTTTTTCCATAAGAAAGAAAAAACATGTCTTGTAAAAAATAATGTGAAAGAGATCTCAAGGGAGGTTGGAACAAAGATTTCCAATTTTGAGGAGCTAAAAAACACTGCTAGGCAAGACTACTACTTTTTATTTACTCAACAGTGTGAAGTGATTCATGGAAATGAAGATGATCTACTAGAGAATATCCCAGCAGTGGTCAATGGTGAGGAGAACAACGAGTTGATGAGGCCATTTGAAGAATCCAAAATACAGAATGTCATTTGGAGCTTGGATCGTGATAAAGCTCTAGGGCCTAATGGGTTTTCCATTTCCTTTTATAGGTGTTTATGTGATCTCATCAAGTATGATTTAAAAATAATACTTCAATATTCCCAATGATCCTGTAAGATGGGGGTAGTATGAATTCATCCTTTTTGGCCTTAATCCTCAAAGATGTGAACCCATATTCATTTTCCAAATTCACACCCATTTATCTATGTAACTCTTCATACAAAATCATGACCAAGATCATTACCTATCAACTGAAAAACTATTTCCCAGACTTATTTTTGATAACCAAGGAGGGTTTATGAAAAATAGGCAGATTATTGAAAACATTGTGTTGGTGCAGGAAGCCATCCATTCAAGTATAGTGTAAAGGGAGAAAGGTATGATAGTTGGATTGGACATGGAAAATGTGTTTGATCGAGTCAGACATTCTTTTATTTTCAAGGTCATGGGAAAATTTGGATTCATCTCTTAATTTATTCAATGGACAATTCCATGCATTAGATATCCTTGGATAGCCTCTTTAGTTAATGCTCATCCCACCTCCTTATTCAAGGTAGAAGAGGATTGAGCCAAGGATGCCCTTTTTCACCTCTCCTTTACATTATTATGGCAAATTCTATTGGTCACGAGCATGAATTAGAGAGGCTTATTGGAAATCTTCTAGGGATCAAGATTGTTCAAGGATAAACAAATATCAATCACTCTCAATTTGCGAACACTCTTCTTGTCAAGGGAGATTCTCTTATCATTTCCTCTATATTCATTCAATTTTTGGACTCCTTCCTTGATGCTTCTGGAGGAGAAGTCAATTGCATAAAATATCAAATATTTGGATGGAATGCAATCCCCCAAGTTTTACATTCCATTTTTAGACTTGTTGAATTTCCTTTGGCTAAACATTGGTCTTCTTTCAAGTATCTTGGGATTCCTATTTCTTATAGAAGATCCTCTTCTCACTCTTGATCTAGTATCCTAGACAAAATCAGAAATAAATTTGGACAATGGGGGTTAGAGTGGATAAATCCAGTGAGGTGAGTTGTTTTAATTAAATCAATGTTATCAACTCTATCTTTATATCAATGTTCAGTTGTATTGGCACCAACTGGCATAATGAATCATATTTCAATCATTATTAAGAAGTTCCTATGGCAAGGGAACAAAAAAAACACCAAAAAATATAATTTAATTAACTAGAAGCTAGTTAGAAGTCCAAAGGATAAGATAAGAGTAGAGTGGGGATTAAAGATCCAACTATGATGAACTTGGCTATGGGAGCCAAATTTATATAGATAATGATCACCATTAATTTGGAGTGGAAAATATATATTTTGGAAAAAGTATTTTAGAGGTCAAGAGCTCGATGTGTAGATAAATCATTAAAAGTGCAAAAAGGCTCCCCAATTTTGAAGCTTATCAAAGCAACAATCCATGTAATAAAAGATAAACTCACTTGGATACTAGGAAATGAGAAAGAAATAAAAATTTGGAGGGACAACATCTATGGGAAGGAGGCTTTGTCTAGTAGAGGCATGTGGTTCTTTCCCTCACTCAAGTGCTCACTGGATGTACCCTTTGGAACAAGTTTGTTAAATATTGTAGTGGATGGGGTGAATCCTCTTTTGCAAGAAACTATGGGTATATTTATCTACTTGAAGCCACCCAATTACCCCAATGATCAACCTTGTGGAACAAAATATGTAATAGTGACGGTTTTCCCAAGACAAACATCTTATGTTGGATCTTGGCTCATGGAAATATTCTTACGACATAAAACTTGAAGAAAAAAGGAGTGGTGGGTCCTTCAAAATATGCATCGTGTGTCGAGGAAGAAGAATCAACCTATCATTTATTTATAGAATGCAATTACATCAAAGAAGTATGGATAAGTGCCTTTGTTGTGTTGATTCATTGAATTTGTTGGCTTGTTAATTGGGATGATATGTTTTTGAACTGGAGTAAGCAATAACTTGGTGTCTTTAAAAACAATAATTTTTTCAAAAGAATATGGATTGTTGTTCCAAAGTTTATTTGCTAGAAGATTTGGTTGGCCATAAATAAAAAGGGTTTTAATAATGGATGGAATAAGCTAGAGTAAAAAAACTCTAAAGAAAAACATCTTCTCTCTGAACGTTTACAACTCATAATTCACGGAAAGGATTAGGCTTTGGATAGTTCTTAAGAGAGATGGGTTTTACAATTCAATTTCGGCCATGACACCTCTCCCTCCTCCTCTCCCTACTTTGGTTCTCTTCCTTCTTGGACGATTAGGAAAGACATTTAGGAGTTCTAAGTTTGGTGGTTGCAAAAACAATCCTCTCTCTTTTTTATGGATCCTCAAAGAATACGCATGGGTGACATGTGTGGGGGGGAGAGGTATTCATGATCCCAAAGGAAATAAGATTATTTATTATGGTTTGGCTCTAAGGAAGGTCTCAAATAATATGGCAAAGCATTACTCCATGTGGTGTGGTATTTCCATTACTAAGGGGGGGATTATTAGATCCTTAATGATCTTTGGAGAATCAATGTTGATCATCAAAGAAATGATAGCTCATTCTAATCCAGTGGGGAATAATATAAAAATACTCATTTCCATAATCAAACATGGTCTCTCTTCATTTGACAAGGTCACATTCTTGCATATTAGACAAGAACTAAACACAGAGGCCAATGATTGGGCCAAGATTGTTGTTGATCTAGGCCTAGGAATAATGTCAAAAAATGGGGAATTAAGCTTTAGTTCTATCCCCTAAATCTAAAAACAAGTGGCTATTAATGAATGATTTTCCCAATATTAATCAATTAATGCAATTAGGTAGGTCATGCCTTGGGAAGGATGGAGGAAGGAATTCTTCTCCTCCAAATCATTTACATTTGCAGGCTCATTTCTTGGAAATTCAATGCCCATCGATGTTTGGGACTTAACAATGTGGGATTATGGATGCTTGATGCTCTTTATAGGGGTATTTTGCAGGTCTTGTGGCTCTATTCTTGTTGGGTCTAGGTGGTGGCCTCTACGTTGGTTTCAAGAATGTGTTCTTGTTGGGTTCTGGTGGTGGTCTTGGTGGTGGGTTTGGTGGTGTTCTATGGGTAGCTTTCATGGCTCTCTTCTTGTTGGGTCTCAACGGTGGACTTGGAGGTGGTCTCTATTACTAGATTCTCTCTATTGGTTTTTTAGTGGTGTTGGAGGTATTTCATCTTCTCTCCCCTCTCTTTTTGTTCCAGTGGTGTATGTGTCAAGTGTTAGTTAGTGGAGGCAAGTTGCAGTTCCAGAACTGAGTGGTTCAGAGGAAATTCATGGTGTTCGGCTCATGGTACAAGAAATTTTCTCGTTTCCAATGTTAGGAACCTCCTCTTATTTCAAAATTAAATAATCGGTAAGGAAAGTATGGAATTTTTGGCCTTTTCCTATTGGTAATATTGTAGGTGATATTAGGGTTAAGATATTGGGAATTTATGGAATGGTATTAAGTTACAATTTGAAAATCCTAGGTGTAGTGCCTCATCGATGGATTAATTCTAGTTGGTCTGAGGTTTCCATGTTCGCCTCTTGTCACCTCTAAACCCAAGTCTATGGACCCCATCCTTTGGTTTCTTTGTCAGCTCTGGGATTTTCTCTAGTATATGATTCTGTTGGTTTTTATGTTTCTTTATCTATGGATAATGAAGCTAATAGAGAATTTCTTCAATTTCTTCATCGTCATAAATAGATAACTCAGGCTAACATTAGTGCTTTGTTGGTAATATCTACAAAAACTACTAAAGTAGAGTAGGCTTGCTCCACCCATAATGCCAACATTTTTAGTATTCTATTCTTCCAAAAGAAGAGAATTGATTCTCTAGAATCGAAATGCAATAGACTTTGCAATTTGTTCCTTTCTCAACACATGGAAATACTTTGAATGGCTTCTAAAATCAAAGGTCAAAAAAAGCATTCCAAGCATTCCTAAGGGAAGATTAATCAGTACACAAGCATCATGATCCTATGGAAATTGAAGGCCCTAGCTACCCTCAATGTGACGAGGAGCAAGGAGAAGAAAAAAGTGTCCATCTATGTCATCCTTAGTATGTATTGTGGAATCACATGTATTTTGGGAAAATATTTTAGATTGACCACATTTAGGCCAACATGAAACTCTTGTTTAGTTAAGACTCTTATTTATGTTAAAAAAATGTAAATAAAACTTCCAATACAAAAACAATTAGGATGTTTCTTTTCAATATACTTGTAATAATATAAAATATTTTTAACTTATTAGACTGTTTTAACTTAATTTCTCATTTTAAGGAAACCATAATAATTTTAATACTTTCATTTCCACAATGTTATAAAAATAATATTAAAAAAAATATTTCCATAATGTTATAAAAATAATATTAAAAAAAATGTTAACTGACAAAAAAAACTTTAATAAAAAATAGATTGCCTGAACATATTTCATTTCAAAATGTATGTTTTATATTTAAATAATTTTATTCAATGTTATAACTTAATTTCTTATACTATTAAAATTATATTTATTTTATAAAAATAATATTTGAAAGAACAATATTTTCTTTCAAAATATTTTATATTTAAATATAATTTTGTTAAATGTTATAACTTAATTTCTTATATATTATTAAAATTATATTGATTTCATAAAAATAATATTTCAAAGAAAACCAAATTTATTCATGTCAACAAAAAAAAGTTAGGATGAATAAATTTGTAAAATTTGAATGACTTTATAATGAAATTTGTTAGTTGTTAAAATTATTTAGAAATAAAAATTGTAAATTTTATAATATAAAGAAGTTAAAATTCTCAATTTAGTTAATATAAAAATAATATTTCAAAGAAAACTAAATTTATTCATTAGGACAAATAAATTTATAAAATTTGAAAGTACTTTACAATGAAATTTTGTTAGTTGTTAAAAATATTTAGAAATAAAATTGTAAAATTTATAATATAAAAGAAGTTAAAATTATTAATTAAATTTAGTTTAAGTGTTTGAAGGAAATATGATTTTTTTTCAATAAATTTTTCCAAAAATTATTTCATAAATAAAAATTATGATTTCCTTTTCATATATTTTACTTAATAATATAAAATATGATATTAAATTTATTTAATATAAAAAAATAACTTCTTTATTTTACAAAATATAAAAACTTAAAATTTTATTTATACCATAATTAATTATTAACCTAATATTTAATCCAACCTTTTAAAATAATAAACATAATATAATCCGGTTTCATTTATTTTCCTACTTCATCGCCTATAGTTCAATCAATCTAACTCTACTTTAATAAACAAATCAAAATATAAAAACTTAAAACTTTATTTATACCATACTTAATTATTAACCTAATATTTAATCCAACCTTTTAAAGTAATAAACATAATATAATCCGGTTTCATTTATTTTCCTACTTCATCGCCTATAGTTCAATCAATCTAACTCTACTTTAATAAACAAATAGTAATCTACAAAAATGAAACTAAACTTTAGTTCTCACGAAAATCTACTTTACGTAACCGATCAGATGAGGAGAAACTTCCTAACCCATGCAAATTATTTTTTGCCGTTGATTTCACAACACTGATAATAGTTGAGGAAAGTTGCCTGGATTCCTAACATGAACCAGAACCGGTGGCACGTGAATTAATAGCAGCTAATGCAAGAGAAAATGGAATAATAATGGATATTTCATTACAATTATAATGGTCACATACATTGCAACTATTATGGTCACATACATTGCAACTATTATATGAAAATGGAATTTAATTTATAATGAACAAACTTTTTTAATTATAAATTATGATCCAAAATCTATATCCAAAGTCTATCCTCAAGAGAAAAATGAGCATAATTTTTATTTCAGAAAGAAATCAAAATTACATTTTGTAGATACAAGAAAACCTTGTATATGGCATACTATTTAGCCATAGTAAGCTAGAAAAATCCAACATCAAAATAATATAAAACAAACATTAAAAGTGTGGGAAAGCAGAGCAAGCTTTGCGGAGTAAATAGAGGGACCGAAAGAGCCCTATCATAAAACCACAAGTGCAATCCCAATAAGCAAACCCAAAACCTCGTCGACAGCACGAAACGAGCAAAACCCCCGAGGAAGACCCAGAAGCCGAACAGACCAGGTCAGAGTGACATACATCCTAACAGAGACAAGTGAGATACAAAACCCTGAGATCCAACACCAAAAAACTGAACACGGAACCAACTCCTTGGCAGAAGAAAGACGAGGCTCTAAGTATACACCAAACCCTAGACGAACCAACACTAGAAAGGAGCCAAACAACAGGAGGAATCAAAGGTTGTAGAGGAGAGAGTCTGCCCCAAAGGGAAAACACCAGCAGCCATAGCAATGGCAGCGCAGACAACCTATAAACCCATAGGATAAAAACCAAGTCAAAGGGAGAGGGTCGAGACACTATAGATTGCCCTGGTTGCTCCCCCCAAAACCCCACCACCAACATCAACTCAAACAGAGCTATGAGCACCAGTAGATCATCCAAGAAAAAGATCCACCGAAAAAGAGCCACACTGGACCACAACAGACAAAGAAGAAGAAGAGGAAACAGATCCCAAGAAGAAAAGAAAGGTCATGTGAGGCCGAGCCACACCACCAAGAGATCGACACACTATGATCCAAAATCTATGTACGATGGAACAATGTCTTTAAGATTTTGTCAAATTCTAAATTAACTTAGATATTCAAAAATCTTATTAAAGTTAGGGATGGATGAAAATTGTGGCTTTATGTATAGTTGGACTTCATCAACTTGAAATATTTTTTCTACAAGATTTTACAACCCCTACAAAAATAAAAGAGTAACAAAAGTATAATAATGGTGGATATTTTATTATGTCATAGTTCAAATGTTCTACAAATTAGCTCTTTTTTAAAAAAGGGAATGATATTTTTCACTTCAAATCTGGCAAAAATCATTTTTAGATTGATGAAGTTGCATATATCAATTGTGAGCATTGTAAAATTAAGTTACAATAGGAGTATTTTAATAGGGGTATTCTAAAATACTAAATCCATTTATGAATGCAAAACAATAATTTCAGCAATCCAAAATTCTCATTTCAACAAATTTTTTATAAATAACTTTCAATAAATAAAAGCTAAAAAAAAATCAAAATCTTAACTTTCTTCATTTCATTATAATTACAATAATCACATACATAACAACCACCTTAAGTTTGTGGAAACAATTTTCGAATTCTATCTTTTCTTCATTTCATTATAACTACAATAATCACATACATAACAACCACCTTAAGTTTGTGGAAACAATTTTTGAATTCTATCTTTGATATGATATAATAGATTTCATTCATTTATTTTTAATTCAAACTAATTATTTTGATAATCATTTTATGAAATAGAGCTATTATATCAAGATAAATCAAAGCAAACAATTATATCAAATAGTATAAAGTGTGTTCATGTAAGAAGGATAGTATAAAGTGTTATCATGATACAATAGATTCTCTTTATCTATAATTGTTTTGGTAAAAAAATATATTTTAAAGTGTCTTTTAAACAATTTTTATGTTCTAATTTTAAAGTGTCTTTTAAACCATTTTTATGTTGTAGAACGGTGCATAAAAGATTAAGTAAGGACGTTTTACAATTTATATAACTAAATCTTTTGTGAAATGTTTTGGTATAGATTCTCTTACATATGAATGATTTTGGGTAAAAAACATTTTAAAGTATTTAATTAGATCTAGTTTGGATGGTTAAAAGGAGATGTTGATAATCTCTTCATTTGAGTTCAAATCTTGTTTATGACTTATTTTCCCTTTTAGGTCGACTCGGGTTCGCAAGGTACCAATAGTTTCATTCTCACTTAAGTGCTTGAGGATGGTATGAGAGGTGTCTCACTCTCACTTAAGTGCTTGAGGATGGTATGAGAGGTGTCTCACTCTCACTTAAGTGCTTGAGGATGGCATGAGATGTTCCAAAACAACCTAATGGGCTAGCTCGAGTGGTTGAGTATTGTTAGGTCATGTATGGCAGAAAACATAACTCCACACTTGTGTGATTGCATTAACATGAAGCTCAATAAATATACAAAATAATGATTATTGGTCTTCCCTAACAGGTGACTCCTTGTATCATCTACAACTCTTCATTTTTACAACAATGTTACAAGTAACACAATCCCAAGGATTATGAGTCCAACATTCCCCCTTTAATACGAAGGGATGTTTCTGAGTCCAAGCATCATTCTAAACTTTTCAAATTTTTCTCTTCGAAGTGCTTTGGTGAAGATGTCCTCAATTTGATCATTTGTGGAAAAATGTCTCAAGTGAATAGTCTTGGAATCTACATGATATCGAATCAGGTGATACCTTGTGTTGATTTTCTTAGTTCGATCATGGAATCTCAGATTCTTGGCCAACTTGATTGCATAAGTATTTCCAAGTAGAAGAGAAGTAGAATTCAGTTGTTTCTCCTGCAAATATTCAAGCATTTTCTTGAGCCACGCAATCTCTTTCATTGCTTTTGTAGCTACCACATACTTTGCCTTTGTTGTGGAATCTACTAAAACAAATTGTTTGTGTGATCTTCATAAGACAACTATCGATCCAAGACTCATGAGATAACCTGAAGTTGACACTCCATTTTCCTTATCCCCAACAACGTTTGAATCAGGATATCCGATCAGGTTGAAATCATCCACCTTAGAGTAACTAAGTCCAAAATATTGAGTTCCTTTCAAGTATTTTAAAACTCTTTTTGTAGCATACCAATGTCCTTCACAAGGATTTTGCATGAACCGGAAAATAATCCCAACAAAAAATGAAATGTTATGTCTAGTGGTAGTAAGATAGATATAATAATTCCCACAAGCTATATATACTTGGTTGCATCCTCAAATTCATTCCCTTCTTTTGATGAAAGTTTCAAATTATGTTCCATTGGATTAAAAACGAGATTAACTCAGCCATGCCAAACTTGTTCAACAGTTCTCCAATGTACTTCTTCTGGGAGATGAATCTGTGCTTTGGATTGTGAATCACCTCAATTCCCAAATAGTAGTGAAGATGTCCCAAATCTGTCATCTCAAATCCTTTCTTTAACTCTTTCTTTATGGATGCAATGTAGCTTTCATTTTTCCATGTTATCAACATATACTACAAGATATACACCATTTTTTCCAACTTTCTTGACAAACAAAGTTGCATCATCAAGATTGTAGTGCTTAAAATTCAATTTCAGAAGATGCCCAGGTAGCTTTTCATACCAGCCTCACGATGTTTATTTCAAGCCATATAAGGAATTGATGAGCTTCCATACATTATTGTTAAAATAATGTAACTGCAAAGAGTATTTTTATTATTATTGTTATTTTATTATAGGATTAATCCCCATTGTGGATTAATCATGTCAGTAATTGTATTAGGACCAAATCCCCTTTTGTGGATTGGTCAACAGACAATTATAATAGGCAGAATAAGAAGTCGGCCCCAGCAGTTAATTAAGAGACCCAGAAGTATAATAAAGGTGGGTTTACCCACCCAGATTGAGAAGTCGGCCCTGCCAATGAAGAGACACTTCACATGTGCCAAAACTTGTATAAATACAGGAGGCTAGCCCCTCATTTGAACACAACACATTTGCTCATTTTCTTAAGAGGCAAGCTGCAATTACCAGTTGGAGAGAGGAGAAGAAGAGTGGCGCATCTTTTGGGGAGGACTATCTGTATTGATTTGAGTTATCTCTTGAACATTGTATTGGCAATTTATGATAAGGAAGTTTTTGTTGGGTTTTCTTCCCCTAGAGGGTTTCCCGGGATAAATGTTGTGTCTCTTATGAATGTGTATTTCTCAATGATCTTGTTCTTATGATGCTCTTATCTATTGAAATGCAAAGAACTATAATAATGGCATAAACATTAACATGGTATTAGAGCCAACCTGAAGGAAGCATATTTCGCAAGAGAAAAACGTCACTGTTGCAGTACCTGCAAATTAGGGTTTTTCAAAAGTGAAGCTTTTCAGCTCCAAAACCACCTAGAAAGTTGCACCCTCCCGAAGGATCATTTTGGCACTTAGAGCGCACCTTTTCAGTGCCTAGATCTCCCGAAAAGTGAAACCCTAGTTTCACAAAGTACCAGAAAACCAGAGTACCAGAAGTACCAGAAAACCAGAAGCACTAGTCCAGAAATCCGTAGATCAAGTTTGAGGGGGTAAAAGTTAGATTTTCGAAATTTCGACTGCACCATCTAACTCGCCTCAGCTCAACGCATCTATCCCTTGGATCAGAATTTCAAAATTCAAAGTTTGAAAAATTAGGGTTTCCTCATAAAACTCTAAGTTGCAGTTGCAGTTGCAGTTTCAGAACCAGTTGCAGTTGCAGCCATAAGACTAGTTGCAATCACCCTTGAAGTTTTCTTAAGAGTTGGTAATGATTACCGCTACTACCAGATGGAGCCACTACCTACAAATGTCATCCGAGGTATGTACTCACATATGTTTAATGGTTAAACCCTAAAGAGTATTTGTAGGAGAAGGGATCTCTTGCCATAGATCGAGAAGGATCTCAAGATCCAACACATTCATAGGAATGATGCAACCCAGGTGTGATTATTCTAATATGCATCTATTTTTTATGAAATTATCTTGATCAATGTTGCATGTTGAAGCTATGATCAAATTATTAGAAGAATTAAAAGTTGATCATAGAGCTTATCCTCTAACCTAACCTTCTATCAAGATAGCGTATTGTCTTAGTACAACAGATAGGTTGAAGAAAGCACTCGTCACTTGAGTGAAGGAGACCTAGAAGAAAAGCAAGCACTCACTCTTGAGGACAAGGCTCCAGGTTTGATTAATCAAGATTCAAAGGTACACATGACAAGTCGATGACTTTAGTTGAGATAGCAATCGTCGTAAAGTATTATACTTGATAGCATATAGAGGTATATACTTTGCCTGATACAACTAACATCTCCTCTAGGAGAAACCTTGTGTGTTAGTTTCAAATTGCCATACTATGAGAGTGTTGACCTCATTTCATATTATATTCCTTACCTTTAATATTTGCTTCAGATAAATTATAAGTGATAGCTCTAAAGGAGCTACTGTGATGATTGTTCGTGCTATTGCTTTATATTATCTGAAGGATATTATTCTTGCTTGTTGTTTTGTTGACCTTGCTCCAGGTCACAAGAGGAAGCTATAGCGAAGGTTGCAGAAGGCAACATGCTAAAGGAGAGATCATAAATGAAGCAATCATCAGTGGAAAAGAAGAAGGTGGGTCACTCAGAAGCTGCCAAGACCCACGCTATTGAAGAATTCATGTGAACTCTAGAAGATTAGCTCACATCAACTACAAGGCGCTACCATACATATACAAAGCTATCACAAGTTTACCAAAACTCAAGGTTGATCAAGAAGGCATATGCAATGGATGTGCGCAGGGGAAGAATATCAATAACCCTTTTCCAAAGAGGGGCAGCAAAGCAGAAGGAGTACTGGAACTCATTCATTCAGACATGTGTGGCCCAATGCCATAATCCTCCATTAATGGGTATGTATACTATGTATCATTCATTAATGATTATTCTCGTAAAAGACCTGGATATATTTGAAGTGTTCAGCAAGATCAAGGAATTCAAAACCTTGATAGAAAACCTTTATGTAAGGAATATTAAGATACTCAGGTCAGATAATGGAGGAGAATATACCTCAAAATAGTTCATGAATATCTGCAAAGATGTTGGGATCAAGATCCCCAACAAAACGGTGTAGCTGAACGGAAGAACAGAACCATACTAGAAGCTGTGAAGACTATGATCCATGATCAAGATTTTCCTATGTGCTTATGGGTAGAAGCAGCAATGACAGTTGTTTATGTGCAAAACCGATTATCCCATAGTGCACTTGGGTTCAAGACCCCTGAAGAGATGTTTACCAGAAAGAAGCCAGAGGTAAGCCATCTAAAAATATTTGGTTGTCGAGTGTTTATTCATATACCGAAAGAGAAAAGAAACAAGTTGGAACCCTCCCGAAAGAAGGGAATATTTGTGAGATACTGTGAGGTATCCAAGGCCTTCAGAATCTACATACCTGGTCACTGCCATATTGAGATCAGTAGGGACATGACCTTTGATGAAGAAGAAGCACTTAAGAAATCAAGAAGATGCCAAATTGAAGAAATGTATGAAGAGGAACCTGTCAATCCCAGGACTATAGAATCTGTGAGGGAAGTTCCCAGAGCTGCAAAACCAGTAAGGGAAGTCGTAACTTCCCCTGATGAGGAGACTCCTGAAGACCATGATATAACAGAAGTTCAAGAACCTCCTCAAATGACCTTCTCCCATAAAAGAAATCCTTCTTGGGCAAGAGAGCTTATTCAATATGGAGAGAAGTATGGTGTTCCAAAAGGAACCACGAGACATGTGAAAAGACCAAAGCCATTCTCCAGTTACATGGCTTTGCTGTGTAATCTACTAGATGAAGAGCCTACATGCTTTGAAGAAGCCATTCAAAAGAAGGAATGGGCAGATGCCATGACAGAGGAATACCAATCCATAATAAAGAATGATGTATGGGAAATAGTTCCCAGACCAAAAAGTAAGGATGTGGTATCATCAAAATGCCTCTTCAAAATAAAGCATGTTGTTGATGGAAGTATTGAGAAATATAAAGAAAGATTTGTCGCTCATGGCTTTTCCCAGAAGGAAGGCATTGACTATGAAGAGACATTCGCTCCTGTGGCCAGATACACTTCGATCAGAACCATTATAGCTCTTGCAGCCAAGATGAAATGGAAGCTGCACCAGATGGACGTGAAGACAACTTTCCTGAATGGTGTTATCGAAGA